>CAMQGK010000250.1:52500-53867 GCA_947000775.1 Pterois miles | reverse complement strand
TAACCCTAACCCTAACCCTAACCCTAACCCTAACCCTAACCCTAACCCTAACCCTAACCCTAACCCTAACCCTAACCCTAACCCTAACCCTAACCCTAACCCTAACCCTAACCCTAACCCTAACCCTAACCCTAACCCTAACCCTAACCCTAACCCTAACCCTAACCCTAACCCTAACCCTAACCCTAACCCTAACCCTAACCCTAACCCTAACCCTAACCCTAACCCTAACCCTAACCCTAACCCTAACCCTAACCCTAACCCTAACCCTAACCCTAACCCTAACCCTAACCCTAACCCTAACCCTAACCCTAACCCTAACCCTAACCCTAACCCTAACCCTAACCCTAACCCTAACCCTAACCCTAACCCTAACCCTAACCCTAACCCTAACCCTAACCCTAACCCTAACCCTAACCCTAACCCTAACCCTAACCCTAACCCTAACCCTAACCCTAACCCTAACCCTAACCCTAACCCTAACCCTAACCCTAACCCTAACCCTAACCCTAACCCTAACCCTAACCCTAACCCTAACCCTAACCCTAACCCTAACCCTAACCCTAACCCTAACCCTAACCCTAACCCTAACCCTAACCCTAACCCTAACCCTAACCCTAACCCTAACCCTAACCCTAACCCTAACCCTAACCCTAACCCTAACCCTAACCCTAACCCTAACCCTAACCCTAACCCTAACCCTAACCCTAACCCTAACCCTAACCCTAACCCTAACCCTAACCCTAACCCTAACCCTAACCCTAACCCTAACCCTAACCCTAACCCTAACCCTAACCCTAACCCTAACCCTAACCCTAACCCTAACCCTAACCCTAACCCTAACCCTAACCCTAACCCTAACCCTAACCCTAACCCTAACCCTAACCCTAACCCTAACCCTAACCCTAACCCTAACCCTAACCCTAACCCTAACCCTAACCCTAACCCTAACCCTAACCCTAACCCTAACCCTAACCCTAACCCTAACCCTAACCCTAACCCTAACCCTAACCCTAACCCTAACCCTAACCCTAACCCTAACCCTAACCCTAACCCTAACCCTAACCCTAACCCTAACCCTAACCCTAACCCTAACCCTAACCCTAACCCTAACCCTAACCCTAACCCTAACCCTAACCCTAACCCTAACCCTAACCCTAACCCTAACCCTAACCCTAACCCTAACCCTAACCCTAACCCTAACCCTAACCCTAACCCTAACCCTAACCCTAACCCTAACCCTAACCCTAACCCTAACCCTAACCCTAACCCTAACCCTAACCCTAACCCTAACCCTAACCCTAACCCTAACCCTAACCCTAACCCTAACCCTAACCCTAACCCTAACCCTAACCCTAACCCTAACC
>CAMQGK010000250.1:40000-42500 GCA_947000775.1 Pterois miles | reverse complement strand
TTCCGTTCCCGAGATACAGAATTGGGTAGGGGTACCCGATTGAGTTTTTATCCCCTTTACCTAACCCTAACCCTAACCCTAACCCTAACCCTAACCCTAACCCCTAACCCTAACCCTAACCCTAACCCTAACCCTAACCCTACCCTAACCCTAAACCCTAACCCTAACCCTAACCCTAACCCTAACCCTAACCCTTTCGTTCCAGAGATACGAACATCAGGATTGGTAAATCTTGCGATATCTCGAGAACGAAAAGTCGTAGAGACTCGCGGTAAAGACCAGCGTTCTCAGCGCCCATGAAAACCCCCTAGTAGAACTTGGTCCCGACTCTCTACGACCTTCCGTTCCCGAGATACAGAATTGGGTAGGGGTACCCGATTGAGTTTTTATCCCCTTTACCTAACCCTAACCCTAACCCCCCCCTAACCCTAACCCTAACCCTAACCCTAACCCTAACCCTAACCCTAACCCCCTAACCCTAACCCTAACCCTAACCCTAACCCCTAACCCTAACCCTAACCCTAACCCTAACCCCTAACCCTAACCCTAACCCTAACCCTAACCCTAACCCTAACCCTAACCCTAACCCTAACCCTTTACCTTATCCTAACCCTAACCCTAACCCTAACCCTAACCCTAACCCTAACCCTAACCCTAACCCTTTTTCAACTCTAACCCTAACCCCAACCTTAAATTTAATCTTAAACCTAATCCTAACCCTAACTCTAATTCTAACCATAAACCCTAACCCTAACCCTAACCTCAAGCCCTAACCCTAACCCTAACCCTAACCCTAACCTCAAGCCCTAACCCTAACTCTAACCCTAACCAAAACCAAGATATAGTAATCAGAGTGATTGGCCACAGTGCTGCCTGTTGTTGACTCCAACCACAATGTGACAAATCCAAAGACGTCTTTTCTAATCCTAACCCCAACCATAACCCTAATCTTAAACCTAACCCTAACTCTAACTTTAACCCTAACCCTAATCTAAGCCCTAACCCTAACCCCAACCTTAAGCCCTTGGTATATAAGAATTTATCAACATTATAATTCATAAACACAATCTACAGACAAAGGGTTAAAACATACTTTAAAACACTTTAAAAATACTTACCTGCCACGTTCTTCACTACAAACATAGAAACAGTAATATGGATTATAATAAATATCATATTTGGGCACAAATGGGGAATATTGGATAAATGATTTAATAGTGTTATAATTTATAAATAAAATAATATATATAAATATATAGGATTCAATTTTTATTATAGGATATAGTTTATCTAAATTACAAGGATCGTTATATGGTTAAAATACATTCATTATAAATAAGCCTGTTTTCTGGTAAGGGAAAGCAACTTGCAGTAAAACAGAAACAGGACATGCACAGACATGCCCAGTGGGCGGAGCTTCTGGCTCTCTAGGGAGAGGAGAGTTAGACAGAGAGTTTCATTCTCTCTCTCAACTTCACTGAGCCAGCAGCTCCCTCCACACAGCCAGTCTGCCTTTTGATTGTGTGCCTTTACACCTGAGGAAGATCTCTTTTGATCGAAACGTCGTGTTTGGCACACTATTTATTATATTTATTATCATAATAATAATTATATAATATATATTTTATTTTATTATATTTATTTATTTTATTTTAATTTCTTCATTTCTTAATTGGTTTATCCTTCCCTAGTGGAAGCGCCCTTAGTTGTTTGGGTTTTATTTATCAAGTCCGGATGGACTACGGCTGGACCACAGTACGGTACGGCAGACGCCGTTACCGCAATGACCAGCCTAGGAGGGACCAGGTGTATGGGGAGCCGTATGGGTGGAAGGCCAGTGCTCCCCCTTACTCCTATTGGAGAAGGGATTATGTTCCTTATCCTAACCCTAACCCTAAACCCTAACCCTAACCCTAACCCTAAACCCTAACCCTAACCCCTAACCCTAACCCTAACCCTAACCCTAACCCTAACCCTCTAACCCTAACCCTAACCCTAACCCTAACCCTAACCCTAACACTTAACTTAACCCTAACCCTAACCCTAACACTTAACTTAACCCTAACCCTAACACTTAACCCTTAGGACCCTTACCCTAACCCTAATGACCCTTACCCTAACACATACCCTAACCCTATCACATACCGTAACACTGACACTTAGACTTTTTTTCCATATACATATAGTGGGGGCACATTTTTGACTATAACTTTGGAACGGAAGGTCGGACTGACTTGAAAACAACTTCCGTGTATATGTTTTTTGGGACGCTGAACACGCCAGTCTTGGTCCCGAGTCTCTACGACCTTCCGTTCCAGAGATACAAACATCGGGATTGGTAAATCTCGCGATATCTCGAGAACGAAAAGTCGTAGAGACTCGCGGTAAAGACCATCGTTCTCAGCGCCCCTGAAAACCCCCTAGTAGAACTTGGTCCCGACTCTCTACGACCTTCCGTTCCCGAGATACAGAATTGGGTAGGGGTACCCGATTGAGTTTT
>CAMQGK010000250.1:0-27500 GCA_947000775.1 Pterois miles | reverse complement strand
CTAACCCTAACCCTAAACCCTAACCCCTAACCCCTAACCCTAACCCTAACTCTAAACCCTAACCCTAACCCTAACCCTCACCTTAACCCTAACCCTCACCCTCACCCCAACCATGACCCTAACCCACCCTATCCCTAACCCGACCCCAACCCTAACCCTGACCCCATCCCTGACCCTCACCCAAACCCGGACCCTAACAACCCCAATCCCCTACCCATACCCTAACCCTTACCCCCACCCCCATCCCTAACCCTAACCCCACGCCCGACCCTAGCCCCACCCCCTACACCTAACCCTTCTCCCTTACTAGGCCCCACCTTGACCTGGACTCCTACCCTATCCTTCCTCACCCACTCCTTCTTCCCTACACTCTCCTCGGATCATCCCTTCCACGGGACCACTTGGGCCCTGCCAGAGTCCACCCCCACAACTGATGAAAAGTCCCATCATCTAGTGCGTGTGTCCTCTTTTACTTCACCTCTTCCCTCTGCCCCTTTTCTTCCCCCCCCCCCTTTTTTTTTCTTGTATATATGTAATTTATACATATCTATACTTATTTAATACTTATTCATACCTCTTGTATATACCTATATGTCTCTGTACCTCCGTGTGTGGGTGTGTACCTTATTCTATGTATATACACATATATATATATATATATATACTGATATTTATCTATGTTTATCTTTTATTTTATTTTTTTTGCCTCTTACTCACATTCCATTGCATGTGTGTGTCTTAATGAATTCTTTTATTTAATTAATTACTTAATTAACTATTTATCTACCATTGCCTCTTGTACATAGTTCCTCATTTATTATATTTTAGAGACATATATTCCTTATATGAGGAATTCTTCCGGTTATTTTATCCTTTCCTTTACTTCTTATCCCCCTGTTCCTTTCTTCTTGTCCCTACTCCACTCTCTCGGACCTTGTTTCTTTGTGTGGTTTTTTTTCCTGTGTGTGGTTTTTACTGGGGGCCCTCGCATGCAGCCCCACTTTGGCACTTATAAGTGTTATATTTTATTATATTTTATTACATTTTATTTAGGGCCTTGGTGACCCATGCATGGCTTGCCCTTTTAGCACTTATCGCCCTGGAGCTTATTGGATGTCTCCCTTATTGGGGGCCCCTGCATGTAACCCCCATTTAGCACTTAACGGGTTGTGAGTTTTGTTCATTGATTCTTTTAATTTTAACATCACTTTTATCTCCTGCAGGGTCCTCACAATCTACCTCTTAGCACTTACTTTTTTTACTCTTCCCCCGTCACACCTTTATATCCCTTCATGCACTTTCCTCACCCCTCTGCTCTTCCCCTATCCTGTCCCTTTGCTCCTCCCTTCACTACACCCACCACCTCCCCGACGCCGCACTTCTTTAAAACACCCCAGTACCCTTAGTCAAAAGGATGGATTCCTGCCCAGGTGGTGTCTCTCCTGCCCGCTGGTCCGCGATCTTTGCCCGGGCCGGGACTTGAACCCGGGTCTCCCGGGGCGAAGAGCTGCTCCTTCCCCTCTCCACCACAGTCCCTCACACCACATCATAGGATCTACATACCTACTCACCACTTCCCGGCATGGATGGATCAGTAGGCCAGTGCAATAGAGCCAAAAACAGGACCTACCTAACCCCAACCCTAACCCCAACCCTAACCCCTAACCCCTAACCCTAACCCTAACCCCTAAACCCTAACCCTAACCCTAACCCCAACCCCAACCCTAACCCCTAACCCTAACCCTAACCCCTAACCCCTAACCCTCTAACCCTAACCCTAAACCCTAACCCTAACCCTAAAACTCGTGATATCTCGAGAACGAAAAGTCGTAGAGACTCGCGGTAAAGACCAGCGTTCTCAGCGCCCATGAAAACCCCCTAGTAGAACTTGGTCCCGACTCTCTACGACCTTCCGTTCCCGAGATACAGAATTGGGTAGGGGTACCCAATTGAGTTTTTATCCCCTTTACCCCTAACCCTAACCCTAACCCTAACTTCTGTGTGCATGTTTTTGTGAACACGCAGGCTTTTGTCCTGAGTCTCTATGACTTTCCATTCCCGAGATATTGAATTAACCCTAACCCCTAACCTTAACCCTAACCCATGGCCCGCGTACTGTAGTTTCATGACTGGTTTCATGTTTCTAGCATTTTCACAAAAAAAGTTATTAACATTTAAGTGAGATGTGGTTATCATCCCTTTTCCGTAACCCTAACCCTCTAAAGTTAAAAACTACCCCTAAATCTTTATCTAAATCCAAATATTGACACTGGATCCACATTTTCACCTGTAACACCAGAACCAAAGGTCACAACCACTTGGAACCAACTTCTGTCTCCTGGTTTTTGGGGACACTGAACAAGCCAGTCTTGGTACCAAGTCTCTAGAACCTTCTGTTCCTGCAATACACAATTGTGGAGGGGGTACAAAGTGTCATATCTCAAGAACATCCAAGATCCAAGGTCCATGACAATAAGAGTAAAGACCAGCATTCTCAGCGACCCCCCCCCCCCCAAAAAAAAGAAACAACCCTTTTAGAACTTAGTCAGAGATACAGTTTACAAGTTTTTATCCTCTTAGCCCCTTGCCAATTACCCCTAACCCTATATCAGCTGCACAGCAGCTGACAGGAAAGCTCTTCAAAGTGTCATCTCCAGAGCACATAAGATCATCGGGACACAACTCCCACCCCTGGAGGATGTCTTCAACTCATGCTGCCAAAAGAAAGTGGTCAACAACTGCAATAACATCACACACCGACACAATCATCTGTTTGAGCCTCTACTATCTGGTAGGCACAACAAGGTCTTCTCCACCAACACCTCCATGCTGAGGAACAGCTTCATCCCCAGAGCCATAGCTGCTCTGAAGTCCGTCCTCTAAAGGCACCATAGAAACGTGTCTGCCCAACTTTGGAACTGTTGCTTTGAAAAGGGCTTTATAATTAAAGTTTACAGTTATCCCTAACCCTAACAGACTGACAGATAGCAGCATGCATTTAATTCTGCCACTGGTTTCTAACCTTATCAATCTCTGTTGAATTGCGAACTGGACAGACAACACAAGGAGATCTATGGGATATGATTCCCCCTACTCCAGGAAGGAAGAATCACAAAGATGTATTCATCATGTAACCTTTATTGTTACAATACAATCAGGAAATACATTTTGGAGTATGCAGACTTAAAAAAAATAAAAATAAAAACATTGTGGGGCCCTTCATAAGCATGATGAACATGGTTTTTATGAAGTTATTCCCTACTTGGTATTTCCTCTCACACACACAAACAGAAGCAGCAGGGTGTAAAGTTTATGTTAGGTGGAGACTCAATTCTACTGTTGTAAAACAAAATATATGAATATATGTTATAGTACCGTTGGGTGATGAAATCCAAAACACATCAGCTTTTAAGGCTAGTGGTTACCAAGACTGAGTAATCCTTTTACAGTTTACCTTACATGCACTGCTGCGGTTTTCCTTCTTTTGGTTTTTGCCATCACTGTTTCTATAAGTTCCTGAATCATTCCACTGTAAAGCTAAAGAAAAAGAAAGACATCAAACACAGCATGAATCTCTGGAAATACAAAATAAGAAGTAGCAAACAAAATGCAGTTAATTGTTGAAATTAACCACATTATTCTCAATTAGTTCCTACAATGTTTTATAGTGTTTCTTTTCTTCTACAATCAGATTCAATTTTCAAAGATTAGTAAAATATGTGAAGTGTGTCAAATACAACAACAATTCTAGAAAATACTCAAGTCCTCTGAAGGTGATGGATCCTCACTGACCTGAATGTTTGTTAAACATGGACCTGCAGAGAGAGAGTCTGAGCACCATTCCATATGTTTACAGCCACCTGATGTTTCTAACACAATTCATGGTGTCTGACACAGTCCTAAATCCTCAACACCAAGGATTCAGCCACCAGTAGATATGCCGAGCCGCCAGTAGATACTGATGCTGATGGAGGCTCCTAGGCTGAACATGGACAGTTTCAGAAGATTCTTGGCATTAAGGACTCAAACCCCAGCGAACATATCAGCAGACCACAAAAGTTGAAAGTTTGGTAAGACCTTAAAAACTTTGAAACTATCATTATGCCAAACAGAATCCTCATCAATACACCAAAAGCAGAGTCCGTATATGAAATATGATTTACATGTTGATGTTGTGGCGTTTGATAGCAGTTTGGTCCAGAGGGACCAAACTGCTATCAGACGCCCTTCCCTTCCCTTTGCCTTTAACCCTGACAGTAACCAGCTGAAGAGGAACTGTGTGTGATAGAGGCTTTGGGACTAAATCTCCCAGAATGCATTGAGCAGGATGTGATTCCACATGAAAAGATGATGCTGTCAGGGGGGCCAGACTCAACCTACAAGAACTGATTTACAAACTGAGGGAATTATTGGAAAAGAGACTAGTAAATCTTTTGTATCGCTGTATAATACACAAAAGTAAGTAAAGACATTGTTATTATTATTTTTGTTTTTATTTTTATTTTTATTACTTCAGAGTACGGACAGTGGGTCCAATTTTATAAAGTCGGAAAACGTCACCCACATAAAAAAAAAAAATCTCATCATAAAAACGTGTTGCATTCTTCAGTGTCCACCATCAAATATATTAAACATTACAGTTCTCTTGTTGTGAAAGACATGTCATTTCTTTGTCATTGCATCAGTGTGTTGTTTATATTTCTAGTGCATCTGTGTCAAATACTTTGGTCATTAACATAAAAACAAGAAATGGTCAAAATGTAACATAGTGTTAATTTAATGAAAGAACTAAAATATCAAAGTTAACAGTCCAAAACTTTAGGAAACACTCCACTACAGAGAGAGGTCCATGACACATTTAGTCTAGCTTAGCACAAAGCTAGAAAGCAGGGGAAAATGCTAGCCTAGCTTAACACAAAGAAACACAAAGACTAGAAGCAGAGAAATCTACCTATCTTTACAGAGGAACTATAAATAGGGCAAAACTACTAGCACAGCTTTAGCACAAAGACTAGAAGCATTCCAACAACTCAGAGGCTGTCTGATATACATATTGTTAACCTACGTGTTTACATTTTGTATGCTGTTTATTGAAAGTGTAAAGGTAGAAATGTAAAAATGGTATATTATGGTTTTAGCAGCAGTTAGCTTTACGCTATTTGTTGGCCAACAACCACTGTGTGCAGTAACCACATTAACCATCCCAAAACTCCTGACCTCGGGGTGGGGTTGTTGAGTAACCAACACTTTCTTATCCCAACTCATCACATACCACCATTTTGTCACGCCCCTGGCATCACTAGTGTTTGCCTCCTAGTGTTTCTGAACCTCTGCCTTTTTTTTGACTCTGCCTTCTGCCTGTCGATTTTTTGATTGTTTGCTTGTTGGACTTACTACCCGTGTACCGACCTATGCTCTAGTAAAGACTGTATTGATCTTTTATCCGATCTGTTCCTGAGTCGTGCTATTGAGTCCTGTGTCTTCCTGAACCAGACATCACAGTAAGAACTGGCCAGAATGGACTCAGCCGGCTTGGACCCTGTGCGCAACGCCATCTGTGCTCAGGGAAATCACCTTCAGATCCAGGAAGAGCAACTCACTGCAGTATGTACCGCTGTCCAACAACTTACCAAGAGACAGGAGGAGTTTCGACTTACCATTGGAGATCAGGTCAGTCAACTGGGCTCCCAACTCCAGGGACTGATGGGTCGGTTCGACACTTCCTGTCCTCCTCTTCAGCGGTCATTCCTGCAACCACACTGGAGCCAGTTTAACCTAGGGTGCTGGTTTCCGCCATGCCGTCATCGCCGTTTCCATTGGCTTCCAGTTCTTCTCATCTGGCTAGACCTGAACGATTCTCCAGGGACCCTGAAAACTGCCATGCTTTTTTGGTTCAATGTGGACTGCATTTTGAACTGCAAGCCTTCCACTTCCCTACCGAGCGCTCCAAGGTGGATTTCATCATTACCCACCTTACCGGCAGAGCAGAGGCATGGGCTACGGCAGAGTGGGCCAGGGACTCTCCGGTATGTAAACTCTTGAGCCTTTTTTAGGGAAAAACTAAAGAAGATTTTTGATTATACATCCCCAGGTAGAGAGGCAGCACAAGCACTAGTGAGAATTCAACAGGGAAAGAGATGGGCCTCGGATTACGCCATTGAGTTTTGCACTTGGGCAGCTGACAGCGAGTGGAATGATGCCTCCCTTCTCGACACCTTCCTGCACGGGCTCTCAGATCCTGTAAAGGACCAGCTGGCGCCACTCGATCTTCCGTCGGACTTGGACTCCGTCATCGCACTTGCCATCCGAGTGGACAACCGGCTGTGGGAGAGGGAGAGAGAAAAGCTCAGGACCGCAGTTCCACCACCCGGCCAGGTGGAGCAGACCTCCCGTCCCCGACCTGTCTGTTATCCTTCCCTACCTTAAGCTCTAGAGAGATCTTCATCGCCTCCTGCTGTGTCAGAGGAGCCTACGCAGGTGGGCCACACAAGATTAACCCCAGAAGAGCGACAGCGCCATCTTTAGAAGGGGAGGTACATTTACTGTACTCAACGGGGCCATTTCTTGTTTTCCTGTCCAGTAAAAGACAAAGGCTCATCAGTGAATGAGAGGGCATTGGTGAGTCGAACCACTTCCATTAACTATTCCTCTCGTCCTCTAACCATGGTTTGTTTCCACACTGATTCCCTGTCTTTAGATCACCCGGCCTTGATAGACTTGGGGGCTGACGAAAACTTCATGGACCACAGTTTGGTGGAAAAGCTGGGACTTCAGAGGATTTTACTCCCTGTTCCCCTGGAAGCCAGCGCTTTCGACGGTCGACTTCTGTGTAAAGTCTTTCAGCACACTCAACCACTCCACCTCATCGTTAACGGTAACCATACTGAGTCTATCCAATTCCACATTTATGATTCGCCGCTCTATCCAGTGATACTAGGGTTACCATGGTTAATCAAGAATAGCCCGCAAATTGACTGGTCAACAGGAGAGATTTTGAAATGGGACGGGGACTGTACTGTAACCTGTTGCTCTGAGCTTCCTGTTTCTTCGGAGGTTGTCAACTGAAGCAGAGAGGGAAAAGGATACAAGCCCCGTCGACTCGGCAGATCCGGATGTGGTTTCTGTTTCTCCTGATCTCTCCAACGTGCCCCTCCGCTACCATGATTTGAAGGAGGTTTTCAGTAAAACCCGGGCAACTTCTCTGCCTCCACATCGGCCCTATGACTGCTGTATAGACCTCCTACCGGGTTCCTCTCTTCCCAAAGGGAGACTCTACTCACTCTCTGCTCCTGAAGAGAAAGCAATGAAGGACTAAATTGACTCTTCCCTCGCGGCAGGAATCATCCGCCCATCTTCTTCCCCAGTGGGAGCAGGTTTCTTCTTTGTGGAGAAGAAGGATAAGACACTACGTCCCTGCATTGACGACAGATGACTCAATGACATTACTGTAAAGAACAGGTACTCCCTCCCACTTATTGCCTCTGCTTTTGAACAACTTAAAGGTGCTAAGATTTTTTTCTAAACTTGATTTGAGAAATGCTTACCACCTAGTGAGGATAAGGGAGGGGGACAAATTGAAGACTGCATTTAATACTCTAATACTCTAGTGGTCATTCTGAATATCTTGTCATGCCTTTTGGTCTCTCTAATGCACCCACAGTTTTTCAGTCCTTAGTTAATGATGTCCTTAGGGACATGTTAAATCAGTTTGTTTTCGTGTATCTGGATGACATTCTGATTTTTTTCCCCAGATGAGCAGGTCCATATCCAACACGTCTGCCAGGTCCTCCAACGTGTCCTAGATCACCAACTCTTTGTTAAGACTGAGAAGTGCGAGTTCCACATCAGTACAGTTTCCTTCCTCGGGTATGTGATCCACCCAAACAGTCTACAGATGGACCCTGAGAAGATTAGTGCTGTCGCTAATTGGCCCACACCCACCAGTCGAAAACTAGTACAGGGTTTCTTAGGCTTCACTAATTTTTATCGGAGGATCATTAGAAACTTCTGGTGCTGCTCCCCTTCATGCCTTAACTTCACCTAATGTGAAGTTTGTATGGTCATCACAGGCAGATCAGGCATTCTGTCACTTAAAGAAGTGTTTTTCGACGGTGCCAGTTCTCACTCTTCCCGATCATAAACGACAATTCATTTTGGAAGTGGATGCCTCTGATACTGGCATTGGAGTTATGTTATCTCAGCATTCTGTTGTAGATAACAAGTTCCTTCCCTGCGCGAACCTCTCTAGGATACTGAACCCAGCTGAAAGAAACTATGACATTGGCAATAGAGAACTGTTAGCAGTTAAAGCCACCTTGGAAGAGTGAAGACACTGGCTGGAGGGAGCAGAACAGCCTTTCCTAGTGTGGACTGACCACAAGAACCTTCAGTATATCCAGACAGCCAAGAGACTTAACTCTCGACAAGCAAGGTGGGCGCTTTTCTTCAATCGGTTCAATTTTACTCTTTCATATCGCCCTGGTTCTAAGAACACAAAACCTGATGCGTTATCTCGACTGTTTGACCCGGATCCGGCCCCCAGAGTTCCTTCCCCCATTCTGCCACCTTTGTGTGTAATTGGGGCAGTTACATGGGAGATTGAGAGAAAAGTAAAAGAAGCTCTTAAAGATGTGACTGTTCCTGATGGTTATCCCACTAATAGACTCTTTGTCCCAGTTCCTCTACGTCCACAGGTCATCCACTGGGCCCGCACCTCTTGAGTCTCTTGCCATCCCAGAACTAAGAGGACAATATTTATTATTAAACAGCGTTTCTGGTGGCCAGCTATGGACCGAGAGGTGGGAGAATACATGGCAGCCTGCCCCTTGTGTGCCTGAAATAAATTGTAACATCGCCCATATCCAGCAGGACTCCTCCAGCTGCTCTCAGTGCCACATTGCCCCTGGTCCAACATCTCGCTAGATTTTGTCACCGGTCTGTGAGTCTCTCTTCCTGCTACTACCCCAAAGACTAAACCAGGAATTGATGACAGGATTAAGATGCCTGGTCTCTCAGACCCAATCTATCTGGAGTGATCACTTGATTTGGATTGAATATGCACATGATACGTTGCCATGTTCCTCTTCTGGCTTGTCCCCTTTCCAGTGTGCTTATCAGCCACCTCTCTTCCCTGATGTGGAGAGAGAGGTCCGAGTTCCCTCTGCTCATGCTCTAGTCTGACGTCCGTCACCGTCATCGCATATGTAAGGGGGCTCAGCAGATGTTGCTACGCAGCAGTACCAGATGCAAGTCGGCAGCAGATCGTCAAAGAATGCCTGCTCCAGCCTATCAGCCAGGCCAAAGGGTCTGGCTCTCAACCAAGGACTTACCTCTCCGGGTGGAATCCAAGAAGCTCACTCCATGGTTCATAGGTCCATTTCCCATATCAAAAGTTATTAATCCTGTGGCTGTCAGATTCCAGCTCCCTAGGTCCATGCAGATCCACCCGACTTTTCACATGGGCCGGATTAAATCGGCTAAAACCAGTCCTTTGGTCCCTGCCTCCAGGCCCCCAGTAAAGCGGCTGTTGGCAGTCCATCGTCGAGGTCGGGGTCTTCAATACCTTGTTGAGTGGGAGGGATATGGTCCTGAGGAGAGATCATGGGTCTCTAAGAAGCACACATCGCCATCACCCCAACCTCCCTGGGACATCAGGTGCCGTCCCTAGGGGGGGGGGGGGGGGGGGGGGGGGGGTCCTGTCAGGTGCTCCAGAAGTTAAGTTATGTTATTTAGTCCTTGGTTCCATGTACATTTGCATTTCCTGTTTTATTTTGAAAGCCTAACCTCCCTCTCGTTTCAGATCACTGCACTTCCTGCCCTTGTGTGGTCCACACCCCCTGACCTACTTTCCTGAGCTGCACGGGTGTTCTGATTGTCTGGTCCCACCCCTGATTGTGTCCACCTGTGTATTGTTAATCACTCCCCTTGGGTATATAATGTGTGTACTCCCTTCCTCACGTTGCCAGCTCGTAATTGAGCCTTCACGGTGATGTTCGTCCTTGCATTTTCTCCTAGTGTCTGCCTCCTAGTGTTTCTGAACCTCTGCTTGTTATTTAACTCTGCCTTCTGCCTGTCGATTTTTGGATTGTTTGCTTGTTGGACTGACTACCCATGTACCGACCTATGCTCTAGTAAAGACTGTATTGATCTTTTACCTGATCTGTTCCTGAGTCGTACTATTGAGTCCTGTGTCTTCCTGAACCAGACGTCACATGTGTTTGTTGAACCCATTCTCCTACCTCTCTCCCATCCGGTGTGTCATTAAAATTACATCACTACACTCCCAGTGCACTTTCTCAGAGCATTTACTGTTGCTGCAGATGGGTTTACATTATAGTTAACTGGACGCCCTGTGCATTTCATACTGGCGCAAAAGGGTGCCTTGTGCGGTGGTACTGAACACCTACAACTGTGACAAAGCCTTGATATTTGATACCCTGGGAACGAGAACAGGCTTTTGAATTGTCTTTGAATCCTACTGTTAAAGAAAACAGCTGAATACATGATACACTGCTGACTGTTACAACACGTCAATCAGTCAGACCTGGTCTGCATGGGAGATGGATTTTCTTTTCATGTCGCTGAGCTAAGAGTTTCCCCCTGCTTCTAGTGTTTGTGCTAAGCTAGGCTAATATATCCCTCTCTGTCTTGGAGACCCAGAGATGAACCTGAAAACCACCTTCTCCTCTGACTCTGTACAACAGAACATGAGGATTTATAATCTATTTATTCTTTAGTGTTACTGTTTAATGTAGAGAATAACGTTCTAAAGGACTTGGTGGCTGTTGTTCCAGAAGTACAGTGCTGTATATGTGTTACTGTGATTTACTTGTACTTGAGTTTTATACTGTAATGTTATGGAGACTATTTATTATTTAGTGTTACTGTATAATGTGGTAGAGAGTAACGTTATAAAGGACTTGGTGGCCGTTGTTCCAGGCGTACAGTGCTCTGTCTCGGGGGTTGTAATCCAGCATGGACAAGTGACTGTATTTATTGGTCAGAGGAATGTCGATGTACTCATAGGTGGAAGAGTTGGTGGAGTAGGCATAGTACACTTTGGTTCCACCTGAGTACCCATTAGTAACATACAGTACTCCACAGATCATGAACGCCTCGCCGGCGCTGCGTTTTGGGTGATTGGTGGTCCAGCTGCGGATGATCTGCAGAGTGTTTGGGTTTAACTGGCTGAGAACAATGTTTCCAGCATTCTGATTGGTGGCGTAGACAGCCCAAAGACCCCCCTCATCCACCATGAGGTCAATGTCCGAGTGCCCCCCCCAGGAGTAATGGTACATGTTGTTGTAGCCAGCAAAGTCCAGCTGCCGGGAGCGGCTGATGAGCGACGTGCTGAAGTCGAACTTGATGATGGTGTGACTCTGAAACTTGTTGAAGTAAATGGATCCATTGTAAACCACCTGACCAGTACCGGACCAGGGGTGAGGCAGGCGGTGAGATGTGAAGTTATCTGTCGTCATGAAGTCATACATTGACTGATACTCCCTAACAAAGCGGTTGTTATGGTAACCATCCATGTACCACACCTATAAGGGAAGAAAATAAAAATAATTAAAAAAAAAATAATTACAGCCCCAAGCAATATTTCACAGGTTCAAGCTTTTGTTTGCACTACAAAACGCAGATGATTTGCTGAAATTAAAGCTGCAAGTTGCAATGAGCAAAGTCCTTCAGCTGGTTTAATTCTGAGGGGTGATACCAGTCACATACACTTGCTTGATCATTACAATGTACGCAGCCTTTCAGTAATTGTACAGTCAGTGTCCCACCAGTCATATTTCCTGGCATTTTGGGGACATGTTTCAACAGGTAAATAAATTAAAAATATCCAGTTAGTTTGGTGATTTTGGACAAATTGTCATTGATTTATGGCCAAATTTGCAACAGACCCATGAACATATTTGGAACTGATGGCACCCCCTTTTGAGTGCTTTCTAAATAGTTTTAAACACATGGTTCAAAATTGTTATGAAACATATCCTGTGAGGTTTGCATTGATTGGACAAACAATTTCTGATTGAACTTTTGACTTGTGTTATGCCACGCCCATATTTTCATTTGTCACTCCCCCTTGTAGTTGATTTAAATTAAACTTTCAGTGCATGTTTCAGGTACTCTCGTGGACATATCTTGCAAGTTTTGTTGTTGGCCAAAAAGTTGCTGACTCAAACTATTCTCTATAATACTGACTGTAATGAGACTCACTCTGTTGTCTCCCGCCACAGCGAGCGGGTCGCTCATCCATGATCCAAACCGTGACCCAGATGTCTTAATGGTGATTGGCTCAGAGATTCCTGTTAGTTTCCCACATGCTGAAATAGGAACATGTGAAGGTACAGGGTGGACAGAATAACAGGAACACATGAAGGTAGAGTGTTGACAAAATAAATGAAGGAACAGGACAAAACAATGTTTTTAGTGGGACCCTGCTGTGTTTTTGTTTCTGTGCTCTGTTATACTCTGTAATTAATGTTGAATATAACTTTCATTATATATTATGTTTCCATATTTGTTTGCCCATTGCTGGTTTATTGATTCGTCTGTTGTTTACTCACCCAGCCTCTGCATGCAGGCCCTCAGCCGGTCCTCTAAGTTCAGCACTCGGCTGTGGAGCTCCTGGTAATCCAGACCTCCCAGCTGCTCTTGCAGCGATCCCAGCAGCTTCGTCACATTCGCTGCCTCCTCCTTAAACTGTCGGACCAGCAGAGCATCCGCCTTGTAGGCCTCCAGGACTGGGATCAGAGGCCGTAACTCCTCCATCTTTGCTTTGATGGACTAACAGACATATCCAGACATCCACATTCAAGTGAAAGTGGTCTGAACTGCAGCTCTTGGTTAACGCTACTCCATTTTATAGATTCATTAGTAAAACTTGAATAATTAACTTTAACAACAGGGTTTGGGTTATAGCATAGAATGAGCAGCATATTAGCAGACCAGGACCGCCATCTGACACTACACAGGATGCGCTCACCTACATTAATGAGTACAGGTCACCTACATTTTGACAACACTCAGAGCCAACACGCAGTCACTTTAGCTATGTGCATAAAATGAAAATACAAGTGTAAAAATACATGTGGGGCTGTGTTCATGTGCACATACTTGAAGTGAAACATGAGCCATCATACAGCCTGTGCAGATAGCTGCATTGGTTCAAATACAAGAAAAGCTTCCTGTGTAGATTCTCCGTTTGAGAAGTTACAGTTTCAGCAATGAAATGTGATGCTTCATAGTTTTCACTGAACTCTGCTGACTTGTTGATTGGTTAGTTGGTGCCATGATGGTTTGTATATTGATTGGTAGTTTAAGCCATGATGTCATGATGTGAGTGGTACCTTGTACTGTCTGGCAATGTTGCTCTCGTGTCCGTCTTCCACCTGTTTGAATTTGTTTTCCAGACCCTTCAGCTGAACTTCCATTTTCTCCACAAACTGCAGATCTCTCTGAGTCCGCTGGTCCAGGACCTCAATGGACTGACTCATATTATGAACCTGGATGACACAGACACATCATAACACATAATACCATTTACTACAAGTATCTGTAGTGTAAATCACTGTCAGGTCATCTGCAGAATCAGAGGTATCAGCAGTAAAATAATATAATTAATACTATCATTACCAAGAGTATCATTACACCAAGTAGTAGTATTGTCAGATTATTCGGTACCTTCTCCAGCAGCTGTCGGAGCTGTTTGGTTCGGGCGTCTCTGGAGCAGACCGTCTGCTGGGGAGCGACCACCGTACAAACACATCGACCTTCAGAGTCCTGAGCTGAACTGTACACCTGCCAGCCCTCCTCAGGGGCAGAAGGACCCACCTATGAGACAGCGAAGGAAACAAGATGTGTTAAAGACTGCAGAGTTGTTTACAGTCATGAAATAAAATGAATCAAAAAATCAGAGCCAGAGAGAAAAGAAGAGAGCTGATCCAGTGCTAATCAGGGGCACACAGACCAGAATTCTTCTTCTTCTGCAGCACAAATCTGTTCAATTTTTCAAATCATCAGAAAGTTGTTTCATCTTGATTTGTTTGTGTTTGCTACCCTCTGCAGGTTGAATTCAGTGTTGCTTACTGATGTATTTATACTGATTATATTATCAGATTTTATTGTGTAATGTACTGTACTATGTATTAGTCTGTACTTGATATCTGATGGACTCAACACTCTTCCTGTTCTCCTTTATTTAAAGGTTAAAACCCTGCATGTTGCTTCAGTGTGCATTTATTTTAACATTTAACAATATAACATTTGGCTCTTTGACTTTAGTTTGTCGTAAAGACACCAAAATAAAACCATTTGAATGCTCAGCTGCTTTTGTCTGTTTATTTTCAGGTTTCAGTTGCAGCTCTACATGCCACATCTTCATTTTACAGATGAGCTGGAATATTCAGAAATGCCATCAAGTTTCACGTCATGCTTTCGTAATTTACACAATTTATCATATATATATATATATATATATATATATATATATATATATATATATACATACCAGGGCAATCTGATGAAAAATGGACTCCTGGAACAAGACATACATGGACAAGGGCGGAGAATACGGAATTGTGCTACAATACAAGCAATCCCAGAGAGAGGGGATACATGGGGCGAATGTGGGAACTATGGATGCTTCGAAACCCACATTCAAGGTTAACAAAGAAACAGCTGTTAGCCCAGTGTTCCAACATCCGTAACTGAAAACTGCTATCACAACTAGAGATCGATGAAATACTACAACGAAGCTACGGCAAGGGGGAGCCAGGATGACCGGTCAGCGGGGAGATTCGACCATCCACCAACAATCCCAGATTGGGTACCAAGCCCCAAGAGATACTAACAGCCTCAATAGAAGAGCTGCTGACCTGAGAAGGAAGATGGTGAACCAACTGGAAACCTGGAGCTTCCAACAAATACCAAAGCTGAGTTGTCAAGTACCTTCAGAAGATCTGCTGGAAGATGTGAATGCTGCGATAAGAACCATCCCTACAGGGACCATCACTGAGACCACCAAGCTGATTCACAGTACAGCAACAGTAATCCTTGAAATACTGGGATATAAGATTGGTACAGGGCAAAAGAAGCAATACCCTCAATGGAGGAGACGGTTAGAGGCCAAGATAAAGGTGACACGGAGAGAAGTCAGTCAACTGGCTGAGCTGCAGAAGGGTAACTGGTGAATAAAGGGATACCCAGGAAATACAATAAGCTCTCCATACCTGAAGCACTCGAAACTGCCAAACAGAGACGAACAGCTCTGGCCACCCAGCTGAAGAGATACACCAAGGAGGTAGAGGCCAAGAGACTAAACAAGATGTTCTCCACTCAACCAGCCATGGTGTACTCTCAGTGGCAGGGAAGCAACAGCAGCCAGTCAGACCCACCAAGAGCTGAGATGGAAAGATACTGGAAGGGCATCACACAACACCGATACCCAGTGGCTAGTGGACCTAAGAACTGACCACGACTGCCTCCCAGAACAAGAACCAGTAACATCCAAGAAAGAGTGTCAAAGATGAAGAGCTGGACAGCACTGGGCCCCGATATGATCCATACATACTGGCTAAAGAAACTAACAGCACTCCATGAACGCCTAGCAGCACAGATGAACCAGCTGCTAAGGGATGGAACCCACCCAGAGTGGTTGACTGAAGGCAGGACTGTCCTGATCATGAAGGACCCTCAGAAGGGACCCATCCAACTAACAACCGATAACCTGTCTCTGTACAACATGGAAGCTCCTGTCAGGCATCATGACGGCTAAGATGAGTAGGCATATGGTTCAATACATGAGCAAAGCACAGCAAGGAATTGGCAGTAACACCAGAGGAGCCAAGCACCAGCTACTGGTTGACAGAGCAGTCCAGACTGGAAGAACAGGCAGACCAACCTGTGCACTGCCTGGATTGACTACCAGAAAGCCTACGACTCAGTGCCACACACATGGATACTGGGATGTCTGGAACTATACAAGATCAACAGGACACTAAGAGCCTTCATCAAGAACTCAATGGGAATGTGGAGGACAACCCTAGAGGCCAACTCCAAGCCAATCGCCCAAGTTAACATCAAGTGCGGCATATACCGAGGGGATGCACTATCACCACTGCTGTTCTGCATAGGCCTGAACCGCCTCAGCCAGATCATCACAAAGACTGGTTACGGATACTGTTTCCGAAGTGGGTCAACAATCAGCCACCTGCTCTACATGGATGACATCAAGCTGTACGCTAGGAATGAGAGAAAAATCGACTCACCGATCCACACCACCAGGATCTGCAGCGATGACATAGGGATGTCATTCGGGTTGGACAAATGTGGCCGGATGGTATCAAAGAGAGGCAAAATGATCAGAACTGAGAGGGTGGACCTACCAGAGGGCAGGAAAGGAGACATCCAAGACAGCTACAAATACCTTGGTATCCCACAGGTGAATGGAAATCATGAGGAGGCTGCAAGGAAGTCAACCACAGCCAAATACCTCCAGAGAGTAAGGCAAGTCCTGAGACGTTAGCTGAATGGCAAGAACAAGGCCTGAGCCATCAACATGTACGCACTACCAATCAGATACCCCGCTGGGATCATAAACTGGCCAAAGGAGGAGATAGAAGCCACAGATATCAGGACAAGAAAGCTCCTCACCATGCACGGAGGGTTTCACACCAAGTCCAGCACCCTGAGGCTGTACACTAAGTGGAAAGAGGGAGACCGAGGACTAATGAGCATCAGAGCCACTGTCCAGGATGAAACATCGAAACTCCAAGAGTACATCAAGAAGATGGCCCCCAAAGGCAAACTGCTCAGTGAATGCCTCAGACAGCAGAGACCTGAAGAGAGTGAGCAAGCTGAGGAGACAACATGGAAGGACAAGCCCCTACACGGCATGTACCACCACCAGATACAGGAAGTGGCTGATATCACAAAGACCTACCAATGGCTGGACAAAGCTGGATTGACAGCACAGAGGTACTGATCATGGCAGCACAAGAACAAGCCCTAAGTACCAGGGCCATAGAGACCACCTTGGGTCAGATCTACTCGTAGATCTGACCCAAGGTGCAGGCTGGGTAAAGATGCCCCGGAGACAGTCCAGCACATAGTAGCAGGGTGGAAGATGCTAGCAGGATCAGTATACATGAAGAGGCACAACCAAGTGGCTGGGATAGTGTGCAGGAATATCTGCACCCAGTATGGACTAGAAGTACTCAGATCCCAATGGGACATACCACCGAAGGTGGTGGAGAACAACAGGACTAAGATCCTGTGGGACTTCAGCTTCCACACTGACAAACAGCTGCTGGCTAACCAACCGGACATAGTGGAAGTGGACAAAGAGCAGAAGAGGGTGGTGGTGATGGATGTGGAGATACCAGCTGACGCCAACATCAGCAAGAAGGAGCACGAAAAGGTTGAGAAGTATCAAGGGTTGAAGGAACAGCTGGAACAGATGTGGAAGATCAAGGCTAACGTGGTCCCCGTGGTAGTAGGAGCATTCGGGGCGATATATATATATATATATATATATATATATATATATATATATATGGGCTACACGGTGGTGCAATGGTTAGCGCTGTTGCCTCACAGCAAGAGGTTCGAGCAGGTTCGATTCCGGCTTGGGACTCTTCCGTGTGGAGTTTGCATGTTCTCCCCGTGTAAGCGTGGGTTTTCTCCGGGTACTCCGGCTTCCTCCCACAGTCCAAAGACATGCTGTTTAGGTTAATTGATCAATCTAACTGTCCCGTAGGTGTGGATGTGAGCGTGAATGGTTGTCTGTCTATATGTTGTCTGTCTCTATGTGCCCTGTCCATGGTGAACCCCTGCCTTCGCCCAATGCCAGCTGGGATATATATATATATATATATATATATATGTAATTATTATTAGTTTGGTGTCTCTGATATTCAAACATTGATCAATCACAATGATTATCAAGTTTATTTTCTGAAATATGAAATTATTTTCTGTCAAATTAAATATTAGAAACAAGAACATCAGTAAACAAGGCATCGCACAGTCTCAGCAAAATACAGTAGAACAGAATAAAAGAAAGAAAGACAATATATAAATAGAATCATTATATATTCACCAAAGTGAAGTGTGATCCCATCAGCAGCAGCAGAAAAACGTTGAGCAGATTCTCCTCCGACTCCATCGGTGTCAAGCAGGCACTGGTAACCTCCTTAACGTTAGCCTGGTTATCTGCTGTTAACCCGGTTATCTGCTGTTAGCCTGGTTATCTGCTGTTAGCCTGGTTATCTGCTGTTAGCCTGGTTATCTGTTAATCTAGTGTGCCTCTGCTCCTCTCTCTGGTCTCTCTGCTCTTCCTCCTCCCTCCCTCCTCTCTCTGGTCTCTCTGCTCTTCCTCCTCCCTCCCTTCTCTCTCTGGTCTCTCTGCTCTTCCTCCTCCCTCCCTCCTCTCTCTGGTCTCTCTGCTCTTCCTCCTCCCTCCCTCCTCTCTCTGGTCTCTTTGCTCTTCCTCCTCCCTCCCTCCTCTCTCTGGTCTCTCTGCTCTTCCTCCTCCCTCCTCTCTCTGGTCTCTCTGCTTTTCCTCCTGCCTCCCTCCTCTTTCTATTTCTTCTTCTTTGATATGACGCCAAAAATCCCCTCACCCTTCAACTCATGCCAACTGAATGCAGCCATGGACTGGGAAATGTGTGTCAATCTAGGCTAGAGTGTTACCTTCCCAACCTGCAACCAGACCTCATCCCCAGGTCCAACTCCTGCCAGCGTAACTTCATCATTGAGCTTGCGGTCCCCTGGGAGGATACTGTGGATGAGGCATAAGAACAGAAAAGGCTGAGATACCCCGACCTTGCAGCACAAGAAGAGGAGTGAGGCTGTAATGAGAAAGTGTGTCCAATTGAGGTTGGAGGACCCTTGTAGCCAGATCCACAACAAGGCTTCTGAGGGAAGATAGCATCCAACAGCCGACAAAAAGGATGATTCACTGGCTGCAGCTGAAAAGAAGATATGCTATCTGGGGAGCCAAGTGATCATCTAGAAACTAACCATAACACCCAGGTCTGATCACCCTGTGTTGGACATTCCTCAGCTCAGGATGTCTTGTGATTAAAGGCCAAAACACCTGGTGACATCGCAACTAAAGGTGTGTCTGAATGGCAGCAACATCATCTAGAGGTCATCTCCACAAACAACCCCTCTCAAATCAATGGCAGTGCAGAAACATCATCCAGTCCTACTAATGAATCTACTGTACACTGACATTAACTGACTGTTGGAACAGCATCCTCCATCACAACAGTGCTGTTGATGGAGAAACCAAACACCATTGTGACTGGGTTCAGTGCATCTTCTGGAGGCATTTCACCAAGCTGTATTCACTGTATCTGACACATCAAATGTTGGCTAAACTAACCTGGTTTACTATTGCTGTATGAACCCCAAATAAACACATTTTGCTGTGATTTAATTGCAATAAACGAATCAAAATGATACCAAAATAACTATACAACACATTACATAGGTATATAACATATATACAACAACCTATTCCATCCTTCTGTGAATTACAATTTCCAAGATTTTGGATTTCTAATCCATTTTATTTTATTTTATTTCCTTTTTTCTAGGTATCTTATTCCTGTATATTAGTTTATATTCCTGTATATTTGTCTATATTTTGCATATATTTTTATGTACACTGGGGTGTTTTTTGTACATGTGCTGCTGTAACAACCGACTGTGGGATTACTAAAAGTCTATTCTATTCTATTCTATATAATGATGCCAATTTGTAAAAGAAAATTTGACAACAGGGCAACAACTTTTGAAATGCTTGTTTTCTGAATGGAGTTTGAATTGATCAGGGCTATGCTATGCTAACACTGTAGCTGCTCCATCAACCCTCAAAATAATATAATCTAGGCATGTACAGAGTAGCGGCATTATTGTTTATACACAAAGATTTTCATCCACTCTCTGTACAGATATGATGGACTTTTGTAGCTTTGGGTAACCGCAGACCTTCCTCCATTTCTGATTCAACAACATGACGTGAGTGATGACAGGAGGATGATCTCAACACTGATAACTAACCCTAACCCTAACTTTATACGTAATCACGCAGCGTGAAAAGTTCCCTTCAAGTTTGGTGTGAGCACCATTACAACTGAAATAGGCTTCTTCTTGATTCCTCTGCTTCATCCAGCCTTTTGGTGTTGCTGTGGTAATGATGGTTGTCATGTCATCTACATATGAAGTTCCACAGGAATGAAGTTCCAGCCCATTCGCATGAAAATACATGTCAATGATATGTTAATGTACAAGGAATTTAATCGTCCAAGAAGAATGCCGTTCTTGCTTTTGGCATGTATAGACCATAAGTCTATACTGACTGCAATGTAAACACATCCATGTGAATCTGCTTCGCTCAGAGCTAGAGACATAGAAAAGATGGATACAGACAGTCTCCTGATGGTGGGAGGTGGATGGGTCCAATAAACTCAGGACTTTAACCAGGAGACCATTTTATACTTTACATTAGGTACATTAGGCACATTTTTCCATACTATTCTATACATTGTTTCTGTACATATTTTACTTAATTTTAAGACCAGTCATGGCATTTTTCCTAATCTTTTTTAAAGATTTTTTTTTTTTTTGTTGGAGAGGATTTTTTCATTTTTATTGACAAAGAGTGGTGAAATGGGGAGGCAGAGGGGACGACATGCAGTAAAGGGCTCTGGGCAGGATTGGAACCTGAGCCCGCTGCATCAAGGACGTCAGCCTCAGCACGTGAGGTACTTGCTCTACCAACTGAGCTAAACAAAACTCCTGTTTTTCCAAATCTGTAGTGTTTTGTTGCCCAATCCCAAATGAGTGGTTTTGTTTCCTGTGGACATTGCCGTAGTTTTGTTGCATGGCATACAAATGACTTGTGAATGGCCTACAATGGGTCCTTAGGACACACAGAATTTCGTGGTAATATCATGCTATTTATACACCTTCCTGTGAGACTGGGTTAAAAGAAATCCCTCCGCCCTTCACCAAGACCTCAAATAAACTACTTCCTCAATGCTACCCTGATAAACCTCCACAAAATCCACAATACATCATTAACAGCTAATTATTATTCTGATCAGTGAAATGTCAACGTTGACAGCGTTCATCTAAAATAAAACCAGAATGGGAAATTCAGTGCCTTCTTCCTAGGAGACGTTCACGCTTCAATTTAACAGGAGGTCACATTATTTTCATCTTCGTTGGGTTCAGACTGATAACAGCAGAGTTCAAGTGTGTCTGGAAAACCTCAAAACTTCATCTGATAAAAAGTGACTCACCAGATATAGACTGTGGCTATGAGAGCCTGAGTAAAAACCAACAGGTAACCAATCAGCTTCTGGTCTCATGAAGGTGTTGTTATCAATCAGTTAAGGGTCCAACTCAAAAGATGATCAGGTCAAAGGTCACAGACATGAAGATGTTTCAGTCTGAATGAAACATGAAGAGAAAAAGAAGCAGATGGAGGAAAAAACCTCTCTAAATTAATCATTTTCCTCATTTGGTTGTCATGGAAACATCCCTATCTGCAGGCGCATCACAGCATGTGTGTGAGAGAGAGAGAGAAAGAGAGAGAGAGAGAAGAGAGACAGAGGGAGAGAAAGAGAGAGAGAGAGAGAGATTCTTTTTTTATTTTAACAAGACTTTAATAAAAACTCAATGTACGAGATACAAGTACATCGGTGACAATAAAAACAAATTCACAGAATCCAGATTCGTTCAGTTCAGTTCAGTCCTCTTCCAAAGATCAGCTGATCGTCTTCAACATAGCAAAGAACATGTTTGTAGCAGCACACAGTGGAGAATCTGTCCAGGTCCTTCATCATTCTGTAATAATTAAAATCAACATTTTCATAAATACTAGAACAGCATTGTCGTCCACAGCTTTCTCTGTTCTGGTCCTTCTGCTCAGCCATCTTTGTTCTCCCCAGAATGAAATTAAAGAGCTGACATTTGTCTTTGTCCTTCTGGGAGAACCTGTAGCCCAGAATGAACATACGCCGAGACAAAACTCTCCAGATAGTCCAAATAATCGTTCTGACATTGAGAACAGCGGCAGCAGACGACAGCACTGCAAGAAACAGTGAAAAACAGTCTCAGAGCAAAACGGATGATCATGACTGACCTCAGGGTTGATGACAGAAATAAAAGCATTTACAGCTACAACGCCATGTAAGACCCTCCACTGCAGGTCAGCAGCTCTTTTAACCAATGGTGGTTTATACAGGGCCCTCCATTCAGGTCCAACAGCGTCACCAAGACCTGAGTGAGTCCTCCATTCAGGTCCAACAGCATCACGGAGACCCAAGTGAGTCCTCCATGGGGTGTCGGTTTTTCTGTTCAATTTGTCTTTATTTAGGACGCAAACAAACATTGTATATGTCCCTTTTTTATTTGCGTCTTGAAGGGAAAAACCAGCAGACCTCCCACTTTTTAAAAACAATCCTGAACAGTCTTTAAAATCTGGGAAACACTCAGCAAAGAAAAACCATCAGCATCATCAGCTTTAACAGAACCATCACAATCCTGTTTTAACAGAGTCCACATCAGCATCATGGGCTTTAACAGAACCATCACAGTCCTGTTTTAACAGAGTCCACATCACCATCATCAGCTTTAACAGAACCATCATAGTCCTGTTTTAACAGAGTCCACATCAGCATCATGGGCTTTACCAGAACCATCACAGTCCTGTTTTAACAGAGTCCACATCAGCATCACGGGCTTTACCAGAACCATCACAGTCCTGTTTTAACAGAGTCCACATCACCATCATCAGCTTTAACACAACCATCACAGTACTGTTTTAAAAGAGTCCACTCACTGAGTTTCTCTCCATCTGCTGAGCAACAGAGCTATAGTCCTAGTGGATTTCACCTCTAGCCGACAGGCCAGAGGAGCTGCATTGTCCAAGTTTGCACCTGCAAGCTGAACCACATGTCCCAGAGTCACCACTTTGGACAGACAGAACCTCCTGAGCAGAGGCGGTCCCAACCAACAGACTGCACTGAGATGGGTCCCCTAAAGAACTGGTTCCTGGAGCAGCCAGTACACTGAGCTGTGGTGTCCCAGCCTCTCCTTCTTCAACAGGCTCCAGACCTTAAACAGTCCACGATAAAAACCAGGTAATTCCACGATGTCCTGCTGTTTCAAGTCCATCAGAAACAGAGATCTGTCCAGTCCCAGTCCACCTAGCTGACTCAGAATGGTGCAAGCCAGCGGCCTCCATACCAAATCAGCAGAACCACACAGAAACCTCTGTAGAAACTGGAACCAGAAGGTGGCCCCCCTGCTGCTCAGGTGGATCAGACCCTGTCCTCCGTCGTCCTTCAGCAGATACAACAGACTCTGAGGCACCCAGTGCAGTTTGTCCCAGAAGAAGTCAACAAGAAGAGTCTGGATCTTTGACAGCAGGTCAGGTGGGGGGTCAGCGACTGCCAGGTGATGCCATAGGCTGGACGAAACCAAGTTGTTGGTGACCAGGACTCGACCTCTGTAGGACATTTTTGATAAAATCTATTTCCACTTTTCTAGACAACCTTTGACCTTTTCGAGAGCATTTTCCCAGTTTTTAAAAACAAACGATTCATTTCCTAAAAACACTATTATATTTTAGCCCCTCCGTCTTCCACATCAGCCCCCCAGGCAAACTGAGCCTCCTCTCCAGTCCACAAACACTGAGAGCCTCACTTTTGTCCCAGTTGACTCTGGCTGACGATATTGAGCCAAACTGGGCCACATCCCTCTCCAGCACATCAACATCCCGCTGGCTGTCCACCAGGATGACCACATCATCTGCATATGCTGACAGTTTTAAAGGTACATTACACCCTGGAATCGTCAGCCCCTGAAGGTCACATCGAAGTTTATGTAGCAAAGGTTGGATTGCCAGCGAGTATAACATGCCAGAGAGGGCGCAGCCCTGCCGAACTCCTCTCTGGACCTGAAAAGGAGCGCTCAAACCACCATTGATCTTTAGTACACTCTGAATGTCACAGTATAAAACCTTAACTGTATTAATAAAACCAGGACTAAAACCAAAGGCACTCAATGTGAGCCATAAATATTCATGTTCAACATGATCAAAAGCTTTTTCCTGATCCATTGATATGATTCCGGCTTTGAGGCCAAACAGCTTATAGATTTCTAAAAGGTCTCTAATTAAAATAATATGATCAGAGATCTGTCTGCCTGGTCCACAGTAGGTCTGATCACAGTGAATCACCTGCTGCATCACTCTGCTCAGCCTGGTTGCCAACACCTTGGAGAGGAGCTTATAGTCCGAGCAGAGCAGAGACACAAGCCTCCAGTTTTTAACCAGCTGCAGGTCACCTTTCTTAGGCAGCAAGGTGAGGACCGCCCTCCTGCAGCTCAGCGGCAGACGCCCTCCGGTGAGACTGTCGCTGAGTACTGCCAGCAGACCCCCCCCCCCCATCACTGACCACAAGGACTTATAAAAATCAGCAGGTAGACCATCTAGTCCAGGAGCTCTCCCACTCTGCAGGCTCTGCAGAGCAGCATAGAGTTCATCAGAGGAGAGAGCTGCTTCCAGCTCTGCATTACTCTGCTGCTCAACCTGAGGAAGACCAGTGTAGAAGCTCCGGGACACGTCCTGCTGCTCTCTGTGTTCACATGTGAACAGGCTACCAGTATAACCCGAGACCTGGTACAACCCTAACCCTAGAATAACCCTAACCCTAATGTAACCCTAACCCTAGTATAACCTGAGACCTAGTACAACCCTAACCCTAGAATAACCCTAACCCTAGTATAACCCAAGACCTAGTACAACCCTAACCCTAGAACAACCCTAACCCTAGTATAACCCTAACCCTAGAATAACCCTAACCCTAGAATAACCCTAACCCTGGTACGACTGGATACAAAACAGGCTTGGACTCAAATGCAAGACTCATAGGCAGGGACAGTCTCAATAATCAGCATCTTTAATACAAAACAGGTCGGTACACGGTAGAGCAATATCAAAAGACAAATCCAAATCAGAAGGCTAAGGCAACGTCAAAAAACAACAGAGATTCGATACACGGGCATGGAACACGAGAGCACTAGGAAAAGAACGTGGGTACGCTATTTACAAGAAGCGGCGAACTGGCACAGAGAGAAGGGGAAGCATACATTAAATACTAGTGAGGGCAGTGATCAGTCAATCAGGGTGGGAATAATACGATCAGAACCAGGTGAATGGTGTTAGAAACTAGGTCAGGAGGAGGTGCTCACCGGTGCGGGCAGGAAGCATGCAAACAGGAAGTGAAGTGACCTGAAATGAAAAGGGATGTTAGAATACAAAATAAAACAGGAAATGAGAACACAGAACATGCAAACATGAAGAAACAAAACCTAAGACCTGACATTCCTCACAAACCCTAGTGTAACCCTAACCCTGCTGCTCTCTGTGTTCACATGTGAACAGGCCACTATAGAAGTTTACAGCATGTTTCCTGATTTCACTGTGATCAGTCAGTACCTGTCCAGTATCAGACCTTAGACTATGGATGAACCTTTTCTGTCCGTTCTTACGCTCCAGACCAAAGAAGAAGTGAGATGGGACATCCATCTGGGCTACATTCTGGAAACAGGACCTAACCAGAGCCCCCTGAGCTGAGACACCCAGCAGGCTGGTTAAGACAGACCTTTTAACTTCAAGTGTCTCAGTATGGTGCTGGTCTCTGGTGGTCTCAGCCAAGTCCCGGAGCTCCTCTACTTTGGACTCCAGAGCTTTCACTGAGTTTGTTAAGGTTCTTGTGACATTGCGAGTGTACTGCTGACAGAACTGTTTTATCTGGACTTTACCAAAATCCCACCACTGTTGTAAGGACACAAAGTCAGATTTTGTACTTTGGTGATTTTTCCAAAAGAAAACAAAAGTTTCCCTGAAGTTCTTGTCCTCCAACAGAGCTGTGTTAAAATGCCAGTAGGCACTACTGAGTTTCACAGATTTGATAAAAACAGAGGCTGTTACAAGCGAGTGATCAGAAAAGCCAACAGGGCTGATTGCACAACTTTTAAAAATTTTAAAATGATGTTTAAAACAATAAAAACGATCCAGCCTGGCCATAGACAGCAGGTTGCCTCTAACGTGTCCAAGTGGATTGTCTCTGGTTAGTATGAAAGCGTCTCCACACGTCACACAAGTCCTGAGACTCCATGAGACGGAGAAGACGAGTCCAAGAGGCAGCATGAGGTTCTGGATGGTTCCGGTCCAACCTGCTGTCCTCAGTACAGTTAAAGTCTCCACCAATGAAGACGTATTCTTCACTGTTACAGTGATCAATCATTGTATTTAAAACATCCAGGACCACCAGCCTCTCTGCTCCCACAACGGGACCTGAAACATTAATAAACACCATCTTTATATTTTCGTACTCGGCTCTGACCTTGAACAGACGACCTTTAATGATTTCCTCGGTTTCTACCGACTGAGGAATGAAGTTTCTGGAGAAAAGGACTCCAGCTCCACAGCTGGTCCTGGTTCCGTGAGTTAAAAGGTTCCCCCGGTCCACTCCCTCCTCCAGTCTGCCTCGTTCTCAGCAGTACTGTGAGTCTCTGGGACCAAAATAACATCCAACTTTTTTAGAGAGCACAACCTGAACAGAGAAGCCCTTTTCCCATCATCCCTTGCTCCATTCAGGTTCAGGCGGCCTATTTGTATGTCCTCCATGTAAAAAAGTTGTAATGTAAAACCAAGTGAGCAAAGTAAGAAAGGAAAAGAAAGTTTGTTGGACTTATTGATCATCTTTTATCTGTTTCTTGATTTTTTTGGACCAGTTCCTTTAGACGGTCCGTCTCCTGATCAGTGAGAACTTTCTCCCCAAAGCTTCTAGGACTTTTCATTAGAGTCCTCACTGAGTCAACGAAGAGCTGTAAATCAGGGAACACGTCTTCAACCTGGACATTTCTGGCTCCTTTAGTGTCCTGCAGGAACTTCTTGACACTCGCTAAAGGGTAGCCAGTCTTCCTCTGAGTCCAGGTCTGTGAGGAAGCCACAGAGTCCACATCACTGTCCTCATCACCTTCACTCTCAGCTGACTGCACACTGTCACTCTGAACAGACACTTTCTTTACTTTACCAGAGGACTGACACTCGTCACTGGTCCCCTTCCTCTTCTTATTGTCTTGGTCTACCATCATCTCACCATCCTCCTCCAGAGGACATCCTGCCTCCTTAGTCTCAGTCTGGATGTCCACTGGGTCTCTGTCAGTGTGAGACCAATCAGTAGCCTCTACAGCAGGAGACTGGATCAGCAGCACCTGAACCAGCAGAGACCGGATCAGCCACACTCACACTAGCAGAAACTGACCTAGCCGCACCTGAACTGGCAGAGAACGGATCAGCCACACTTAAAACATCAGAAACTGCCCCAGCTGCACCTGAATCAGCAGAGCCCGGATCATCAGCACCCGAACCAGTAGAGACCGGATCAGCTGCATCCGAACCAGCA
>CAMQGK010000249.1:90000-101633 GCA_947000775.1 Pterois miles | reverse complement strand
GAGTGAGGGTAGTGTGTTGAAAAAAGCTGACTGGAAAGGTTGTAGTTTGCTCTTAAAATGTTAAAAGAGGGTCGTAAGATGAGGTCCGTTTGATGAAAAAAAATGAAGTGGCTTATTGCCCTTTAAATACAGTTGACGGTGGTAATGGCAAACAAACCAAAGTGCAGCAAAAAAAAGAAATATTTACAAAGTATTATGTTCAATAATCAGTATTAGGTCTGTTCAGTAGCACTGTCCTTCTCTGACTCTCTTCCTGGCAGTGTAGAAGCCCCACTATTTAAAGGCTAGGCCCCTCCCACTGGACCATACCACCTTTAATTGAAATTAATTACCTCATAAATTCAACCTCATACATCATTTTCCTTATGAAAATCTTAACAAATTGTATTACTATTTTACATGCCTAACGTGGGCCATCAAAACATTCGTATAATACTTACTACATAAATAAATTTACAATTCTATTACAACCCCACAGTTGGTATGGTTCAGAGAGAGTGTGGACTAAGCATGCTCCTCCCTACATATAACTCAGGCCACTATAAAAGGCAGCCTGAAGCTATGCTCGGGTCCTTTCTCTTTGCCCAGCACCAGGAACCACTATGGTAAGACACTGCAACCAAATTAAGTACAACTCATGATTTTCACTCTAAAAATGATACAGAGTTAACTGCAAACAATACATGTGTATTAGTAAGTGTTTGAACAAAACTTTCATGAAAAAGATAGCACAGGAAACTTACTGAGTGTTAAATGTAGCTCAGTGTGTGCACCCACCAAACTAACAATAGCATGCTACCTACAACATGTACCCTGGTGTGGTGTGCTAGTGTGGTGTGTTACCAGTGGCAGGGGAAACTGCCACATACCTCCCCCTCTCCTGACTCAGCCGTGGTGGTCAACCGAGACAGGTAGTCTGCCAACAGATTGGTCTTGCCGGATTTGTGCAGGATCCTAAATGAAGGGTTGCAAGTCAAGATACCATCGTGTGATCCTAGCATTGCGATCCCTTCATTGTGTTGATCCAAGACAGTGCTCTGTGGTCCGTTTCTAAGTCGAACTCCCTGCCAAGGAGATAGTAGCGCAAACTCTCCACAGCCCATTTAATGGCTAAGCCCTCCTTCTCAATTGTGGAATACCTGGTCTCCCGGGGTTCCAACTTACGGCTGAGATACAATACTGGTCTCTCCTCTCCCTCGTCCCCTTGTGTCAGCACCGCTCCAATGCCAACATCAGAAGCATCTGCCTGGACTGTGAAGCGCTTCTGAAAGTCAGGACTACAAAGGACAGGTGATGAACACATGGCGTTCTTGAGAGCAGTAAAGGACTGTTCACATTCTGGGGACCATCTTACCGGGTTAGGTTCCCCTTTTCGAGTCAGATTAGTCAGAGGGGCAGCCAGAGTGGAATAATGTGGAATGAAGTTGGAATACCACCCTATAAGGCCCACGAACGACCTCACCTGCTTCTTGGTGCGTGGGCGCTGGGCATTACGGATGGCCTCCACTTTGTCCACAAGCGGGCGGATGTGACCTCCTCCCAGCTGGAACCCTAGATATTGGACTTCACCCTTTGCCCACTCACACTTCTGAGCATTAAGGGTCAAGCCGGCCCTCTCAATGCAGGCAAGGATTTGTCTCAGATGGCGGAGATGGTCCTCCCAAGAATGGCTGAAGATGACTACGTCATCAAGATAAGCAACACTGAAGGATTCGAACCCTGCAAGAACAGCATCCATCAATCTTTGGAATGTTGCAGGTGCTCCATGCAGGCCAAATGGCATTACCGTAAACTGGTACAGTCCTGAGGGTGTACGGAAAGCAGTGTACTGCTTTGAAGTCTCCTCCAGGGGAATCTGCCAATACCCTTTGCAAAGGTCCAGCGTGGTTATGTATTTGGCAGTCCCAACACGCTCCACCAGGTCATCTATGCGAGGCATAGGGTAAGCGTCAAAGCAGGTGACTAGCATTGACCTTCCTGAAGTCTATAAGGGCCGTTGAGGGCCATCCTTCTTAGGCACCATTACCATGGGACTGGACCACTCACTCTTAGATGGTTCCTATCACCCCGAGATCGAGCATCTTCTGGACCTCATCTATTCAGGGGCCCCACCAAGCCTCTGGGATGCGGTACGGCCTCTGACGAATGGGAGGAGTGTCCGCCTTTTGGAGCCGGATGGTGTGCTGGATTTGTGTTGTGCACCCTGGACCATCTCGGAATAGCTCAGCTATCTCCCCTGAAACATCATCTGCAATTCCTGCTGGTGTTGTGAGGGCAAGTGCTCAAGATGAGGGGTTTTGGCTGGAGGAGTTGTTGCAAGTTAGAGTCACACTCCCCATCTTCCTCCTTGACCTGACGCACCAATAACACCTTGGCAGGCTCACGCTCCTTCCATTCTTTTGAGCAGGTTGATGTGATAGACCTGGGAGGCTTTCCCCTTGTCTGAATGAGCCACCTCATACGTCACTGGTCCCATCCTCCTCACCACCTCATAAAGGCCCCTGCCATTTGGCTAACAGTTTGTTGCTGCTGGTTGGGAGTAATATCAGGACCTTCTGACCTGGTGTCAGCTCCCTCTGCCGAGCTCTTTTGTCATACCAGCACTTCTGGATTCCTGCTGTGCCCTTTCCAAGTGGAGCTGGGCCTCCTCATGGTACTTCTCAAGGCGTTCGCGCATTTGGAGCACATAGGAAAGGATACCTTCCGAGTCTGCTGGTTTCTTGGTGGCCTCCCATTCCTTCCTTAGGAGATCCAGTGGCCCTTGTACTGGCCATCCATACAGGAGCTCAAACGGAGAGAAGCCAGTTGATGCTTGAGGCACCTCCCTGTAGGCAAACAAGACAAAAGGTAACCACTTGTCCCAGTCCCGGCCAGTATCAGAGACAAACTTACGCAGCATTTGCTTCAGTGTTTGGTTGAAGCGCTCAACCAGACCATCAGTTTGGGGGATGGTATGGGAGTGGTCCCTATGCCTTTAATGCCGAGTTCCTTCTGTAACTGTCTCATCGTGCCCGACGTGAAGTTGGTTGCTTGGTCTGTGATGATCTCATCTGGCGCCCCAACACGAGAGAAAAGCTGGACAAGGGCACTGATGATCTTTGATGTCGTGATGCTTCGGAGAGGAAAAGCTTCAGGAAATCGTGTGGCATAGTCACAGATCACAAGAATGTACTGGTAATCAGAGCTACTCTTCTCTAATGGACCAACCACATCCATGGCTATGCGCCGGAAAGGGGTACTGACGATAGGTAATGGGTGTAGTGGGACCTGCTTGGCTTTAATGTGTGTGGTGATCTGACATTGCGGGCAGGTGGAGCAAAAATGTTTGACATCGATAAACATTGTTGGCCAGTAAAACGTGACCCCAACCTCATGTAGGTTTTTTGTTGCCCTAGATGGCCTGCCCATGGTATGGTGTGTGCCAGATGTAATACAAGAGGCCTACAACTGGTTGGTACCACCAAGCGCTTTACCTGCATTCCCCATTGCATACAGAATATCATTTTCAACCATAAACCTTGGATCAGTGTCTTGTTTCCCCTCCCCATCATCAACCTGCTTATACAAGAAAGACAGAGTAGGATCAGACATTTGCAACTGGCCTATGTCATGCGGAATATCCCAATTGACACTGACAGACTCTGGATATGTTTCTTTCTTAGTGGGGGTGCCTTGCATTTTCTCAATGCGACGCTGTCGCCGAGATTTTCTTGGGCCTTTGGAACCACCCTCACATAGATCACCATCAAGATTGGGAGGGGCTCCAAGCCACCTTTAACCTGGGATCTTGTTACCATAGCACACACTTTTCCACTTTTGGTTGTCTTCCTGCAATTAAGCTTGCAGGATTGGCAAATCCCTCCCCAGGATGCAATCAACAGCTAGATGATCAATAACCCCCACTTGTAGCAAAAATGCCTGCCCATCCACTACTATGGTAACACTCAGATGTGGGGTGAGGTTTTCTGATCCCCAAGAACACATTCAATGTCAGCTTTGTTCCCATAGTCAATACCACTGTCCATCAGATAGCATTTCTTAATCAGTGACATGGAACTCCCATGTCTAATGGCAAGGCTAACACCTGTACTCCATTAACAGTAACTGGCCACAAAGAGGCCTCTTCTGAGTGCATGGTACCTGGCTCTAACCCACCTCCCTGCGGGGAACATAGCAGTAACCAGACAGTTTAGGTTTTTTTAGAGGGCAGTCTGAGGCCTTTGTGGCCAGGCTGCTGGCAGTAGTAACATATGATTTCCCCACGACTAGTACTAGTCTGCTGTCCATATCTACTTGCCCCCCTAGACCGCCTGACTGACACTAGCCTGCTGTCCACCTCTGTTGACCCCCACTTTCCCTTGAGTCCCATAGTTATTCAACTTCTGACCTTCTTGCTGGCTGTCCCCACTTGTCCTTTGTTCGGCTGGCGCTGTTGGAACCTGGTCGGTACGAGCCTCCGGGCATTGACGTACTGGGTTGCAAGCTTTGCTGCCTCTAAGCCGGTGGTGGGCTCTCGCTCCTTGACCCAAGTGCGGATGTCAGGTGGAAACACTCTCAGCAGCTGCTCCAACACGATGACTTCTCCGATGTCCTCCACGCTGTGCTGGTCTGGCTTGATCCAACGTCGATACAGGCCTTTCCAAGCGTTGATAGGTTTCGATCGGTGTCTCTCCCTGGGGTACTGCAAGATCTCTGAAGACGCTGGCGATAAGTCTCTGAAGAAATATCAAACTTAGCCAGCAGGGCTTGTTTAAGATCGGGGTAGGAGGTCGGACCGCTCTTCATCCATGGCGGAATAGGCCTCCAATGCCTTTCCCGTCAGTAATGGCACAAGTCTATAGGCCCACTCAGTCTCTGGCCACGCCCAGGTTCTCAGCAATCCGCTCAAAGCGGAGGAGGTAGTTTTCAATGTCCTCACCAAACTGGAATGGAAGCAACTTTGGGTCCTTCCGTGGAGCTGGTGCTGGTGGCTGCGGTTGAAGTGCTGGAGCTGGTGCTACTGGTGGCGAATGCAGGGTGTGAAAAGTTGTGGGGGAGTCCCTATTAGGGAGATTGGGCTGGCTGCTGGTGAAGGTGGCTCAGTGCCAGCATGGATAGCGATGCGTAGTCCTCGAAGTTCCCCTAAGATTGCTTCTTCCCGGTCTCGCTGAGCACCTATAAACTGACGTAGCAGTGCGACCATCTTCTGCTGTGGCAACTCTGCATGGGAAGGCTGGGATGAAGGCCCCTCCTCGTCCTCATCAGTCTCCCATTCCTCACCCGCTGGATCTGTTGTGGCTGGTTCAGGATCTGTTTTAAGTTTGGCTGTCTTGCTCCTGGTTTGTATTTTCCTTTGGCCCCCTTAAGGCCTGCCGGCCATACATCCCACCACTGCCACCAAATGTCACACTCCGACCTGGAGTGAGGGTAGTGTGTCGAAAAAAGCTGACTGGAAAGGTTGTAGTTCGCTCTTAAAATGTTAAAGAGGGTCGTAAGATGAGGTCCGTTTGATGAAAAAAATGAAGTGGTTTATTGCCCTTTAAATACAGTTGACAGTGCAGCAAAAAAAAAAAAAGAGAAATATTTACAAAGTATTAACCACAATCAGTATTAGGTCTGTTCAGTAGCACTGTCCTTCTCTGACTCTCCTTTTTGGCAGTGTAGAAGCCCCACTATTTAAAGGCTAGGCCCCTCCCACTGGACCATACCACCTTTAATTGAAATTAATTACCTCATAAATTCAACCTCATACATCATTTTCCTTATGAAAATCTTAACAAACTGTATTACTATTTTACATGCCTAACGTGGGCCATCAAAACATTCGTATAATACTTACTACATAAATAAATTTACAATTCTATTACAACCCCACAGTTGGTATGGTTCAGAGAGAGAGGTGGACTAAGCATGCTCCTCCCTACATATAACTATAGCACTATAAAAGGCAGCCTGAAGCTATGCTCGGGTCCTTTCTCTTTGCCCAGCACCAGGAACCACTATGGTAAGACACTGCAACCAAATTAAGTACAACTCATGATTTTCACTCTAAAAATGATACAGAGTTAACTGCAAACAATACATGTGTATTAGTGGGTGTTTGAACAAAACTTTCATGAAAAGATAGCACAGGAAACTTACTGAGTGTTAAATGTAGCTCAGTGTGTGCACCCACCAAACTAACAATAGCATGCTACCTGGCTAACATGTGGTCTGGTGTGTGTGCTAGTGTGGTCTGTTACCAGTGGCAGGGGAAACTGCCACAATAGTTATATCCTCATATATATGAGTATAGTATATCCTCATATGTATGAGTATAGTTATATCCTCATATGTATGAGTATAGTATATATCCTCATATGTATGAGTATAGTATATCCTCATATGTATGAGTATAGTCATATCTCATATGTATGAGAATATTACATCCTCATATGTATGAGTATAGTTATATCCTCATATGTATGAGTATAGTCATATCCTCACATGTATGAGTATAGTTATATCCTCACATGTATGAGTATAGTTATATCCTCACATGTATGGACCCCCCCCCGTATCAGTCATATCCCTCACATGTATAGTATAGTTATATCCTCACATGTATGAGTATAGTCATATCCTCATATGTATGAGTATAGTTATATCCTCATATGTATGAGTATAGTACATGTCCTCACATGTATGAGTAAAGTTATATCCTCACATAGTTACATGTATCCCTCATATGAGTATAGTTATATCCTCACATGTATGAGTATAGTCATATCCTCACATGTATGTTATATCCTCACTATATATATAGTCATATCCTCACATGTATGAGTATAGTCATATCCTCACATGTATGAGTATAGTCATATCCTCACATGTATGAGTATAATCATATCCTCACATGTATGAGTATAGTCATATCCTCACATGTATGAGTATAGTTATATCCTCACATGTATGAGTATAGTTATATCCTCACATGTATGAGTATAGTTATATCCCCACATTATGAGTATAGTTATATCCTCACATGTATGAGTATAGATATATCCTCACATGTATGTGAGTATAGTTATATCCTCACATGTATGAGTATAGTTATATTCTCACATGTATGAGTATAGTTATATCCTCACATGTATGAGTATAGTTATATCCTCACATGTATGAATATAGTTATATCCTCACATGTATGAGTATAGTTATATCCTCATATGTATGAGTATAGTCATATCCTCATATGTATGAGTATAGTTTATATGTATATCCTCATATGTATGAGTATAGTCATATCCTCATATGTATGAGTATAGTCATATCCTCATATGTATGAGTATAGTTATATCCTCATATGTATGAGTATAGTTATATCCTCATATGTATGAGTATAGTTATATCCTCATATGTATGAGTATAGTCATATCCTCATATGTATGAGTATAGTCATATCCTCATATGTATGAGTATAGTCATATCCTCATATGTATGAGTATAGTCATATCCTCATATGTATGAGTATAGTCATATCCTCATATATATGAGTATAGTCATATCCTCATATATATGAGTATAGTCATATCCTCATATATATGAGTATAGTTATATCCTCATATATATGAGTATAGTCATATCCTCATATATATATGAGTATAGTCATATCCTCATATATATGAGTATAGTTATATCCTCATATGTATTAGTATAGTTATATCCTCATATGTATGAGTATAGTTATATCCTCATATATATGAGTATAGTTATATCCTCATATATTTGAGTATAGTTATATCCTCATATGTATGAGTATAGTTATATCCTCATATATATGAGTATAGTTATATCCTCATATGTATGAGTATAGTCATATCCTCATATATATGAGTATAGTTATATCCTCATATGTATGAGTATAGTCATATCCTCATATATATGAGTATAGTCATATCCTCATATATATGAGTATAGTTATATCCTCATATGTATGATAATCCCAGACGAGCCCCCAGATCTGGTGGAGAAACTGCGACTGTATCCTGACAGCAGTACATGACTCAACATCAGCTTCCTCCTCCAGAAACCGATTCTACTAAACAGTAAAATCAGTAAATTAAACAGTAAAATCAGTTTCTGACAACATGTGAGGAGAGAAATAGACATTACAGTGACACAATATCAAAAACTTATTATAATCGATTCATCAGCAGACATGGAAATAAAGCAGATCAATTACCTGAGTTCTTTTCCTGGAAGTGAATTGAACCAATTACCAGCTACTGGGAAACAGAGGAATATAAATATGAAATAATGTTCATAATAAAGTCATTTTTGATCAGTTTTGATGTAAATATTGATGTAATCTGGCAGTAATCACTTGCTAATTATCACATAATAACCATGAAATTTGGTGACCAGTAAAATGGAGAGTTACTGATTATGATTATTCATTGATTTTAGGGAAAAAGAAAAAAATATTTTTAAATAGAGTGCTGCTTTCACTTCCATGTTGTGCTACATCACAACTGCCAAAAATGATAAATGTCCTTTTACTTTGTCATTGTCATCTATAGTGGTTACTCGCATAAAAACACTGAATTCAAATGATTAGGAAATAAATGATTTTATTTGTGTTTAAATATTTGCTTTGATTAAAAAAATCTTGGCATTAGTGGTTTTAACTTTATGTTATAAGCTGTATAGGGCGTGATAGGAAGTTAAACAGGTCTTAATTCCTTCTGTATTTTCTGTTATCTATTTTACATTGCTGCCAAAACATCTTCAAACAACTGGATTTATTCACCAAACTCAGAGGGCTGAAAACTGAAAAATATTTATGCAGATATATTATTTTTTTTACACATTTTATTTATTTCATTGTGCTGGTTTTACTCAACGGGAGGTCAGAGCCACGATTAAAATGAAGGTTTTCCATCCTGGTCAGAAAGCTCAGCCACGTCTGCTGTGTGTTGTTGTAAGATGGGGGGCAGCACTATTACCCAGATATCCCCTCCTCAATAACATACTGACTATCTCATCTACACAGGTGTCACTGTCACGCTAGCCTACCAGCTTCTTTTAGATTTAGATCCTAGATTCTTCATCACGTCGCTGCGATGGGACCAATATGATGTTTAATATGTGGTTGAGGCCAGAGGGCAGCACACGATGCTGCCTTTCTATGACCATGTCAAAATCAAGGACATTAGGAATCAAAAAACGTCATCGTACGGCGGTAACGCGCGGTCCGGCCGGCCGTCGCTCTCGTCTCCGTGGTCCGACGGGCCGACGCTACGACTGTAGAGCTCCATATACTGACATTTATGTTAAATGCATTCAGACGGCCCCGATGGAGCTGACCATGGATGGATAAGACATGAGAAACCCAGATTGTTTCTGGGGGCCAAACAAACACTGTCAGATTAACCTCTAAGTATCACTACAGGAAACAGACTTCTGATTGTTCAGCATTTATTCTACTGAAAATCCCTCCAAACAGCAGATTAATAATAACATGACTTTATATATACAGGAGTTTATGAACCGAACAGCACTGACTGCTTAGGGGAGGAATGTTTCCATTGACTGAACTTAACATTTCCCTTAACATGAACCCTTAGATTTAACATTACCTTAACCTTAACCCTTCCCTCGGCTGTCCTCTCCTTCTCATCTCCAGACAGCTTTCTGGATCTTTCTGCAGGTTTCGTCTCACAGTGACGTTCCAGTTGTTTTCTCTGAATTCAACCACATGTCAAGTGTGACAGGAAGAAGCACATTAACAATACATGAGCATTTCAAAACAAAAGCTTCTTTGCTGGTTTTTTTTAGCTTCGTAAGTAAAACTGTGTGGTTTGTCTGAGACCTCCTGGGCCGGACAGAACCATCCGGAGGGCCGGAGCCGGCCCGCGCCCCTATAGTGCACATGGATTCATTTAAGGATTTTACAAAGTAAAAGTCCCTAGAAGTCTCTGATTCAACAAGGGCTGATATGTTATAAAATGTAAATACCCACTCAATATTCATATTCATTGCTCTTGCACTGTATGTACTGTTCTGTTCTTTTAATGTGAAATAAATTAATTTACTTAAATTTATTCAAGGACTTGTTTTTATTTATGCTAATTTTCCGTCATACTTCTGCCAGTATGACCACAAAATACAAAATACAAATAGGTTTTAACTTTGATTCTGTGTTGAAACCCTGAGCTAGATAGCCACGGGCTTGCTAAAGCTAAAGCTAAATGTACTCTAGCTATAATCTAGATAAAGTCATACAATAGATTTAATAAGTTATAGAAAATGAACCAACAACAAACATGTTACTAATTCATTTTAATCCATTTAACTCAAATCCAGCCTCAATGGTCCTGCTAACGCTAACTAGCTTAGCAGAGCAGCTGCCATCTCTTGATGTGGTTAAACTACCTTTTATAAACTACTATTAAGCTAGCTAGCTACTGGATATATTATGATATTAGCTAGCTAGCTAGCTAGCTTTCTAATCACTGTGCTGATTCTGAGGTAGATGAGATGAGTAATGAGGACCAGCCCTGTTACAGACATTGTGGTGTTGAATACCAGCCTGGTATCCCAGAAATATGTGATATTACCACAACTTCCACAACTAGTACTGGTACCATGGAAACGATGCCAGTGGGAGTCAGTGAATCTTTGTAGCTAACAGACTGCTAGCTGACTGTTAACTAGCAGGCTGCTAGCCTACTATAGCTAACAGGCTACTAGCTTTTTGTAACTAACAAAATGCTAGCCTACTGTAGCTAACAGGCTGCTAGCCTACTGTAGTTAACAGGCTCCCAGCCTACTGTAGCTAACAGGCTGCTAGCCTACTGGGCGCTAGTTAACAGGCTGCTAGCCTACTGTAGCTAACAGGCTGCTAGCCTACTGTAGCTAACAGGCTGCTAGCCTACTTAGGCTAACAGGCTGCCAGCCTACTGTAGCTAACAGGCTCCCAGCCTACTGTAGCTAACAGGCTGCTAGCCTACTGTAGCTAACAGGCTGCCAGCCTACTGTAGTTAACAGGCTCCCAGCCTACTGTAGCTAACAGGCTGCTAGCCTACTGTAGTTAACAGGCTGCTAGCCGACTGTAGTTAACAGGCTGCTAGCCTACTGTAGCTAACAGGCTGCTAGCCTACTGTAGCTAACAGGCTACTAGTTTTTTGTAACTGTACGCTGGCTGTAAATGGCCGGTCCATTATTTAGTTCTGTTTTGAGGTTTTTCTCATTTCTGGTGAATGAAATGTCTTTATTCATAAAACACAAGCTTAAGTTCTTAAGTTCAAGCTACTATTGGGGGCGGCAGTAGCTCAGTCTGTAGGGAGTTGGCTTGGGAACCGGAGGTTCACCGGTTCAAGTCCCGACATGGACCAAAAAACTGAGTGTGAACTGGTAGCTGGAGAGGTGCCAGTTTACCTCTTGGGCACTGCCGAGGTGCCCCTGAGCAAGGCACCAAACCCCCAACTGCTCGGGGCGCTTGTCTGGAGCAGCCCCCTCACTCTGACATCTCTCCATTACTGCATGTGTGTGTGTGTGTTTGTGTGCATGTACCATGTATAAGTTAAAACAGAGTGTAAATTGAATTTCCCCACTGTGGGACTAATAAAGGTAGATCTTCTTCTTCTTCTTCTTCTTCTTCTATCATGTTC
>CAMQGK010000249.1:0-85000 GCA_947000775.1 Pterois miles | reverse complement strand
AGTTCCCTTTGTTAACACCTTATTTTGAAAAGCGGCCGTAGTCCCAGGTGTCTACTTCCTCTAACTCCTCCAAGGTGGTCTCTAGCTCTCCGTCAGCTCCGTTCTCTTTATCCATCCATGGTCAGCTCCATCGGGGCCGTCTGAATGCATTTAACATAAATGTCAGTATATGGAGCTCTACAGTCGTAGCGTCGGCCCGTCGGACCACGGAGACGAGAGCGACGGCCGGCCGGACCGCACGTTGCTGCCAGTATTTGTTTGGCCCCGGCAGCAGTCTGGGTTTCTCATGTGGCCCCCAGGAACAGTGATTGCCCCCCCCCACCATGTCAGAGGCTGGTGGCTGTTTCTTTATCGGATGAAGCCACAGCTAGTTACAGTCATGAAAACTCTCCAGATCCAACATCGAACGTAAAAAGTCGTCTAAATTTTATGTGAACAGACAAGCTGCTGCAGTGTAATCGTGTGTCGCACCAGTAGTTCTTTAAAGGGAAAATACTTTAACGCTGTTACACCAGAGGAATTCAGTCAGCCAGTCAGGTGGATGCCCTGCAGCCTTAATAATGTGTTTGGATTCTCCTGAAGTCCTCCCCCCAACTCATCCAGCTAGAGGTCACTCAGAGGTCATCCAGCTGTCGTCTCTACCGTCACCATGACGACCATCTCTTTATGGTCTCTAATTGAATTGGCAGCTAACACAACACACACACTCACAGTAATTTGGTTTCCTGGTGGCGTTCAGGGGTCGGGGGAGGTTGAGGTGCCCCAACAGCCCTGACATCATCACCACGGTAACGCACACCTGATCAGATCTGAGGTCAGAGGTCACACAGAGACCTGGTCCAGCTGCTGTGTGTTCAGCTGGTAGACTGATCAGAGATCTGTATGTGGGTGTTTCCGGTAGGACCGAGAACAAGCTGTGTTACTGGGAAAAGTAATCTCATTACTGTCACCAGTTACTGAGACAGAATCAGCTGATTTGTGTCACATGACTTGACCTCATCATCAGGACACGTTACAAAAACGCTGAGTCCTCCGTCTGTCATTGTCTGTTTCCTGTCCTTCGTCTGTGTGTCCTGTATGTCCTTCAGACTCAGACGTCTCTTCATCCATCACAGGAGTCACAGCAGCAAAGAACAAAAGACCTCAGACACTTTTCACCTGTTTCCAGCTGCTGTCATTAATATTGTTGTTATTGTTGGCACATAGACGACCAGATCGCTTTCTGTTCTCCTCTCGGTCTACTGCAACTTCATTTTCCTTTTATTCTAATCACTTACTCAGACCATCAGGGGAAAAGCAAGAAGTATAAATGTAATATACTGTATTTCATTCAGAGTAGTCACAGCCAGCAGCACAGAGGCTCGTCAACACTGACTCCATCTCCTCTGCTGGGGACAGAAACTGGCAAGAACTGATACTCTCTGGTAACTGGGGATGGCTAGCGGTGGCTACCGGTGGCTACAGATAGCTACAGATGACTACCGGTGGCTACCAGTGGCTAGCGGTGGCTACAGGTGGCTACAGATAGCTACAGATGGCTACCGGTGGCTACCGGTGGCTACAGATGGCTACCGGTGGCTACCGGTGGCTACAGATAGCTACAGGTGGCTACAGATAGCTACAGATGGCTACCGGTGGCTACTGGTGGCTACAGATAGCTACAGGTGGCTACAGATAGCTACAGATGGCTACCGGTGGCTACCAGTGGCTACCGGTGGCTACTGGTGGCTACAGATAGCTACAGATGGCTACCGGTGGCTACTGGTGGCTACCGGTGGCTACAGGTGGCTACAGATAGCTACAGATGGCTACCGGTGGCTACTGGTGGCTACCGGTGGCTACAGGTGGCTACAGATAGCTACAGATGGCTACCGGTGGCTACCGGTGGCTACAGATCGCTACAGATGGCTAAAGGTGGCTACCGGTGGCTACTGATGGCAGTACACAAGGAAAGCCAAAGCTCTGTCGTCCTCCTGTTTTGGTTGACACAATTCCTTTGTGTCGTAAATGGAGGTCATGCCGGTTCAGACAGAAATGCGTAACTTGGGAGCCAGTCTGAATGCTGATGGTGTCACTGTACTGTCAACTTTACATTGTGCATCAACTTTTACTTCATAATGACAAGTTAAAGCTAACAACTATTAACACTATAAACAAGGCTGCTTTGGAACTCCAGGAACATTCCAGGTTTCCTTGGAGAAGTTCCAGGTTGTGGTGCTTTCCTCCAGGTAACAGAGCTCCTCACCTGTCTCACCTGTCTTGTCCTGACAGGCTATTGGTTGGAGCTCCCAGGGAGAAGGCAGAGCCTAATGTTCCAGCCAATCGAACAGGAGGAGTGTACAGCTGCCCGATCACCGCTGACCAATCAGAGTGCAGCAGGATGAAGCTCATAGCCCCAGGTGAGACTCACCTGTTTTTTTATTTTATTTAGTGTATATATATACAATACAGACCAAAAGTTTGGACACACCTTCTCATTCAATGAGTTTCTTTCTTTTCATGACTATGAAAATTGTAGATTCACACTGAAGGCATCAAAACTATGAATTAACACATGTGGAAATATGTACTTAACAGTAAAGTGTAAACAACTGAAAATCTGCTTTATATTGTAGTTTCTTCAAAGTACCACCTTTTGCTCTGATTACTGCTCCACACACTCTGCATCCTCTTGATGAGGTCGTCACCTGAAATGGTCTCCACTTCACAGGTGAGCCCTGTCAGGTTTAATCAGGGGGATTGCTGGCCTTATAAATGGGGTTGGGACCATCAGAAGTCAGGTGGAGACACAGCTGATAGTCCTGCTGAATAGACTGTTAGAATTTGGATTCTGGCAGAAAAAAGCAGCTAAGTAAAGAAAAGCGAGTGGCCATCATTACTTTAAGAAATGAAGGTCAGTCAGTCCCAAAAATTGGGAAAACTTTAAAAGTGTCCCCAAGTGCAGTCGCAAAAACTGACTCACATGAGGACCGCCCCAGGAAAGGAAGACCAGGAGTCACCTCTGCTGAGGAGGATCAGTTCATCCGAGTCACCGGCCTCAGAAATGGCAGGTTAACAGCAGCTCAGACTAGAGACCAGGTCAATGCCACACAGAGTTCTAGCAGCAGACACATCTCTAGAACAACTGTTAAGAGGAGACTGTGTGAATCAGGCCTTCATGGTAGAATAGCTGCTAGGAAACCACTGCTAAGGACAGGCAACAAGCAGAGAGACTTGTTTGGGCTAAAGACCACCAGGAATGGACATTAGACCAGTGGAAATCTGGGCTTTGGTCTGATGAGTCCAGATCTGAGATCTTTGGTTCCAACCACCGTGTCTTTGTGGAACCAGAAAAGGTGAACAGATGGACTCTACATGCCTGGTTCCCACCGTGAAGCATGGAGGAGGAGGTGTGATGGTGGGGGGGGGCTTTGCTGGTGACACTGTTGGGGATTTATTCAAACTGAAGGCCTACTGAACCAGCATGGCTACCACAGCATCTTGCAGCGGCATGCTATTCCATCCGGTCTGCGTTTAGTTGGACCATCATTTATTTCTCAACAGGACAATGACCCCAAACACACCTCCAGGCTGTGTGAGGGCTATTTGACCAAGAAGGAGAGTGATGGGGTGCTGGACCAGATGACCTGGCCTCCACAGTCACCGGACCTGAACCCGATCCAGATGGTTTGGGGTGAGCTGGACCGCAGAGTGAAGGCAAAAGGGCCAACAAGTGCTCAGCATCTCTGGGACTCCTTCAAGACTGTTGGAGACCATTTCAGGTGACGACCTCTTGAAGCTCATCAAGAGGATGCAGAGTGTGTGGAGCAGTAATCAGAGCAAAAGGTGGTACTTTGAAGAAACTACAATATCAGACATATTTTCAGTTGTTTACACTTTACTGTTAAGTACATATTTCCACATGTGTTCATTCATAGTTTTGATGCCTTCAGTGTGAATCTACAATTTTCATCGTCATGAAAATAAAGAAAACTCTTTGAATGAGAAGGTGTGTCCAGACTTTTGGTCTGTATTGTATATATATATATATATATATATATATATATGTGTGTGTGTGTGTGTGTGTGTGTGTGTGTGTGTGTGTGTGTGTGTGTGTGGTCTGAACTCTCAGGACTCTGTAGCTTTCAGGTGAATAGTGTAAACATCTGTTTTGAGCCCTGTGATGTTATCTGTCTCCTGGTGCATTATGGGTAGTCCATCCCTCAGTGGAAAGTGGCAGCCGCTGTCTGTTTCTGTTATCTGTCATCTGTAATCTGCAGTAACCAAGTCAACGGCCAATCAGAGGACATCATTTTTTTATGTCACAAACAAACATCATAAAACTCACACACACTCATACACACACACACACACACGCACACACACACACACACACACACACAAATGTACAGTGTGTCACTCACCTGGTGTGTCCTGTTTCAGACCTGAATCCATCTGAGGACCTGATTGAGGACATGTGGTTGGGCGTCTCAGTAGCCAGTCAGGGCAGACCTGGGGGAGGGTCCTGGTGAGTCTGTGTTCTCATTGGCTGATCAAGCTGTCACTGTTTAAAGCTTTTGTAGCTCTGGCAGCTTGTTCTGACTTAAAAGGGTCAGTTCACTAATTGTTTAATATGATTAACTTACTAGTTTACAAAAAAAAAAGACCGACTGACCGACCAGCTGACTAACTGGCCAACTGACCGACCTATCCACGACTAACAGATGACCAACTGACTGACTGACTAATCAACCATTTGACTAACTGACCGACTGACTGACTAAACAACTGACCGACTGATCAAACGACTGACCAACTAGCTAGCTACCTAACCCTCTCTCCTCCCTCTCTCCAGGCGTGCGGTCATCGCTTCGTTAAACTCTATGGAGCATTCAAACTCAGACACATGATTGGCCGCTGTTATCTCCGTGGAAACGACCTGCAGTACAATGACATGGACATTCACTGGCAGAACCCTGACCAGCCCTGCAGGTGGGTCACGTGACCTGGGGTCAAATGCCACGTGACCACTCCTGTCAGTAAACCTGTGTTTGTGTGTTTAGTCACCTGGGTGATGTCAGCAGTGAGGTCATGTGTAACATGGGGATATCTGCCTCCATCACTCAGACTGAAGTGATTGTCGGCTCACCTGGAAGCTATGAATGGCAAGGTGAGCTCCTGTCCTGCTCTGTCCTGGACATGCTGTCCTGTTCATAAATGAGTGTGTGTTTTCTGTGTGTGTTGTAGGAAACGTCCATGTGTCCTGGATGAATCCAGACATTGTGTTTGACACCCAGAAGAGCTCCTTCCCCAACCTGCAGCGCAGAAACATTTATATAGGTGAACCATCCCACTGAATCATGTATTTATCCACATTTTACAGAGCAGCGTGAGCTGGGGATCTTTAGCCAATCTCATTACACGGCTTTGTTGAAAGCTCCATTCTGATTGGTCAATCACGACATTCCACTGTCTGTTATTTCTTTATTACAGACTGTTGCTATGGACGCAGTTCTGATGTTGATTTCTTTAGTAAGAAGTTGTGTAATAAGCAGCATCGCTCTGTTGGGGTTTATTTCACGACAGCCACTAGCTGTACATCATCCAGTCATAACTGACCATTGTGTAGCATAATTCAAATGAAATCAGTGTGATCTGACATCCAGCCTGCTACAGTTTCTGAATAAGCTGAAAATATTTTTACACTTCTCAACCGGTGGACTGAACCTTGTGGGCCCATTGTCCAGTAGACATCACAGTGTTAGCTAGAGGCTAACCAAAGACTAGAGGCTAATGCTAGCAGTGGGCTAAAGCTACTCATCTAAAATGTCACATATCAACATGTGAGATGACAAACTGTGATATATGATATATGAAATACAGTATATATACAGTATATCTAATATGGAGAGAAAAGGGTTGCTAATATTTAGCCTTCTGTTAGCAGTTAGTGGTTTGCAGAAAGCTAAATATTAGCATCCCTTTCTCTCCACCTCTGAAACTCTTCTCTGATATCGTCCGACTCTCTTTTTGACTGACTTTACTGAAGGATAGTTAACTATAGACATCCAAAGATTTATACGCCCTCAGTTTATCTTTACAGCGCTGCCGTTGGCCTCCGTCCCGCTGGTTGGACGGCTGCTACTTAGCTGGCTTAGCTTGCTAATTCCACCATGCTAGAGATAATGAGCCCAACAGCAGACTGAGCTGGGTCACGGTCCCTCTGCCTCAGTCCTCACCGCTAGGAGGCTACTTCACCAGGAGGAGAGCAGCTAGCTAGCTAGCTAGTCAGTCTCAGGACAAGCTAGCGTTATCCAGCCGTCTCCTCCTCCAGCAGCGTAGCGGTCGGCTAATCTGGTCTCATTGGTTAACGTTAACTTTCTCCACTAACTCTGGTGATCCTGGAGAGAGAGAGACAGGACAGACTGACAGAAACTAGGATTTTCTACTGTTAAAAAACAAGACAACAATACTTGTTAGCCAGCGTTAGCTAACATGTTCAGAGGATTATTCTGCCTACACTTAACGCTCCGCCCACTAAATACGTCACCATGGTTACTGACATGTTGTAGAGTGAAAAGTGATGAACCATCATTACTACTTTAACATAAACTCATACTATTATTGTAATCTTATAAAAGGGTGAATCCACCAAAGGGAAGGCAAAGTATTTTCAGTAATTCCTTAAATGGAGATTTGTACAACGTGCACCAACGTAATAGAGAATTGCATCAGTCAGAGAAGACACACCAAACTCCATTCAAAATTCAACCAATTTATTCACGAACTTTTGTGTGTGTGCAGGATATTCAGTCGCTCAGGCTCGTCATCTTCTCTCTCAGGATGACGAAACCATAGTAACAGGTGACGGACTCCTTTACTCTGTAGAAGAGTTACATCTGTGGATGGATTATTGATCAGCTTAGTGATTATTAATCACTGTATTGATTATTGATTTCTGTATTGATTATTGATGGGTGTATTGATTATTGATCGGTGTATTGATTATTGATTGGTGTATTGGTGAACAGGAGCTCCTAAGGATAGTAAAGAGGATGCTCGCGGCTCGGTGCTGCTGGCTGTGAAGCGGTCTGACAAATTGATGATTCGACAGACGCTGCGTGGTGAACAGATGGGCTCGTACTTCGGTAACGCTGTGGCAACCGCCGATCTCAACAACGATGGGTAACAGAGGATTTACAGGTCATGATTCACAGCCAGGAACAGAGAACTGAAATGTTCAGTCACTTCTAAGCCGCAGACAAATCCAAAGAGAAAACCTTCTAGTTTGTCGATGACTTTTACTGAATGTGAATGAATCAGAAAATAATAAAGTCTCATTTCAAGGAATTATTGTTTAGTTAATTAGATCAATTCTAAACCAATGACATGCTCAGTATTACTTTATTGATGATGACTGATAATGATTGTTCTGACTGTTGATGAGTTAAACACTACAACGGAGTATCAGCACCACACTGAGGAGAAAAAATATCTGAGATTTCAAGAAAAAGTCGTAATATTATGAGAATAAAGTCATAAGTTCATAACAGTAATTTGACGTGTTATTTTAGAGGGGAAATAGTTGAAAATGAGGAACATGGAGCATCTTGTGAAGTTCTACTTTAGTTCAGGTTTCACTAAAACCCAAATACTTCATCTTTTGTCTCATTAGCTCCACATTATCATCAGTATCAGGACCTTGAAAAGACTGAACCAAAACTGAGTTTATTCTGAAGAAAGAACCACACAGACCTGAAGGAACCTGACTCTATATAGGAGGAACCTGACTCTATAGTGGAGGAACCTTACTCTATATAGGAGGAACCTGACTCTATATAGGAGGAACCTGACTCTAAAGAAGAGGAACCTGACTCTATATAGGAGGAACCTGACTCTATATAGGAGGAACTTGACTCTATAGTGGAGGAACCTGACTCTATATAGGAGGAACCTGACTCTATAGTGGATGAACCTTACTCTATATAGGAGGAACCTGACTCTATAGAGGAGGAACCTGACTCTAAAGAGGAGGAACCTGACTCTATATAGGAGGAACCTGAATCTATAGAGGAGGAACCTGACTCTAAAGAGGAGGAACCTGACTCTATAGTGGAGGAACCTGACTCTATATAGGAGGAACCTGACTCTATAGTGGAGGAACCTGACTCTATATAGGAGGAACCTGACTCTATAGTGGAGGAACCTGACTCTATAGTGGGAGGAACCTGACTCTATAGTAGGAGGAACCTGACTCTATAAGGAGGAACCTGACTCTATAAGTGGAGGAACCTGACTCTATATAGGAGGAACCTGACTCTATAGTGGAACATAGAAGGACATATGAAGAAATATAAAAAGAATGGAAAGGAACCTGACTCTATATAGGAGGAACCTGACTCTATAGTGGAGGAACCTGACTCTATAGAGGAGGAACCTGACTCTATAGAGGAGGAACCTGACTCTATAGGGAACCACCCATAGAACCTCCCCCTATAGAGAAGGAACCTGACTCTAAAGAGGAGGAACCTGACTCTATATAGGAGGAACCTGAATCTATAGAGGAGGAACCTGACTCTAAAGAGGAGGAACCTGACTCTATAGTGGAGGAACCTGACTCTATATAGGAGGAACCTGACTCTATAGTGGAGGAACCTGACTCTATATAGGAGGAACCTGACTCTATAGTGGAGGAACCTGACTCTAAAGAGGAGGAACCTGACTCTATAGTGGAGGAACCTGACTCTATATAGGAGGAACCTGACTCTATAGTGGAGGAACCTGACTCTATATAGGAGGAACCTGACTCTATAGTGGAGGAACCTGACTCTATAGTGGAGGAACCTGACTCTATATAGGAGGAACCTGACTCTATAGAGGAGGAACCTGACTCTATATAGGAGGAACCTGACTCTATAGAGGAGGAACCTTACTCTATAGAGGAGGAACCTGACTCTATAGAGGAGGAACCTGACTCTATATAGGAGGAACCTGACTCTATAGAGGAGGAACCTGACTCTAAAGAGGAGGAACCTGACTCTATAGTGGAGGAACCTTACTCTATATAGGAGGAACCTGACTCTATAGAGGAGGAACCTGACTCTAAAGAGGAGGAACCTGACTCTATAGTTAAGGAACCTGACTCTATAGAGGAGGAACCTGACTCTATAGTGGAGGAACCTGACTCTATAGAGGAGGAACCTGACTCTATATAGGTGGAACCTGACTCTATAGTGGAGGAACCTGACTCTATATAGGAGGAACCTGACTCTATAGAGGAGGAACCTGACTCTAAAGAGGAGGAACCTGACTCTATAGTGGAGGAACCTTACTCTATAGAGGAGGAAATTGACTCTATATAGGTGGAACCTGACTCTATAGTGGAGGAACCTGACTCTATATAGGAGGAACCTGACTCTATAGTGGGAGGAACCTGACTCTATATAGGAGGAACCTGACTCTATAGAGGAGGAACCTGACTCTAAAGAGGAGGAACCTTACTCTATATAGGAGGAACCTGACTCTATAGAGGAGGAACCTGACTCTATAGTGGAGGAACCTTACTCTATATAGGAGGAACCTGACTCTATAGAGGAGGAACCTGACTCTAAAGAGGAGGAACCTGACTCTATAGTGGAGGAACCTGACTCTATAGAGGAGGAACCTGACTCTATAGTGGAGGAACCTGACTCTATAGAGGAGGAACCTGACTCTATATAAGTGGAACCTGACTCTACAGTGGAGGAACCTGACTCTATATAGGAGGAACCTGACTCTATAGAGGAGGAACCTGACTCTAAAGAGGAGGAACCTGACTCTATAGTGGAGGAACCTGACTCTATATAGGAGGAACCTGACTCTATATGGGGGGACCTGACTCTATATGGGAGGAACCTGACTCTATATAGGTGGAACCTGGCTCTATAGTGGAGGAACCTGACTCTATAGAGGAGGAACCTGACTCTATAGAGGAGGAACCTGACTCTAAAGAGGAGGAACCTGACTCTATATAGGAGGAACCTGACTCTATAGAGGAGGAACCTGACTCTATAGTGGAGGAACCTTACTCTATATAGGAGGAACCTGACTCTATATAGGAGGAACCTGACTCTAAAGAAGAGGAACCTGACTCTATATAGGAGGAACCTGACTCTATAGTGGAGGAACCTTACTCTATCGAGGAGGAACCTGACTCTATAGAGGAGGAACCTGACTCTATATGGGAGGAACCCGACTTATTATCGTAATTTACGACTGTTTTCTCCTAAAGTTATGACTTTGTTGTCAAAATATAAAGACTTTTATTTGTAAAGTTACAACTTTATTCTGATGTTATTCTCTTTATTCGGATAATCTCAGGCTTTCTGTCTGTCAGTGTGGCCCTAATACAATACCACATAATATAGAAATCCTGCTGGAGTCAGCAGCAGGTGATCTCATTATGTTTTTAATCTAAACGAAACATCTTCTTTCAGGTGGACCGACCTGCTGGTGGGCGCTCCTTTTTACTTCCATCGTCAGCAGGAGGTGGGCGGGGCCGTTTACGTCTTCATCAACACAGGAGGTCGGCTGGATTCTGGTCCCAGTGTGGTGCTGAGAGGACCGGCCGGGTCGGCGTTCGGTATGGCTGTAGCTGCTGCCGGAGACCTGAACCAAGATGGCTTCCAGGGTGAGGCGTATTGACGTCAACGTGGACGCCATGTTGGATCTGTCCAGACTGGTCTGTGACTCTTTACTAGTGAACGGAGAGCTGCTGTTTTTCTGGATAAAACCACTCTAACGTCTACATTTCTCAACCGACTTCAACCAGTCGTTATTATATCAAAGGGTTTATGATCAATGAGGAGTAGAACAATAAAGTTTAGTCTCCAGTTACTGAGAATCTGGATAGTTGAGCTCTAATCGCTGCTAACTGTAGGCTGACAGGACCTGAATTACTGACCTGATAGAAGATAATTCACTTATCAGAAGGAATTATTAAAACACATTTCAAGTCAAGTTTGGCTTTGGATTATTTTTCATGATATGATATAATATAATATGATGTAATATAAGGGCTGCACGGTGGTGCAGTGGTTAGCACTCTCGCCTCACAGCAAGAGGGTCGCAGGTTCGATTCCGGCTTGGGATTCTGTATGGAGTTTGCATGTTCTCCCTGTGTCAGTGTGGGTTTTCTCCGGGTACTCCGGCTTCCTCCCACAGTCCAAAGACATGCTGTTCAGGTTAATTGATGACTCTAAATGTCCCGTAGGTGTGGATGGTTGTCTGTCTCTATGTGTCCTGTGATGGACTGGAGACCTGTCCAGGTGAACCCCTTTATTAATCCCCGGAGGGAAAGCAGTAGTAGTGACATTAATGTATTTAACAGTTTTTCACCAATTTTTTTTTTTTTTTTTGTTTGGGAAAAGAAAGAAAATCATGACGTTAACTTGACGTTACTCCTCATAAATCATAAACCCTTTGATATAATAACGACTGGTTGAAGTCGGTTGAGAAATGTAGACGTTAGAGTGGTTTTATCCAGAAAAACAGCAGCTCTCCGTTCACTAGTAAAGAGTTACAGACCAGTCTGGACAGATCCAACATGGCGTCCACGGTGACGTATCACCATAAAGCGTCCAATGCGGCGTCTATGTATTTGTTTGTGTCCACGGGGACGATGCTGATACCGAACCTGTATGGATGTTTACAGGAAGCTGACGTGTTGTTTGTGTTTCAGACTTCGCAGTCGGAGCTCCTTTCCATGAAACAGGAAGTGTGATGATCTGGTCTGGGAGCAAGGAGGGGGTCTCTACAGAACCGAGCCAGGTCTGGCACTAAACTCACCTGTGTGTGATAATACAGTAGATCGCACCTGTAACCCGTCTGACTTCCTCTGCAGGTGATCCGTGGCAGCCGGGTCTCTCCTGGGTTCAGGACGTTTGGCTACTCTCTGTCTGGAGGTCTGGATGTGGACCGGAACAAATATCCAGACCTGCTGGTGGGCTCTCTGGACGACACCATCGCTCTGCTCCGGTACCTCCCACACTAACTGGACTAACGCCTCTTACTAGTGACTGATTGATTGATTGATTGATTGATTGACTGACTGATTCCTCAGAACTCGTCCAGTCATTCACCTCAATAGAACCATCAGAGTTTCTCCGGACATCGTTGACCTGAACAGTTGTGATTTCTGGTGAGATTCAAACCTGTGACCTGCTAACAGTTGACGTGCTAACAGCTAACAGCTAACGGGCTAACAGGTTGTGTATGTGTCAGTATCCAGGTGGAGGTGTGTTTCTCCTTCATGTTCAGCACCGGAGAGAAGAGCGACAGAGACAACGTCAGTGAGTACACAGCTGCACCTCAGCCACCTGCTGTCACCTTTAGGGCTGATGGTAACTGTTGTCCCTTATCAGGGCTGATGGTACTGTAGTCCATTAGTCAGGGCTGATGGTAACTGTAGTCCCTTAGTCAGGGCTGATGGTAACTGTAGTCCATTAGTCAGGGCTGATGGTAACTGTAGTCCATTAGTCAGGGCTGATGGTAACTGTAGTCCATTAGTCAGGGCTGATGGTAACTGTAGTCCATTAGTCAGGGCTGATGGTAACTGTAGTCCGTTAGTCAGGGCTGATGGTAACTGTAGTCCATTACTCAGGGCTGATGGTAACTGTAGTCCGTTAGTCAGGGCTGTGTGGTCTTTAGTCGTTTGGTAGATGGTAACTGTAGTCCGTTAGTCAGGGCTGATGGTAACTGTAGTCCATTACTCAGGGCTGATGGTAACTGTAGTCCATTACTCAGGGCTGATGGTAACTGTAGTCCATTAGTCAGGGCTGATGGTAACTGTAGTCCGTTAGTCAGGGCTGATGGTAACTGTAGTCCATTACTCAGGGCTGATGGTAACTGTAGTCCATTACTCAGGGCTGATGGTAACTGTAGTCCATTACTCAGGGCTGATGGTAACTGTAGTCCATTAGTCAGGGCTGATGGTAACTGTAGTCCATTAGTCAGGGCTGATGGTAACTGTAGTCCATTACTCAGGGCTGATGGTAACTGTAGTCCATTAGTCAGGGCTGATGGTAACTGTAGTCCATTAGTCAGGGCTGATGGTAACTGTAGTCCATTAGTCAGGGCTGATGGTAACTGTAGTCCATTACTCAGGGCTGATGGTAACTGTAGTCCATTACTCAGGGCTGATGGTAACTGTAGTCCATTAGTCAGGGCTGATGGTAACTGTAGTCCATTAGTCAGGGCTGATGGTAACTGTAGTCCATTAGTCAGGGCTGATGGTAACTGTAGTCCATTAGTCAGGGCTGATGGTAACTGTAGTCCATTAGTCAGGGCTGATGGTAACTGTAGTCCATTAGTCAGGGCTGATGGTAACTGTAGTCCATTAGTCAGGGCTGATGGTAACTGTAGTCCATTAGTCAGGGCTGATGGTAACTGTAGTCCATTAGTCAGGGCTGATGGTAACTGTAGTCCATTACTCAGGGCTGATGGTAACTGTAGTCCATTAGTCAGGGCTGATGGTAACTGTAGTCCATTAGTCAGGGCTGATGGTAACTGTAGTCCATTAGTCAGGGCTGATGGTAACTGTAGTCCATTAGTCAGGGCTGATGGTAACTGTAGTCCATTAGTCAGGGCTGATGGTAACTGTAGTCCATTACTCAGGGCTGATGGTAACTGTAGTCCATTAGTCAGGGCTGATGGTAACTGTAGTCCATTAGTCAGGGCTGATGGTAACTGTAGTCCATTAGTCAGGGCTGATGGTAACTGTAGTCCATTAGTCAGGGCTGATGGTAACTGTAGTCCATTACTCAGGGCTGATGGTAACTGTAGTCCATTAGTCAGGGCTGATGGTAACTGTAGTCCATTAGTCAGGGCTGATGGTAACTGTAGTCCATTAGTCAGGGCTGATGGTAACTGTAGTCCATTAGTCAGGGCTGATGGTAACTGTAGTCCATTAGTCAGGGCTGATGGTAACTGTAGTCCATTAGTCAGGGCTGATGGTAACTGTAGTCCATTAGTCAGGGCTGATGGTAACTGTAGTCCATTAGTCAGGGCTGATGGTAACTGTAGTCCATTAGTCAGGGCTGATGGTAACTGTAGTCCATTACTCAGGGCTGATGGTAACTGTAGTCCATTAGTCAGGGCTGATGGTAACTGTAGTCCATTAGTCAGGGCTGATGGTAACTGTAGTCCATTAGTCAGGGCTGATGGTAACTGTAGTCCATTAGTCAGGGCTGATGGTAACTGTAGTCCATTAGTCAGGGCTGATGGTAACTGTAGTCCATTAGTCAGGGCTGATGGTAACTGTAGTCCATTAGTCAGGGCTGATGGTAACTGTAGTCCATTAGTCAGGGCTGATGGTAACTGTAGTCCATTAGTCAGGGCTGATGGTAACTGTAGTCCATTACTCAGGGCTGATGGTAACTGTAGTCCATTAGTCAGGGCTGATGGTAACTGTAGTCCATTAGTCAGGGCTGATGGTAACTGTAGTCCATTAGTCAGGGCTGATGGTAACTGTAGTCCATTAGTCAGGGCTGATGGTAACTGTAGTCCATTAGTCAGGGCTGATGGTAACTGTAGTCCATTACTCAGGGCTGATGGTAACTGTAGTCCATTACTCAGGGCTGATGGTAACTGTAGTCCATTAGTCAGGGCTGATGGTAACTGTAGTCCATTACTCAGGGCTGATGGTAACTGTAGTCCTACCAGGGCTGATGGTAACTGTAGTCCATTAGTCAGGGCTGATGGTAACTGTAGTCCATTAGTCAGGGCTGATGGTAACTGTAGTCCATTAGTCAGGGCTGATGGTAACTGTAGTCCGTTAGTCAGGGCTGATGGTAACTGTAGTCCATTACTCAGGGCTGATGGTAACTGTAGTCCATTACTCAGGGCTGATGGTAACTGTAGTCCATTACTCAGGGCTGATGGTAACTGTCGTCCATTAGTCAGGGCTGATGGTAACTGTAGTCCATTACTCAGGGCTGATGGTAACTGTAGTCCGTTAGTCAGGGCTGATGGTAACTGTAGTCCATTAGTCAGGGCTGATGGTAACTGTAGTCCATTAGTCAGGGCTGATGGTAACTGTAGTCCATTAGTCAGGGCTGATGGTAACTGTAGTCCATTAGTTAGGGCTGATGGTAACTGTAGTCCATTAGTCAGGGCTGATGGTAACTGTAGTCCATTAGTTAGGGCTGATGGTAACTGTCGTCCATTACTCAGGGCTGATGGTAACTGTAGTCCATTACTCAGGGCTGATGGTAACTGTAGTCCATTAGTTAGGGCTGATGGTAACTGTAGTCCATTAGTCAGGGCTGATGGTAACTGTCGTCCATTAGTCAGGGCTGATGGTAACTGTAGTCCATTACTCAGGGCTGATGGTAACTGTAGTCCATTAGTCAGGGCTGATGGTAACTGTAGTCCATTACTCAGGGCTGATGGTAACTGTAGTCCATTAGTCAGGGCTGATGGTAACTGTAGTCCATTACTCAGGGCTGATGGTAACTGTAGTCCATTACTCAGGGCTGATGGTAACTGTAGTCCATTAGTCAGGGCTGATGGTAACTGTAGTCCATTACTCAGGGCTGATGGTAACTGTAGTCCATTACTCAGGGCTGATGGTAACTATAGTCTGTTAGTCAGTTCTGATTAACACTCAACTAACACTTGTGATCCTGGAGAGTGGGTCTATATACAGTATATACAGTATATGCTTCTTTTAGGCAGTGCTATTAGAAAACAGACCATTGTTATGCAGCTGATACCCACTTATTATTTATTATTATCTATCAGACACACCAGACAAATTCAACCAGTTAGCTAAGCTTCAGCACAATACGTGATGGCATATTTCCTGGTGAGTGACCACTACTTTTCATGATGCATTGTGGGATACATTGAGTCCACTATATAGGGTGTAATAATTCTCACTGTACATTCAGACAGCACTACAACATGAGGTACTCAGCACACAGTGTGTCTCCAGACCACCGTGCACAGGATCAGCTTGTGTCACTAAGTGACCTGACAGATGGCCACGATGCTAACGAGCCTGTTGATGGTCCGCAGACATTAATCATCATTAACCAGCTTCCTGTGTGTGCTCTCAGCTAATTGGCCAACCTGATTGATTGACAGGACAAAGCTGTCAATTAATGCCTGCTGTTAATCAACAAAGTGACACACACACACACACACACGCACCACATGACATCATGCTGTGTCCTTGTGTGTCCTTGTCTTTTGTGTTTCAGTGAAACTGATATTATTAAATGTAAGACACACACTCAGTATTCCTCTGTGTGTCCTTAATGTGACCAATCAGAGAAGATGTCACACTGTTGCTATGACACCAAACCTACACACACACACACACACACACACACACACACACACACACCGCCACAGTAGTCGTTATGAATATTCACTCCAACAGTATTTATTCTTCTGTTTATTTTATTTATTGAACGACACAATTATGATAAATAATAAGTTCAATAGATGATGAAACCTGACAACTCGTAACAGTAAAATGAAAATAATCACTAAAATCATGATTGTATTTCACCGTGCTCATTGATCAATACATCTGAGGAGCTGAGAATGAACGTCCAATAAAACAGATGAATTAATACAACATGAGACACTCAAGATGAAGTAATAATCAGGGAGTCACCATCCATATGAAAATAATCTGAATTAAACCTTTTAAGGAAAGAGACGTAAGTAAACACAGATCAACATTTACATTTTGGATTTCATTGATTTGCTCATCAATTTTTCATTTTCATATCAATTATCAATTATTTATTTATTCAGTTAGGAATTACTGGATATACTTCATACATTTCTTTCCACAACTGAGTAATTTTCAATATTCACAGTACATGTTTTATATCTATTCTTTTTATATTGTTATTATTATTATTATTATTATTATTATTATTTTACAGTACTATGTCACTTTATAAATATTTGTCATTTAACTATAAACTATTCTGAAATCATCAGCACAGCTCACAAGCTAATAGCTAATAGTATAATAATAATCATAATATTTCCATAGAAAACCGCCTACGTTCCTCCTCTTCATCCATACGAAGGGTGGAATTATTTCTGTTTCTGCTTTGGTCATTAAACGCATCATCTCAGCTGTAGATAGCAAACACTGCGCTGCTCTGTTCATTGATTTAAAGGGGACACATCAGGCTCATTTCTGGGTTCATTCTTGTATTTTGGGTTCCAACTAGAACATGTTTCCATGCTTTAATGTTCTCATCCTGTCTGTCTGAATATACCTGTATTCACCTTCTGTCTGAAACACTGTTTTAGTGATTGTCATCAAGGGACTGATGGTACTAACGACTCATCGGACTCATGGGACTCACGGGACTCATGGGACTCATGGGACTGATGATACTAACGACTCATATGACTCACGGGACTGATGATACTAACGACTCATGGGACTCACGGGACTGATGATACTAACGACTCATGGGACTCACGGGACTCACGGGACTGATGATACTAACGACTCATGGGACTCACGGGACTGATGATACTAACGACTCATGGGACTCACGGGACTCACAGGACTCACGGGACTGATGATACTAACGACTCATGGAACTCGTGACTCATAATACAAAAAATAACTAACTTGAATCATGGGACTTATGATGGTAATGACTAAGGTGACTCACTATACTGACGATACTAACAACTAACATGACTCACAGGACTAATGACACTAACAACTCCTGTAACTGATGATACTAACGACTAATGATACTACTGATTCACCTGACTCAGGACTGATGATGCTAGTGATATGCAGGACTGACGATACTGATACACATACTACACAAAATAAGTGCACGTTACTTTTCCTTTCACACAGGACATGAATGGCGGTCTCCTGGTTGAAAGTCCTGTGTTTGTTTGACCCATCCACCACGCCTCCCTCACGCTGTGAACGGACTCTCATGCTATTAATTAAGTCAAATACTGCTGTGGGTGGGTTTGCGTTATTTAAAAGCCCAGTCCATCACATACTATGTATAACAAATGGCGGTATTTGACGGATGTGTGCTGTTTGGTCAGCTATCAGTATTTAACTGTCTGTCTCTCGTCTGTCTCTCAGCCGTCCACTTCACCGTCACTGCTGACGTCACCAGCCTCAAGTCCCGCCTCCGTTTCCGTGACAATGGGCAGAGCTTGTACTCCGGTTACCTGTCGATGCCGAAAAAACGATGTGAAGTCCTGAGAGCGGGACTGCTGGTGAGACACACATCCTGTTGGCGCCTACAGGCAGCGCATTTACTGACCGTCTGTACACACTGATGTTTTTAATAACAATGGATCTGAGGGAAAATATTTCAACTGTATTTATTTACTTATTATTATGAGACTCCTTCCCAAATTGTCCAACAAATTGCTTTTTTAACAACTGAAAATAGATGCTAAGACCACCTCAGCTGCTGGTACTAATGAGAAGATGAACGTTTGGCTCTGAATGTGGTGTTTGATTTCTGAAGAGAAAACATCTGAGATGAGAGTTTCAGATATTCAGACGGTTAATGAAAGGAAGTGGTGCTGTGTGAGATAAGGCCAAGCTTTAGTCAGTCTGCTGACATCGGTGACGTCCTGCTTCTCCACCAGGGTTCATGTGGAAAACAGTCAACTTTCTGTTCAAGAGGAAAAAGGAAAAGTTTGACATGTTTGGCCACAACTTGTTTGGAGAGAAACAGGAAGATTATTGAGTGTTCCTTTAAAGAGCTCCGGTGGTTGTTAAAAGATGGGCGTTGAGCTTTCAGTCGGTCTATGTGAGGCTCCGGACTCGTCCTGTCACGTCTCCATGTAGTCCTTATCGGCATGTTTGCATTTCTGTTGTTCAGTTTTGATTCAGTTCAGGACAGCAGATGTGTGATGACTCGGTCAACACTGATATCGTGTCTCAAACCTGTCACGTCAGGCCTGATGGTGTAAAACTGGTGTATAAACTAGAAATCCTGTTTACTTCACATTCCTGCTGGTCATTGTCCAGATCTTCGCTCTGCTTCCAGCCTGATTTCTCCCCAGGCAGCTTCTGGTTTCACCTCATTTAAATCTAGCTGCAGAACCCTGAACCCTGCCAACAGAGAACCCGTCGGTGTTCGGTCACGTCTACGTTCTGTTAGCGTGAAGTCATCGTGTGTCCTGACACTGTTAGCAGCTAAGATTGAAAAATCACTGTTGGTGCATTCAAGGACACTCTGGACTCCTCGGTTGCACTGATGAGCTGTCGGAAGGTCAACAGCTACTGCTATGAAAAGTGTTGCTGAGGTTCTGTTCTGTGTTTGTGTTCTGCAGAGTCCGCTCCGAGACAAAGTAGAACCTCTGGTGTTCTCCCTGAACGTCTCTCTGTATGAGAAGCTTCCCAAGAAAAGACACATCGTACAGGACATGAAACGTCTCCCTGTGTTGAGCCAGACACCCCAACCCATCAGAACCCAGGTCAGAACCCATCAGAACCCAGGTCAGAACCCACAGAACCCATCAGAACCCAGGTCAGAACCCAGGTCAGAACCCAGGTCAGAACCCATCAGAACCCAGGTCAGAACCCACAGAACCCACCAGAACCCAGGTCAGAACCCACAGAACCCATCAGAACCCAGGTCACAACCCACAGAACCCAGGTCACAACCCATCATAACCCAGGTCAGAACCCACAGAACCCATCAGAACCCAGGTCACAACCCACAGAACCCAGGTCAGGGTTAACAGCTGATGAGAAAAGTTTCCATCTGAACCCGCATTAGAGCCCACCACACAACCAATCACAATCTAAGTCAGAACTTAATTCCCTACCTATCCAAGGCCAGAAACAAACAGAACCCCTGGAAATCTACTGAGAATCCAGGTCAGTAATCAGTACAGGTAAGAACTCAGGAGAACTCAGCTCTGAATTACTCTGACATGTAAAACTCACTCACTGTTTCTTCATCGATCAGATCCACATCCAGAAGGCCTGTGGTTCTGATAATCATTGCCATAGTAATCTGCAGATGATGGCCCAGTTCACAGATGAGAACCAGAGACCCTTCACCATGTGAGTGAACTCCTCGACATCAGACTGGACCTCTACTTAAAAATATACCCTTTTTATAGACCCTTTTTGTGTGGACTTCATGATGAGGTCCCAGGGTTAGCTCTGATATTATACAACTCTCTTTTTGACTGACGTTACTGAAGGATAGTTTACAGGACCTGGACCTTGATTTAAGATTTGACCTGAATCCTCTTCTGAATGACTTTGACCTGGGCTTGGCTTGACTTGACTACTTGACTTGAAACCTGAGGAATATGTGCCCATAATAACATGATTACTTGAACTGAATCTTCCTTTGAAGGATCTGGGACTTGACTTGAGATTTAATTTGGACATACCTTAAAGGACTTTACCTAGATTTCCTTAAAGACCTGGGAGTTTACACAGACTTGACCTAAAGAACTTAATGATATGGCTTGAGTCTTCCCTTCCCTCCCCTTGGGACTCGGCTTTGGATTTTAGTCAGACTTACCCTAAATGAAGCAAGACATGACTTTGGACTTGAGACTCGACTGAGTTGCTACACTCATCTTAAAGTACTTGGGTCTTGGCTGGAGATTTGGACGATTAAAATACTTAAAAACATCTCTGACCACTGACGTCAGCCTGCCACTGTCATACTGTGATTTTTGTATTTTTGTGTGTTTCCAGGCAGAAGGGCAGTCAGGTGTTGTACTACAACGGCAGCATTAACCGATTCTTTCTGGAGATTAACATCACCAACACACCATCACCAGGCCGACCAGCAGAGGATGCTCACAATGCCATGTTAAACATTAGCATCCCCCCATCACTTGTATACTCTGGAGTTCGAACAAAGGTAGTGGAGCTAATGGTCTTTGTCGTGTAGCTTTTAGCAGCCAGGGAACAAAACAATGGTGATGTAGAGCAGAATGTCATCTGCACAGGAGTGGATACATACCGAAGCTGTGGATGAAGTTACTGAGCATCAGCATGTAGGTAAAAAAGAGGAGCAGACTGAGAACTGAGCCTTGAAACTGGAGGGGGGTATCAGAAACCTGAAAGATGAGCAATTCGCTTATGAAAACTTGACTTGCCCCAGTAGAACTTTAAAGTATCCTAAAATACATGAGACTTGACTTGAGACGTCATTTAAGAATTGATTTGAGAGTTTATTTGGATTTATCATAAAGGACTTTGTTACTTGACGAGACCTCATGAATATTTGCCCTAAAACACACAAGACTTTGGGATGCTTGATTTTGCCTTTCCCATAAGGACCTAGGGCTTGGCTTTGTACTTTACATGAGACTCGATTTTGGATTATTCTGAGGACTTGCCTGGATGGCTGACTTGACTGATTGACTTGACTGATTGCTTTGAGACATTCCCTAAAGGACTTGACTGACTGCCTTGAGACATATCTAAAGGACTTGACTGGTTGCTTTGAGACATACCCTAAAGGACTTGACTGAGTGCCACGAGATGTACCCTGAACCACCTGGGACTTGCCTTGTACCAGTAACTCCTACAGTCAGTCCTGTGTTTTTGTGTTTCAGGGTGACGTCCAGGTGGAGGTGGAGTGTTCTGTTGCAGACTCTGTTCTTTTCTGTGAGCTGGGGAACCCGTTCCGAAGCAACCAGAAGGTAGAAAAGATTCTTGTCAGGCTATTACTGCTGCCACTGCAGTACTGCAAGTACTCTGTATTTCTGCCTGTACTACAGTACTCCTGCTAAGAATCTAGCTGATCCTGTCTCTTTCTGTATTTCAGGTTCAAGTGTTGATCATATTTCAGCCATCTGAGATCAGTTTAGACACCAGAGAGATTCAGTCTCTGCTGCAGCTGTCCACGTAGGACACCGACACACAAACACACCTGTCTGACAGTATTTTACAGGACAGGTACTGAGTTGTGTCTCTTGTGTGTCTTCAGGCTCAGTGAGCAGTCAGATCTGTTTCCTGTCTCTGTCTCCATTTTAGTGGAGTATTCACTGCAGACATCATTCACTGTGTAAGTAACACAGAGTATTCGAGGTTTATTGTTGACCTCTGACCTCTCTAATTGGTGGATTGTGTCCTGACAGAATCAATCCACCAGACCCCGCCCCTTTCAGTGGTCATGTGATCGGTGAGTCCGCCATGAAGAAGACGGAGGATGTCGGCAGTCTGCTGCTCTTCACCTTCCAGGTATGTCTAAAAACGGTCTGACTAATAAAGTGTGCACAGGCCAGGTGTTGACCCACAACCTTCTCTGATAGGTGCACATCAGCGGTAAGCCGCTGGGTCACCTAGGCAACCTGCAGGTGGAGTATAATTGGCCGAGAGAGGTGTCCAATGGAAAATGGCTGCTGTACCTCACAGACATCCAAGTGAGCGGCGCATCAGAGGCTCGCTGTACTCCACCCGGCAACATCATCAACCCCCTCAACCTCCTGGTAACCATGGCAACTATGTCTCACACTGACGCATCTCAAAATAAAAATACTGGGCTGGTGATCAGAATAAAAAGGCCAGTCCAATGGGAATCATTTACTGATGCATCTTTAGCTTATCTATTTCATGTTTGAAACAGATGAGGGAGTGCTTTTCTATATCAGTAGCTTTAATTTAATGAATCTAATTAACTTAAGTTAAGTTTTAATCCATGCACACTTCATGTGGGGGCTATGTTAGATGGTGTATATAGAGCTGGCTTCTGGTTTACAGTTAATAAACTCTCTGTAAACCTTCAAAAAACTAAATCCATGCTAAGTTCTCTCAAAATCTTCAATTGAGCAGAAACTTCTTGGTAATTAGTGACAGTTAATGGAGCCGATCCCAGCTGGGTGGTGTGAAGGCAGGTACACCGTGGCCAGGTCTCCAGACTATCACGGGACTGGCACATAGAGACAGACAGCCATTCATGTTCACATTGACGCCTACGGGACATTTAGAGTCATCAGTTAACCTGCATGTCTTTGGACTGTGGGAGGAAACCGGAGAACCCGGAGAAAACCCAGGCTAATAAGGGAAAACTTGCAAACTCCTCACAACCCCCAAAGTTCTGACCAGGCAAAATGGCGTCACAGATATCTCCAATAAATATCTGGTTTAACTATTAAAGGTTTTGCCGTAAGAAACTCCTCCTGTCACGTTTTAAACTGTCCTTGAGCTCATAATCTGATCCTGATTGACTGTTCTGTCAATGAATTTGCTTTCCTGTTTGCACAGCTGTCAAAGGAGGAGAAGAAGAAGAGTCTCGAGCAGGAGGTGAAGGAGAAGAAGAGGAGGAGTCTGGAGGAGGTGAAGAAGAAGAAGGAGCAGCAGATGGAAGAAACTCTACCTGCCCTTCACCTGCAGGGACAGAAAAAGAAGTCCTACACTCTGGTACAAAGACATTCGTCTCTGCGCCGCTGTTGTTCGTACTGACGTAGAGGAAGAACCCATCGTAGTAGATCTGACAGTGACCCCCAACCCAGAATAAATCATGTGTATAAAACTGGTTAGAACAGGTCACAATATGTTGGATGAGACACAACTTCATAGAACCTCTGTGCAGAGATGCTCGACTGTCCCTTTACTGAAGTGGGATCTCATTTTTACATGTGTCCTTGTGAGGATCTTCAGACGGAGAACCTTTGTTAGGAAATGTTTGGAAAGTACGAATGTGTGCGTTTGTGTGTGCAGGATTGTGTACACGGGGCTAGCTGTGTGAGGTTCGTCTGTCCACTTATCAACATGAACAACTCAGCGACTCTGACCGTCAGAGCCAGACTGTGGAACTCCACCATGATAGAGGTACTAACACCGTCGTCACGTTTCAGACTCATCTCCATCATCTTTTCAGCCTCTTTTAGCTCCTAGTTTTCTAGGGTCAGGTACTCTCTTCCCTACCTGCTCAGGTACTCTCTTCCCTACCTGCTCAGGTACTCTCTTCCCTACCTGCTCAGGTACTCTCTTCCCTACCTGCTCAGGTACTCTCTTCCCTACCTGCTCAGGTACTCTCTTCCCTACCTGCTCAGGTACTCTCTTCCCTACCTGCTCGGGTACTCTCTTCCCTACCTGCTCAGGTACTCTCTTCCCTACCTGCTCGGGTACTCTCTTCCCTACCTGTTCAGGTACTCTCTTCCCTACCTGCTCAGGTACTCTCTTCCCTACCTGTTCGGGTACTCTGTTCCCTACCTGTTCAGGTACTCTCTTCCCTACCTGCTCGGGTACTCTGTTCCCTACCTGTTCAGGTACTCTCTTCCCTACCTGCTCGGGTACTCTGTTCCCTACCTGTTCAGGTACTCTCTTCCCTACCTGTTCGGGTACTCTGTTCCCTACCTGTTCGGGTACTCTGTTCCCTACCTGTTCGGGTACTCTGTTCCCTACCTGTTCGGGTACTCTGTTCCCTACCTGTTCGGGTACTCTGTTCCCTACCTGTTCGGGTATTCTGTTCCCTACCTGTTCGGGTACTCTGTTCCCTACCTGTTCGGGTACTCTGTTCCCTACCTGTTCGGGTACTCTGTTCCCTACCTGTTCGGGTACTCTGTTCGCTACCTGCTCAGGTTCTGTGTGTGCTACCTGCTCAGGTTCTGTGTGTGCTACCTGCTCAGGTACTCTGTTTGCTACCTGCTCAGGTACTCTGTTTGCTACCTACTGGTGATCATAGTGAAGCATTCAGCAGCTACAGAGCCAGATACAGTATTTCTCTCAGAAGTTGGTGGAGTCAAACAGAGCTGAAAGAAAATACTGGACTGTCTTCCATCAGGTGACACAAACACTGAGTGTATCTGCTCGATGTGGAGATGAGCTACTGTGTGCTAACATGTTAGCTGCAATTACTTTATAAGCTGATAAGACACCAGGACTGTTAGTGTTTCTGCTTCTTCTTCTAACGTCTAGTGGCCAAAACGAAATAGCTTCTTCTTTAAATCAGATTTTCTTGTGTATTTCAGGACTTCAGTGATGCTAGGAGTGTGTTGGTTCGGGGCCGGGCGACTCTGACGCTGCAGACCAACAAACCAACAATCAACATGGAGTCTCACAGCACAGAGGTACTGCAGCGCCCCCCAGAGGCAGCAGGCTTCATACAGACAAAGTCTGAACAAACTACATGATGACTTATCATTTCTTTACCTGATTACCAGCAGTGAAATAAATCCCCACCAGTGTGTTTGTGGTTTGCTGTGGGACCTCGTGAATCGCAGTGTTCTTCCTCTGCAGATTGAAGTTTTCATTTATCCAGACCGGTGGCAGCAGGTGGACTCCAGCGCCCCCCTTTGGACCGTGGTGATGTCTGTCCTGGCTGGAGTCTTCCTGCTGGCTGTGATTTGCCTGCTGCTCTGGAAGGTAAACTGAGCTGTAACACAAATGGAGGCAGACCACCAGATAACATCAGAAAACTGGTCCTGTTTTTAGGATCTACCACCAACCAAAGTCCTCTGAAATGGGATTGCTTTTACATTTGATTTCTGGTCACTATGAAATGATGAATTTGTAATGTCATCATCACCTGTTGGTTGGTAAAGCAGTTGTGTCGCTCCCCGCTGTTCAGTGTGGTTTCTTCAGGAGAGCCAGCACCAGAGAGATGTACCAGGCAAAGACCCAGAAAGCCCACATGAAGAGCCAGCCATCTGAGAACGAGAGGCTGGACGGGGAGCTCTGAGGCTGGGCAGACTGCTGCCAGAAAGCCCTGTAAGGACCACTGACTGGTTACCGACTGGTTACTGACTGACTGGTTACTGACTGGTTACCGACTGGTTACTGACTGACTGGTTACTGACAGGTTATTGGTTGACTGGTTACTGACCGACTGGTTACTAACTGACTGGTTACTGACTGGTTACTGACTGACTGGTTACTAACGGAATGGTTACTGACTGGTTACTGACTGGTTATTGGTTGACTGGTTACTGACCGACTGGTTACTAACTGACTGGTTACTGACTGGTTACTGACTGGTTACTAACGGAATGGTTAATGACTGGTTACTGACTAGTTATTGGTTGACTGGTTACTGACTGACTGGTTACTGACTGGTGTTACTGACTGGTTACCGACTGGTTACTGACTGACTGGTTACTGACTGGTTACCGACTGGTTACTGACTGACTGGTTACTGACTGGTGTTACTTACTGGTTACTGACTGATGTTACTTACTGGTTACCGACTGGTTACTGACTGGTTACTAACGGAGTGGTTACTGACTGACTGGTCACTGACTTACTGGTTACTAACAGGTTATTGGTTGACTGGTTACTGACCGACTGGTTACTAACTGACTGGTTACTGACTGGTTACTGACTGACTGGTTACTGACTGGTTACTAACGGAATGGTTAATGACTGGTTACTGACTGGTTACTGACTGACTGGTTACTGACTGACTGGTTACTGACTGGTTACTAACTGACTGGTTACTGACTGATTACTAACTGACTGGTTACTGACTGGTTACTGACTGACTTGTTACTGACTGGTTACTAACTGACTGGTTACTGACTGATTACTAACTGACTGGTTACTGACTGATTACTGACTGAATGGTTACTGACTGGTTACTGACTGACTGGTTACTGACTGGTTACTAACGGAATGGTTAATGACTGGTTACTGACTGGTTATTGGTTGACTGGTTACTGACTGGTTACTGACTGACTGGTTACTGACTGACTTGTTACTGACTGGTTACTAACTGACTGGTTACTGACTGATTACTAACTGACTGGTTACTGACTGATTACTGACTGAATGGTTACTGACTGATTACTAACTGACTGGTTACTGACTGATTACTAACTGGCTGGTTACTGACTGAATGGTTACTGACTGAATGGTTACTGACTGGTTACTAACTGACTGGTTATTGACTGATTACTAACTGACTGGTTACTGACTGACTGGTTACTGACTGGTTACTGACTGACTGGTTACTGACTGGTTACTAACTGACTGGTTACTGACTGGTTACTGACTGGTTACTAAATGACTGGTTACTAAATGACTGGTTACTGACTGACTGGTTACTAACTGACTGGTTACTGACTGACTGGTTACTGACTGGTTACTGACTGGTTACTAACTGACTGGTTACTGACTGGTTACTGACTGACTGGTTACTGACTGGTTACTGACTGGTTACTAACTGACTGGTTACTGACTGGTTACTAACTGACTGGTTACTGACTGGTTACTGACTGGTTACTGACTGGTTACTAACTGACTGGTTACTGACTAGTTACTGACTGGTTACTAACTGACTGGTTACTGACTGACTGGTTACTGACTGGTTACTAACTGACTGGTTACTGACTGGTTACTAACTGACTGGTTACTGACTGGTTACTGACTTACTGGTTATTGACTGACTGGTTACTGACTGGTTACTAACTGACTGGTTACTGACTGGTTACTGACTGGTTACTAACTGACTGGTTACTGACTGGTTACTGACTGACTGGTTACTGACTGGTTACTGACTGACTGGTTACTAACTGACTGGTTACTAACTGACTGGTTACTAACTGACTGGTTACTGACTGGTTACTGACTGACTGGTTACTGACTGACTGGTTACTAACTGACTGGTTACTGACTGGTTACTAACTGACTGGTTACTGACTGGTTACTAACTGACTGGTTACTAACTGACTGGTTACTGACTGGTTACTGACTGACTGGTTACTGACTGGTTACTGACTGACTGGTTACTGACTGGTTACTAACTGACTGGTTACTGACTGACTGGTTACTAACTGACTGGTTACTGACTGGTTACTAACTGACTGGTTAATGACTGGTTACTAACTGACTGGTTACTAACTGACTGGTTACTGACTGGTTACTGACTGACTGGTTACTGACTGGTTACTGACTGGTTACTGACTGGTTACTAACTGACTGGTTACTGACTGGTTACTGACTGGTTACTGGCTGGTTACTAATTGACTGGTTACTAACTGACTGGTTACTGGCTGGTTACTAACTGACTGGTTACTGACTGGTTACTGACTGGTTACTGACTGGTTACTAACTGACTGGTTACTGACTGGTTACTGACTGACTGGTTACTGACTGGTTACTAACTGACTGGTTACTGACTGACTGGTTACTGACTGGTTACTAACTGACTGGTTACTGACTGGTTACTGACTGGTTACTGACTGGTTACTAACTGACTGGTTACTGACTGGTTACTGACTGGTGAGGGGGGGCTTCACTTCTTTTCTTCCTTCCAGCTGTTCTACCTCTTCCTGCATCAGCTCAATCAGCTAATCAATTATTTTATTGATCTATCAGCTAATCAATGATTCTTGCTCAATTAAACAATCAAAAACTCTATTGATCAATCAGCTAATCAATAATTGTATTGACCAATCAACTAATCAATAATCTATTGATCGATCAGACACTCAATGACTTTATTGACCAATCAGCTTATCAATGACTCTACTATCAATCAGCTAATCAATGCCTCTAATGATCAATCAGCTAACCAATGACTCTACTGATCGATCAGCTAATCAATAACGCTATTGCTCTTTATGAACCTGTTTCTCTGCTGATATCTGGTTGCCTTGGTCTCACTGTATTGATTTATTGATATTTGCTTCCTGTTGGACATACCAGGTTTCTGCACTCTGTCTGCAGTGTGGTTTCTTCGTACGTCGGAGGGCGTGGCGGGCCGCGGCACTCCACCAGGGGAGGATTATGGGTAAAAATGAGCAGCAGCATACGGACTGTGATGGTTTCCTGATCCAAAACCACGTCTCCTCGTCCAAAAACAGGAAGTCACCCAAAAACTGGGTCACCTGGACTGAGACGCACTGACACACTGAACCGCATCAACACATCCTGAACCAGACCAAACCAGACCAACACACCCTGATCCGGACCAAACCAGACCAACACACCCTGAACCAGACCAACCAGACCAACACACCCTGATCCGGACCAAACCAGACCAACACACCCTGATCCGGACCAAACCAGATCAACACACCCTGAACCGGACCAAACCAGACCAACACACCCTGAACTGGACCAAACCAGACCAAAACACCCTGAACCAGACCAACCAGACCAACACACCCTGATCCGGACCAAACCAGACCAACACACCCTGAACCGGACCAAACCAGACCAACACACCCTGATCCGGACCAAACCAGACCAAAACACCCTGAACCAGACCAACCAGACCAACACACCCTGATCCGGACCAAACCAGACCAACACACCCTGATCTGGACCAAACCAGATCAACACACCCTGATCCGGACCAAACCAGACCAAAACACCCTGAACCAGACCAACCAGACCAACACACCCTGATCCGGACCAAACCAGACCAACACACCCTGAACCAGACCAACCAGACCAACATACCCTGATCTGGACCAAACCAGACCAACACACCCTGATCCGGACCAAACCAGACCAACACACCCTGAACCGGACCAAACCAGACCAACACACCCTGATCCGGACCAAACCAGACCAACACACCCTGAACCGGACCAAACCAGACCAACACACCCTGAACCAGACCAACCAGACCAACACACCCTGATCCGGACCAAACCAGACCAGTACACCCTGATCCGGACCAAACCAGACCAACACACCCTGAACTGGACCAAACCAGACCAATACACTGCCATTTATATTTACTACCTGTTTTAGTGTGTGTGTGTGTGTGTGTGTGTGTATGTGTGTGTGTATGTGTGTGTGTGTGTGTGTGTGTGTGTGTGTGTGTGTGTGTGTGTGTGTGTGTGTGTGTGTGTGTGTGTGTGTGTGTGTGTGTGTGTGTGTACTGTCACATGAAAACCTCGTCACCTTTTTACACAGTTCTGTCTGTAATGAAATGGAGATACAAGGTTTCCAGCGGATGTAAATATTTCTCTTTGTAAACAACAATGGTTGATTATGTTTATATATTAACGTGTTCTTTTTTATTTCTCTGTATTTGTAGTTTGTTTCTATACTTGTGAACTGCGTTTCCCAGCATCCTCCTGGCCTCTGAGTGACAACACAGACACCATGTTGTCCACTGTTAATGTGCCGCTGGTGTTCGAGGTGTTTTATTCATATAGATGTGTTTAGTCGGTATAAGAAGAAGAAAAAGAAGAAGAAGAAGAAGAAGAAGAAGATATTCCTTTATTAGTCCCACAGTGGGGAAATTCAGTTTTACACTCTGTTGTTCACACAGTACATATACATGTCAATGGAGAGATGTCAGAGTGAGGGGGCTGCTCCTGACAAGCGCCCAGAGCAGTTGGGGGTTTGGTGCCTTGCTCAGGCACTGGCACCTCTCCAGCTACCAGTTGGTCTTGGTCCATGGGGGACTTGAACCGGTGACCTCCGCATCCTAACCCAAGTCCTTACGGACTGAGCTACTGCCGCCCCCATATAGATCATCACTGTGGAAACTAAACAACTGATCAGTGATCAGCAGATAGTGACCAGCATCTATCGACAAAGGGCTAAATAATGAGAACAGTGAAATGCTCCTTTAAGAACCAGACGTGTCAGCGCAGGTCAATGTCATAATGTGTTCTGACAATGTCGTGTTTAAATGCTGCCTTCAAGGGCTCCTTGTAAACTAACAAAAAAAGCTTGTCTCCCTTTCAGGTGCTGGATCCTGAAACTGTTTAGTTGTCGGTTTATTGTAGAATCTACCAGCCGACTGTTAGAGTGGGACACACAACTGTGTCCTTCCTCTGCCTTTATTATAGAGTTGTGATATTTCTGACAGCACCTGAAAGCAGCGTCTGTTTGTCTTGTTTACATTGGGTGAATTGTGTGTGTCGTGTGTTCCCTGTTTGTTGACAATATTGAAGTATTTTTTGCTAGTCCACTGGTCTGTGATGCATTCAGGATCAGTCTGTTTTATGCGGAAATCAGCACTGCTGTGTTACTACACTCTCTGTCTGCAACAATCACAATCGGCTTCTTCTTCGTCTCGTTATAAAGAGAATCGGCTGGTTGTTGTTGTTCCTCGGTTGTTTTTATCTATGCATTTTATGTTTTATTTTATTTATCCATTTTATATGTATTGTTTATCTCTATATTGATTTGATTGTTCTTTGTGTTGTTTACAAATTCAAAAAATAAAGTATATTCGGGAAAAAAAAGTCTTGGTGGGCCCAATGGCATCGCGTGACGGCCCGGAGTCCGTCAGTTGTAGTACCGCCCTTTGACCACTACCGCCCTCACAGCGCTCGTCCTGGTGGCTTGAGAAGCAGCAGCAGCAGAAGAAGAAGAGCCCGGAAGTTCCCCAGAGATCGTGTCTTGTTTCCTCTGAGCTCCGGGTCGTCGGTAGACGCTCACACGGCCCGCTGCGATGACAAGCCCCGGAGAAGCGGTGAGTTTAGTCCCAGAGAAGCGGTGAGTTTAGTCCCAGAGAAGCGGTGAGTTTAGTCCAGAGAAGCAGTGAGTTTAGTCCAGAGAAGCAGTGAGTTTAGTCCCAGAGAAGCAGTGAGTTTAGTCCCAGAGAAGCAGTGAGTTTAGTCCCAGAGAAGCAGTGAGTTTAGTCCCAGAGAAGCAGTGAGTTTAGTCCAGAGAAGCAGTGAGTTTAGTCCCAGAGAAGCAGTGAGTTTAGTCCAGAGAAGCAGTGAGTTTAGTCCCAGAGAAGCAGTGAGTTTAGTCCCAGAGAAGCAGTGAGTTTAGTCCAGAGAAGAGTGAGTTTCCAGAGAAGCAGTGAGTTTAGTCCAGAGAAGCAGTGAGTTTAGTCCCAGAGAAGCGGTGAGTTTAGTCCAGAGAAGCAGTGAGTTTAGTCCCAGAGAAGCAGTGAGTTTAGTCCAGAGAAGCAGTGAGTTTAGTCCAGAGAAGCGGTGAGTTTAGTCCAGAGAAGCGGTGAGTTTAGTCCAGGTGTTGAGTTTAGTCCAGAGAAGCAGTGAGTTTAGTCCAGAGAAGCAGTGAGTTTAGTCCAGAGAAGCAGCGGGTTTGGTTTTGTGAGTTTAGTCCCAGAAAGCCGGGGGTTTTTTCCAAGAAAGCCGGGGGTTTTTTCCCAGAGAAGCGGTGAGTTTAGTCCAGAGAAGCGGTGAGTTTAGTCCAGAGAAGCGGTGAGTTTAGTCCAGAGAAGCGGTGAGTTTAGTCCCAGAGAAGCAGTGAGTTTAGTCCAGAGAAGCAGTGAGTTTAGTCCAGAGAAGCAGTGAGTTTAGTCCAGAGAAGCAGTGAGTTTATTGATGTGTTGATCATGTTTCTGTGTTAATTTATCCAAGAATCTTTGTTTTCAGTAAACTTTGAGATGCGATGTGTTAAACTCATGTCTTTTATTCTCTCTTCTTATTTCATTCTCTCCCTCTGTCATTTTCAGGATTTTAACCCTTTAAATGCCAGACTAATTATTCGATTTATAAGGAAAAAAAAAAGAGTTATTTTCCATATAATAAATAGTTGGGGGGATCGGTGGTGATCAGAGTGTCGGATGTGTCAAAGATCAGCAACCAAACTGATCTGGTTCATCAGTATTTGTTCTGTAGTGTCTGATTCTCTCTGGACGCCTTCACGGACAAACGCCTCATTGACGTCCATTAAAAGCACATTTTTTAATCTCGCTGCCGTTACAGTATAAAAGCCTGCGTGCTGTAATGTCAGCGTTTCATGTTGAAGTGGAGTGGTGATATTTGACGTTTTGACTGTATTCCACCGTATTCGGCCGTTTTCCCGTCGTATCCATGAAAGTCCGAGTCGTCAGTCGTCAGTTTTTCATCCTGTTCTGCTGATGAGGCCGTGTGACCACCAGGAGGCCAGCAGGGATCTGTTTGTTTGTTTGTGTGTGAAAATCAACATATGATTTATTTATTGTGAAAACTAAATAATGTAACTGATAACAGTACTGAATTTCATGCATTTCCTTGCACAAGATATTATTGGTTTACATGAAAAGTGATATATACCAATTTGTGGATACATTTGTACACCTGAAGTGACTTTTGCACATTTGTGGATGGCTTCCTGTCGGTCCACGGGACATTTGTGACGTCCCTCTTGTTTGTTTATGTAGTTTTTATCCTATTTGTACAGCAGCAGATCTGCAGAAAACATCTGCAACTATGAGGCACATTTACTAGCTACACCAGAAGGTGGTGACACTTCCTCATATGAGTCGAAGCCAGTCTGCAGCTACTGGAAGGAGGCCACCCAGGAAAACGGGCATGAAAAGTCATCGTATACTATGAAGAAAAATTCAAAGTATAGTATAAAGAAATATTCATAGTATAGTACATTAAAATGTCAGGGAAAAAAATTAACACTGTTTTTGACCAAACTTGATCACTGTAATTCTTTCAAAGCAGTTTGACTAAAACAAAAGATTTTCATCAGATTAGACAGTAAAACCAAATTAACTGTGATGTTTATGTGATTCATTATCCTCACGTGTTGAATGTAAAGATATACACTGATAATAAACACTGGTGTGTGTGTGTGTGTGTTTCAGCTGGGAGGCGTCGTCTCCTCGTGTCGTCACCATGTTGTCTGAGGAGGAGGAGGAGGAGGTGGAGGAGGAGGAGGAGGTGGAGGAGGAGGAGGAGGTGGAGGTGGAGGAGGAGGAGGAGGAGGTGGAGGAGGTGGAGGAGGAGGAGGAGGAGGAGGTGGAGGAGGAGGAGGAGGTGGAGGAGGAGGAGGAGGTGGAGGAGGTGGAGGAGGAGGAGGTGGAGGAGGAGGAGGAGGAGGAGGGGGGGGGTACAGCACAGCTCTCCTTGTATGGTCACAGCCTGGAGGAGGAGACAGGTATGTTACCATGGTTACACAGTACACTAAATCATTAGCATGCAGCAGAGTGATCAGTTTGTTGTTTTCATCAGCTGACGACGAAACAGACGCCAACATCCTATTAAAGTTGTTAACCTGGAACTTTTTGATTCTAATTAATCATGACAGAAGTCAAAGTAGAAGATTAAAGAAACGTCTAACTTTTTTCAACAAACTTCTATTTCTGTTTTGGACATACTATACTACGACTATTTACAACATACTATACTACGACTATTTACAACATACTATACTACGACTATTTACAACATACTATACTACGACTATTTACAACATACTATACTACGACTATTTACAACATACTATACTACGACTATTTACAACATACTATACTACGACTATTTTCAACATACTATACTACGACTATTTTCAACATACTATACTACGACTATTTACAACATACTATACTACGACTATTTACAACATACTATACTACGACTATTTACAACATACTATACTACGACTATTTACAACATACTATACTACGACTATTTTCAACATACTATACTACGACTATTTTCAACATACTATACTACGACTATTTACAACATACTATACTACAACTATTTACAACATACTATACTACGACTATTTTCAACATACTATACTACGACTATTTTCAACATACTATACTACGACTATTTACAACATACTATACTACGACTATTTACAACATACTATACTACGACTATTTACAACATACTATACTACGACTATTTTCAACATACTATACTACGACTATTTTCAACATACTATACTACGACTATTTTCAACATACTATACTACGACTATTTTCAACATACTATACTACGACTATTTACAACATACTATACTACGACTATTTTCAACATACTATACTACGACTACTTACAACATACTATACTATGACTATTTACAACATACTATACTACGACTATTTTCAACATACTATACTACGACTACTTACAACATACTATACTACGACTATTTACAACATACTATACTACGACTATTTACAACATACTATACTACGACTATTTTCAACATACTATACTACGACTACTTACAACATACTATACTACGACTATTTACAACATACTATACTACGACTATTTTCAACATACTATACTGACTTTTTTCCGACATGCTATACTACGACTTTTTTTTTCGCCATGCTGTACAGTGAACCCTCGCTATAACGTGGTTCACCTTTCGCGGCTTCGCTGCTTCGTGGATTTTTTTACAGTGTATTCATTGTGCTCTGAATCCTGACTGAAAAAGAAAGAGAGCCAACAACGAGCCATAACGATGTTGTTCTCTGGGAGAAAGACTCCTGCTCAGCCTGCAGGTGAAACAGACGCTACAGCAGAGTGAGGACGGAGAGGCTCAGCTGGAGGGACTGTGAAAGACGCCAGTGACCATGTTTCCAACCTCGTATTCATTACTATACTGTCCTGTATTCACATTATTGTTTTACAATACCTTCTTTAAACTATCATAGTTATTTGTAAGAAAACGTTAATATTTTTATTTCTTAAACAAATTTTGGGCCTGAAAACAGGTTTTGATTTTTGGTTTCATTCTATAGGACAGTATTACATTGTAAAATAATAGTAAAAAATAAAGCTGACTACTTCACGGATTTCACCTATCGCAGGTTATTTTAGGAACGCAACTCCCGCGATAAACGAGGGTTCACTGTACTGACTTTTTTCCGACATGCGATACTACGACTTTTTTTTTTTCTACATGCTATACTATGATTTTTTTTTCGATATACTGACTTTTTTCGATATACTATACTATGACTTTTTCCGACATGCTACTATATACTATATACATACTATAGTATGACGTTTTTTGAATTACTGTACTATGAGTTTTCTGGACATACTATACTAGGAGTGTTTTCAACTTACTATACTATGACTTTTTTTCGACATGTACTATGACTTTTTTTCGACATGCTATACTATGACTTTTTTCGACATGCTATACTATGACTTTTTTCGACATGCTATACTATGACTTTTTTTTGACATGCTATACTATGACTTTTTTCGACATGCTATACTACGACTTTTTTTCTACATGCTATACTATGACTTTTTTCGACTTGCTATACTATGACTTTTTTCGACTTGCAAAACTGACTTTTTTCGACATGCTATACTATGACTTTTTTCAACATAGTATACGAATACTTTTTTCGACTTGCTATACTATGACTTTTTCGTCATGCTATAGTATGACTTTTTTCGACTTGCTATACTATGACTTTTTTCGACATGCTATACTATGACTTTTTCGTCATGCTATACTATGACTTTTTTCAACTTGCAAAACTGACTTTTTTCTACATACTATACTATGATTTTTTTCGACATGCTATACTATGACTTTTTCGTCATGCTATACTATGACTTTTTTCGACTTGCAAAACTGACTTTTTTTTCTACATACTATACTATGACTTTTTCGTCATGCTATACTATGACTTTTTTCGACTTGGTCTACGATGACTTTTTTTCAACTTGCTATACTATGACTTTTTTCGACTTGCTATACTATGACTTTTTTCGACTTGCTATATGACTTTTTTTCTACATGCTATACTGTGACTTTTTCGTCATGCTATGCTATGACTTTTTTCGACATGCTGTACTATGACTTTTTTTCGACTTGCTATACTATGACTTTTTTCGACTTGCTATACTATGACTTTTTTCGACTTGCTATACTATGACTTTTTTCGACTTGCTATACTATGACTTTTTTCGACATGCTATACTATGACTTTTTTTCTACATACTATACTATGACTTTTTTCGACATGCTATACTATGACTTTTTTCGACTTGGTCTACTATGACTTTTTTTCAACTTGCTATACTATGACTTTTTTCGACATGCTATACTATGACTTTTTTCGACATGCTATACTATGACTTTTTTCGACATACGATACTATGACTTTTTTTCTACATACTATACTATAACATTTTTTCGACATGCTATACTATGACTTTTTTTCTACATACTATACTATAACATTTTTTTGACATGCTATACTATGACTTTTTTCGACATACGATACTATGACTTTTTTTTCTACATGCTATACTATGACTTTTTTTCGACTTGCAAAACTGACTTTTTTCGACATGCTATACTATGACTTTTTTCAACATAGTATACGAATACTTTTTTCGACTTGCTATACTATGACTTTTTCCGACTTGCTATACTATGACTTTTTCGTCATGCTATACTATGACTTTTTTCGACTTGCTATAGTATGACTTTTTCCGACATGCTATACTATGACTTTTTTCGACTTGCTATAGTATGACTTTTTTCGACTTGCGAAACTATGACTTTTTTTCAATATGCTATACTATAACTTTTTTCGACATGCTATACTATGACTTTTTTTCTACATGCTACACTATGACTTTTTTCGACATGCTATACTATGACTTTTTTCGACATGCTATACTATGACTTTTTTCGACTTGCTATAGTATGACTTTTTTCGACTTGCTATACTATGACTTTTTTCGACTTGCAAAACTGACTTTTTTCGACATGCTATACTATGACTTTTTTCGACTTGCTATACTATGACTTTTTTTCAATATGCTATACTATAACTTTTTTCGACATGCTATACTATGACTTTTTTTCTACATGCTACACTATGACTTTTTTTCGACATGCTATACTATGACTTTTTTCGTCATGCTATACTATGACTTTTTTCGACATACTATACTATCACTTTTTTAGACTTGCAAAACTGACTTTTTTCGACTTGCTATACTATGACTTTTTTCAACATAGTATACGAATACTTTTTTCGACTTGCTATACTATGACTTTTTTCGTCATGCTATACTATGACTTTTTTCGACTTGCTATAGTATGACTTTTTTCGACTTGCTATACTATGACTTTTTTTTCTACATACTATACTATGACTTTTTTCGACTTGCAAAACTGACTTTTTTCGACATGCTATACTATGACTTTTTTCGACTTGCTATAGTATGACTTTTTTCGACTTGCTATACTATGACTTTTTTCGACATGCTATACTATGACTTTTTTCGACGTACTATACTATGACTTTTTTCGACTTGCTATACTATGACTTTTTTCGACTTGCTATACTATGACTTTTTTCGACATGCTATACTATGACTTTTTTCGACGTACTATACTATGACTTTTTTCGACGTACTATACTATGACTTTTTTCGACTTGCTATACTATGACTTTTTTCGACATGCTATACTATGACTTTTTTCGACTTGCTACACTATGACTTTTTTCGACTTGCTATACTATGACTTTTTTCGACTTGCTATACTATGACTTTTTTTCGACATGCTATACTATAACTTTTTTCGACATGCTATACTATGACTTTTTTTTTCTACATGCTACACTATGACTTTTTTCGACATGCTATACTATGACTTTTTTCGACATGCTATACTATGACTTTTTTCGACATGCTATACTATGACTTTTTTCGACATACGATACTATGACTTTTTTCGACTTGCTATAGTATGACTTTTTTTTCTACATGCTACACTATGACTTTTTTCGACATGCTATACTATGACTTTTTTCGACATGCTATACTATGACTTTTTTTCGACATACGATACTATGACTTTTTTCGACTTGCTATACTATGACTTTTTTCGACTTGCAAAACTGACTTTTTTCGACATGCTATACTATGACTTTTTTCAACATAGTATACGAATACTTTTTTCGACTTGCTATACTATGACTTTTTTCGACTTGCTATAGTATGACTTTTTTCGACTTGCAAAACTGACTTTTTTCTACATACTATACTATGACTTTTTTCGACATGCTATACTATGACTTTTGTCGACTTGGTCTACTATGACTTTTTTTTCAACTTGCTATACTATGACTTTTTTCGACATGCTATACTATCACTTTTTTTCTACATGCTATACTATGACTTTTTCGACTTGCAATACTATGACTTTTTTCGATTTAATCTCCTATGACTTTTTTTCTACATGCTATACTATGACTTTTTTTTTCTACATGCTATACTATGACTTTTTTCGACATGCTATACTATGACTTTTTTCGATTTGCTCTACTATGACTTTTTTTCGACATACTATACTATGACTTTTTTTCTACATGCTATACTATGACTTTTTTGTCATGCTATACTATGACTTTTTTCGACATGCTATACTATGACTTTTTTCGACATGCTATACTATGACTTTTTTCGACTTGCTATACTATGACTTTTTTCGACTTGCTATACTATGACTTTTTTCGACATGCTATACTATGACTTTTTTTCTACATACTATACTATGACTTTTTTCGACATGCTATACTATGACTTTTTTCGACATGCTATACTATGACTTTTTTCGACATGCTATACTATGACTTTTTTCGACATGCTATACTGACTTTTTCGTCATGCTATACTATGACTTTTTCGTCATGCTATACTATTACTTTTTTAAGACATGCTATACTATTACTTTTTTTCTACATGCTATACTATGACTTTTTTAGACATTCTATACGATGACTTTTTTCGACATGCTATACGATGACTTTTTTGGACATGCTATACTATGACTATTTTTCGACATAATATCCGAATACTTTTTTCGACATGCTATACTATGACGTTTTTTCGACTTGCTATACTATGACTTTTTTTCGACATACTATACTATGACTTTTTTTCGACATACTATACTATGACTTTTTTCGACTTGCTATACTATGACTTTTTTCGACTTGCTATATGACTTTTTTTCTACATGCTATACTGTGACTTTTTCGTCATGCTATACTATGACTTTTTTCGACATGCTATACTATGACTTTTTTCGACTTGCTATACTATGACTTTTTTCGACTTGCTATACTATGACTTTTTTCGACTTGCTATACTATGACTTTTTTCGACTTGCTATACTATGACTTTTTTCGACATGCTATACTATGACTTTTTTCTACATACTATACTATGACTTTTTTCGACATGCTATACTATGACTTTTTTCGACATGCTATACTATGACTTTTTTCGATTTGCTCTACTATGACTTTTTTTCGACATACTATACTATGACTTTTTTTCTACATGCTATACTATGACTTTTTTGTCATGCTATACTATGACTTTTTTCGACATGCTATACTATGACTTTTTTTCGACATGCTATACTATGACTTTTTTCGACTTGCTATACTATGACTTTTTTCGACATGCTACACTATGACTTTTTTTCTACATGCTACACTATGACTTTTTTTCGACATGCTATACTATGACTTTTTCTACATGCTATACTATGACTTTTTTCGACATGCTATACAATGACTTTTTTTCTACATGCTATACTATGACTTTTTTCGACATACTATACTATGACTTTTTTCGACTTGCTATACTATGAATTTTTTCAACATGCTACACTATGACTTTTTTCGACTTGCTACACTATGACTTTTTTTCGACTTGCTATACTATGACTTTTTTTCGATTTGCTATACTATGACTTTTTTTCGACATGCTATACTATAACTTTTTTCGACATGCTATACTATGACTTTTTTTCTACATGCTACACTATGACTTTTTTCGACATACGATACTATGACTTTTTTTCGACTTGCTATAGTATGACTTTTTTTCTACATGCTATACTATGACTTTTTTCGACTTGCTATACTATGACTTTTTTCGACTTGCAAAACTGACTTTTTTCGACATACTATACTATGACTTTTTTCAACATAGTATACGAATACTTTTTTTCGACATGCTATACTATGACTTTTTTTTCTACATGCTATACTATGACTTTTTTTTCTACATGCTATACTATGACTTTTTTCGACATGCTATACTATGACTTTTTTCGACATGCTATACTATGACTTTTTTCGACTTGCTATAGTATGACTTTTTTCGACTTGCTATACTATGACTTTTTTCGACATGCTATACTTTGACTTTTTTTTTCGACTTGCTATACTATGACTTTTTTTTCGACATACTATACTATGACTTTTTTCGACTTGCTATACTATGACTTTTTTCGACTTGCTATATGACTTTTTTTCTACATGCTATACTGTGACTTTTTTCGTCATGCTATACTATGACTTTTTTCGACATGCTATACTATGACTTTTTTCGACTTGCTATACTATGACTTTTTTCGACTTGCTATACTATGACTTTTTTCGACTTGCTATACTATGACTTTTTTCGACTTGCTATACTATGACTTTTTTCGACATGCTATACTATGACTTTTTTCTACATGCTATACTATGACTTTTTTTCGACATGCTATACTATGACTTTTTTCGACATGCTATACTATGACTTTTTTCGATTTGCTCTACTATGACTTTTTTTTTCGACATGCTATACTATGACTTTTTTTCTACATGCTATACTATGACTTTTTTGTCATGCTATACTATGACTTTTTTCGACATGCTATACTATGACTTTTTTTCGACATGCTATACTATGACTTTTTTCGACTTGCTATACTATGACTTTTTTCGACATGCTACACTATGACTTTTTTTCTACATGCTACACTATGACTTTTTTCGACATGCTATACTATGACTTTTTCTACATGCTATACTATGACTTTTTTTCGACATGCTATACAATGACTTTTTTTCTACATGCTATACTATGACTTTTTTCGACATACTATACTATGACTTTTTTCGACTTGCTATACTATGAATTTTTTCAACATGCTACACTATGACTTTTTTCGACTTGCTACACTATGACTTTTTTCGACTTGCTATACTATGACTTTTTTCGACTTGCTATACTATGACTTTTTTTCGACATGCTATACTATAACTTTTTTCGACATGCTATACTATGACTTCTTTTCTACATGCTACACTATGACTTTTTTCGACATGCTATAGTATGACTTTTTTTTTCTACATGCTATACTATGACTTTTTTCGACTTGCTATACTATGACTTTTTTTCGACTTGCAAAACTGACGTTTTTCGACATACTATACTATGACTTTTTTTCAACATAGTATACGAATACTTTTTTCGACATGCTATACTATGACTTTTTTTCTACATGCTATACTATGACTTTTTTTCTACATGCTATACTATGACTTTTTTCGACATGCTATACTATGACTTTTTTCGACATGCTATACTATGACTTTTTTCGACTTGCTATAGTATGACTTTTTTCGACTTGCTATACTATGACTTTTTTCGACATGCTATACTTTGACTTTTTTCGACTTGCTATACTATGACTTTTTTCGACATACTATACTATGACTTTTTTCGACATACTATACTATGACTTTTTTTCGACTTGCTATACTATGACTTTTTTCGACTTGCTATATGACTTTTTTTTTCTACATGCTATACTGTGACTTTTTCGTCATGCTATGCTATGACTTTTTTCGACATGCTATACTATGACTTTTTTTCGACTTGCTATACTATGACTTTTTTCGACTTGCTATACTATGACTTTTTTCGACTTGCTATACTATGACTTTTTTCGACTTGCTATACTATGACTTTTTTTCGACTTGCTATACTATGACTTTTTTCGACATGCTATACTATGACTTTTTTCGACTTGGTCTACTAAGACTTTTTTTCAACTTGCTATACTATGACTTTTTTCGACATGCTATACTATGACTTTTTTCGACATGCTATACTATGACTTTTTTCGACATACGATACTATGACTTTTTTTCTACATACTATACTATAACATTTTTTCGACATGCTATACTATGACTTTTTTTTTGACATGCTATAGTATGACTTTTTTCGACATACGATACTATGACTTTTTTTCTACATGCTATACTATGACTTTTTTCGACTTGCAAAACTGACTTTTTTCGACATGCTATACTATGACTTTTTTCAACATAGTATACGAATACTTTTTTCGACTTGCTATACTATGACTTTTTCCGACTTGCTATACTATGACTTTTTCGTCATGCTATACTATGACTTTTTTTCGACTTGCTATAGTATGACTTTTTCCGACATGCTATACTATGACTTTTTTCGACTTGCTATAGTATGACTTTTTTCGACTTGCTATACTATGACTTTTTTTCAATATGCTATACTATAACTTTTTTCGACATGCTATACTATGACTTTTTTTCTACATGCTACACTATGACTTTTTTCGACATGCTATACTATGACTTTTTTCGACATGCTATACTATGACTTTTTTCGACTTGCTATAGTATGACTTTTTTCGACTTGCTATACTATGACTTTTTTCGACTTGCAAAACTGACTTTTTTCGACATGCTATACTATGACTTTTTTCGACTTGCTATACTATGACTTTTTTTTCAATATGCTATACTATAACTTTTTTCGACATGCTATACTATGACTTTTTTCGACTTGCTATACTATGACTTTTTTTCTACATGCTACACTATGACTTTTTTTCGACATGCTATACTATGACTTTTTTCGACATGCTATACTATGACTTTTTTCGACATACGATACTATGACTTTTTTCGACTTGCTATACTATGACTTTTTTCGACATGCTATACTATGACTTTTTCGTCATGCTAGACTATGACTTTTTTCGACTTGCTATACTATGACTTTTTTCGACATGCTATACTATGACTTTTTTCGACATACTATACTATGACTTTTTTCGACTTGCTATACTATGACTTTTTTCGACATGCTACACTATGACTTTTTTCGACTTGCTCCACTATGACTTTTTTCAACTTGCTATACTATGACTTTTTTCGACTTGCTATACTATGACTTTTTTTCGACATGCTATACTATAACTTTTTTTTCGACATGCTATACTATGACTTTTTTTTCTACATGCTACACTATGACTTTTTTCGACATGCTATACTATGACTTTTTTCGACATGCTATACTATGACTTTTTTCGACATGCTATACTATGACTTTTTTCGACATACGATACTATGACTTTTTTCGACTTGCTATACTATGACTTTTTTCGACTTGCAAAACTGACTTTTTTCGACATGCTATACTATGACTTTTTTCAACATAGTATACGAATACTTTTTTCGACTTGCTATACTATGACTTTTTTCGACTTGCTATAGTATGACTTTTTTCGACTTGCTATACTATGACTTTTTTCGACATGCTATACCATGACTTTTTCGACTTGCAAAACTGACTTTTTTCTACATACTATACTATGACTTTTTTCGACATGCTATACTATGACTTTTTTCGACTTGGTCTACTATGAATTTTTTTCAACTTGCTATACTATGACTTTTTTCGACATGCTATACTATCACTTTTTTTCTACATGCTATACTATGACTTTTTCGACTTGCAATACTATGACTTTTTTCGATTTAATCTACTATGACTTTTTTTCTACATGCTATACTATGACTTTTTTTCTACATGCTATACTATGACTTTTTTCGACATGCTATACTATGACTTTTTTTCGATTTGCTCTACTATGACTTTTTTTTCGACATACTATACTATGACTTTTTTTCTACATGCTATACTATGACTTTTTTGTCATGCTATACTATGACTTTTTTCGACATGCTATACTATGACTTTTTTCGACATGCTATACTATGACTTTTTTCGACTTGCTATACTATGACTTTTTTCGACTTGCTATACTATGACTTTTTTCGACTTGCTATACTATGACTTTTTTTCTACATGCTATACTGTGACTTTTTCGTCATGCTATACTATGACTTTTTTCGACATGCTATACTATGACTTTTTTCGACTTGCTATACTATGACTTTTATCGACTTGCTATACTATGACTTTTTTCGACTTGCTATACTATGACTTTTTCCGACTTGCTATACTATGACTTTTTTCGACATGCTATACTATGACTTTTTTCTACATACTATATTATGACTTTTTTCGACATGCTATACTATGACTTTTTTCGACATGGTCTACTATGACTTTTTTTCAACTTGCTATACTGTGACTTTTTTCGACATGCTATACTATGACTTTTTTCGACATGCTATACTATGACTTTTTTCGACATGCTATACTGACTTTTTCGTCATGCTATACTATGACTTTTTCATCATGCTATACTATTACTTTTTTAAGACATGCCATACTATTACTTTTTTTCTACATGCTATACTATGACTTTTTTAGACATTCTATACGATGACTTTTTTCGACATGCTATACGATGACTTTTTTGGACATGCTATACTATGACTATTTTTCGACATAATATCCGAATACTTTTTTTCGACATGCTATACTATGACGTTTTTTCGACATGCCATACTGACTTTTTTTTCGACTTGCTACACTATGACGTTTTTTCGACTTGCTATACTATGACTTTTTTCGACATACTATACTATGACTTTTTTTCGACATACTATACTATGACTTTTTTCGACTTGCTATACTATGACTTTTTTCGACTTGCTATATGACTTTTTTTCTACATGCTATACTGTGACTTTTTCGTCATGCTATACTATGACTTTTTTCGACATGCTATACTATGACTTTTTTCGACTTGCTATACTATGACTTTTTTCGACTTGCTATACTATGACTTTTTTTTCGACTTGCTATACTATGACTTTTTTTCGACTTGCTATACTATGACTTTTTTCGACATGCTATACTATGACTTTTTTCTACATACTATACTATGACTTTTTTCGACATGCTATACTATGACTTTTTTCGACATGCTATACTATGACTTTTTTCGACATGCTATACTATGACTTTTTTCGACTTGCTATACTATGACTTTTTTCGACATGCTACACTATGACTTTTTTTCTACATGCTACACTATGACTTTTTTCGACATGCTATACTATGACTTTTTCTACATGCTATACTATGACTTTTTTTCGACATGCTATACAATGACTTTTTTTTCTACATGCTATACTATGACTTTTTTCGACATACTATACTATGACTTTTTTCGACTTGCTATACTATGAATTTTTTCAACATGCTACACTGACTTTTTTCGACTTGCTACACTATGACTTTTTTTCGACTTGCTATACTATGACTTTTTTCGACTTGCTATACTATGACTTTTTTTCGACATGCTATACTATAACTTTTTTCGACATGCTATACTATGACTTTTTTTTCTACATGCTACACTATGACTTTTTTCGACATACGATACTATGACTTTTTTCGACTTGCTATAGTATGACTTTTTTTCTACATGCTATACTATGACTTTTTTCGACTTGCTATACTATGACTTTTTTCGACTTGCAAAACTGACTTTTTTCGACATACTATACTATGACTTTTTTCAACATAGTATACGAATACTTTTTTCGACATGCTATACTATGACTTTTTTTCTACATGCTATACTATGACTTTTTTTCTACATGCTATACTATGACTTTTTTCGACATGCTATACTATGACTTTTTTCGACATGCTATACTATGACTTTTTTCGACTTGCTATAGTATGACGTTTTTTCGACATGCCATACTGACTTTTTTCGACTTGCTACACTATGACGTTTTTTCGACTTGCTATACTATGACTTTTTTCGACATACTATACTATGACTTTTTTCGACATACTATACTATGACTTTTTTCGACTTGCTATACTATGACTTTTTTCGACTTGCTATATGACTTTTTTTCTACATGCTATACTGTGACTTTTTCGTCATGCTATACTATGACTTTTTTCGACATGCTATACTATGACTTTTTTCGACTTGCTATACTATGACTTTTTTCGACTTGCTATACTATGACTTTTTTCGACTTGCTATACTATGACTTTTTTCGACTTGCTATACTATGACTTTTTTCGACATGCTATACTATGACTTTTTTTCTACATACTATACTATGACTTTTTTCGACATGCTATACTATGACTTTTTTCGACATGCTATACTATGACTTTTTTTCGATTTGCTCTACTATGACTTTTTTTCGACATACTATACTATGACTTTTTTTCTACATGCTATACTATGACTTTTTTGTCATGCTATACTATGACTTTTTTCGACATGCTATACTATGACTTTTTTTCGACATGCTATACTATGACTTTTTTCGACTTGCTATACTATGACTTTTTTCGACATGCTACACTATGACTTTTTTTCTACATGCTACACTATGACTTTTTTCGACATGCTATACTATGACTTTTTCTACATGCTATACTATGACTTTTTTCGACATGCTATACAATGACTTTTTTTTCTACATGCTATACTATGACTTTTTTCGACATACTATACTATGACTTTTTTCGACTTGCTATACTATGAATTTTTTCAACATGCTACACTATGACTTTTTTCGACTTGCTACACTATGACTTTTTTCGACTTGCTATACTATGACTTTTTTCGACTTGCTATACTATGACTTTTTTTCGACATGCTATACTATAACTTTTTTCGACATGCTATACTATGACTTTTTTTTTCTACATGCTACACTATGACTTTTTTCGACATACGATACTATGACTTTTTTCGACTTGCTATAGTATGACTTTTTTTCTACATGCTATACTATGACTTTTTTCGACTTGCTATACTATGACTTTTTTCGACTTGCAAAACTGACTTTTTTCGACATACTATACTATGACTTTTTTCAACATAGTATACGAATACTTTTTTCGACATGCTATACTATGACTTTTTTTCTACATGCTATACTATGACTTTTTTTCTACATGCTATACTATGACTTTTTTCGACATGCTATACTATGACTTTTTTCGACATGCTATACTATGACTTTTTTTCGACTTGCTATAGTATGACTTTTTTCGACTTGCTATACTATGACTTTTTTCGACATGCTATACTTTGACTTTTTTCGACTTGCTATACTATGACTTTTTTCGACATACTATACTATGACTTTTTTTCGACATACTATACTATGACTTTTTTCGACTTGCTATACTATGACTTTTTTCGACTTGCTATATAATTTTTTTTGTACATGCTATACTGTGACTTTTTCGTCATGCTATGCTATGACTTTTTTCGACATGCTATACTATGACTTTTTTCGACTTGCTATACTATGACTTTTTTCGACTTGCTATACTATGACTTTTTTCGACTTGCTATACTATGACTTTTTTCGACTTGCTATACTATGACTTTTTTCGACTTGCTATACTATGACTTTTTTCGACATGCTATACTATGACTTTTTTTCTACATACTATACTATGACTTTTTTCGACATGCTATACTATGACTTTTTTCGACTTGGTCTACTATGACTTTTTTTTCAACTTGCTATACTATGACTTTTTTTCGACATGCTATACTATGACTTTTTTTCGACATGCTATACTATGACTTTTTTCGACATACGATACTATGACTTTTTTCAACATGCTATACTATGACTTTTTTTCGACTTGCAAAACTGACTTTTTTCGACATGCTATACTATGACTTTTTTTCAACATAGTATACGAATACTTTTTTCGACTTGCTATACTATGACTTTTTTCGACTTGCTATACTATGACTTTTTTCGACATGCTATACTATGACTTTTTCGTCATGCTAGACTATGACTTTTTTCGACTTGCTATACTATGACTTTTTTCGACATGCTATACTATGACTTTTTTCGACTTGCTATACTATGACTTTTTTCGACATGCTACACTATGACTTTTTTCGACTTGCTCCACTATGACTTTTTTCAACTTGCTATACTATGACTTTTTTCGACTTGCTATACTATGACTTTTTTCGACATGCTATACTATAACTTTTTTCGACATGCTATACTATGACTTTTTTTCTACATGCTACACTATGACTTTTTTCGACATGCTATACTATGACTTTTTTCGACATGCTATACTATGACTTTTTTCGACATGCTATACTATGACTTTTTTCGACATACGATACTATGACTTTTTTCGACTTGCTATACTATGACTTTTTTCGACTTGCAAAACTGACTTTTTTCGACATGCTATACTATGACTTTTTTCAACATAGTATACGAATACTTTTTTTCGACTTGCTATACTATGACTTTTTTCGACTTGCTATAGTATGACTTTTTTCGACTTGCTATACTATGACTTTTTTCGACATGCTATACCATGACTTTTTCGACTTGCAAAACTGACTTTTTTCTACATACTATACTATGACTTTTTTCGACATGCTATACTATGACTTTTTTCGACTTGGTCTACTATGAATTTTTTTCAACTTGCTATACTATGACTTTTTTCGACATGCTATACTATCACTTTTTTTCTACATGCTATACTATGACTTTTTCGACTTGCAATACTATGACTTTTTTCGATTTAATCTACTATGACTTTTTTTCTACATGCTATACTATGACTTTTTTTCTACATGCTATACTATGACTTTTTTCGACATGCTATACTATGACTTTTTTCGACTTGCTATACTATGACTTTTTTCGACATGCTACACTATGACTTTTTTTCTACATGCTACACTATGACTTTTTTCGACATGCTATACTATGACTTTTTCTACATGCTATACTATGACTTTTTTCGACATGCTATACAATGACTTTTTTTTTCTACATGCTATACTATGACTTTTTTCGACATACTATACTATGACTTTTTTCGACTTGCTATACTATGAATTTTTTCAACATGCTACACTATGACTTTTTTCGACTTGCTACACTATGACTTTTTTCGACTTGCTATACTATGACTTTTTTCGACTTGCTATACTATGACTTTTTTTCGACATGCTATACTATAACTTTTTTCGACATGCTATACTATGACTTTTTTTCTACATGCTACACTATGACTTTTTTCGACATACGATACTATGACTTTTTTCGACTTGCTATAGTATGACTTTTTTTTCTACATGCTATACTATGACTTTTTTCGACTTGCTATACTATGACTTTTTTCGACTTGCAAAACTGACTTTTTTCGACATACTATACTATGACTTTTTTCAACATAGTATACGAATACTTTTTTCGACATGCTATACTATGACTTTTTTTTCTACATGCTATACTATGACTTTTTTTCTACATGCTATACTATGACTTTTTTCGACATGCTATACTATGACTTTTTTCGACATGCTATACTATGACTTTTTTCGACTTGCTATAGTATGACTTTTTTCGACTTGCTATACTATGACTTTTTTCGACATGCTATACTTTGACTTTTTTCGACTTGCTATACTATGACTTTTTTTCGACATACTATACTATGACTTTTTTCGACATACTATACTATGACTTTTTTCGACTTGCTATACTATGACTTTTTTCGACTTGCTATATAATTTTTTTTGTACATGCTATACTGTGACTTTTTCGTCATGCTATGCTATGACTTTTTTCGACATGCTATACTATGACTTTTTTCGACTTGCTATACTATGACTTTTTTCGACTTGCTATACTATGACTTTTTTCGACTTGCTATACTATGACTTTTTTCGACTTGCTATACTATGACTTTTTTCGACTTGCTATACTATGACTTTTTTCGACATGCTATACTATGACTTTTTTCTACATACTATACTATGACTTTTTTCGACATGCTATACTATGACTTTTTTCGACTTGGTCTACTATGACTTTTTTTTCAACTTGCTATACTATGACTTTTTTCGACATGCTATACTATGACTTTTTTCGACATGCTATACTATGACTTTTTTCGACATACGATACTATGACTTTTTTTCTACATGCTATACTATGACTTTTTTCGACTTGCAAAACTGACTTTTTTTCGACATGCTATACTATGACTTTTTTTCAACATAGTATACGAATACTTTTTTCGACTTGCTATACTATGACTTTTTTTCGACTTGCTATACTATGACTTTTTTTCGACATGCTATACTATGACTTTTTCGTCATGCTAGACTATGACTTTTTTCGACTTGCTATACTATGACTTTTTTCGACATGCTATACTATGACTTTTTTTCGACATACTATACTATGACTTTTTTCGACTTGCTATACTATGACTTTTTTCGACATGCTACACTATGACTTTTTTTCGACTTGCTCCACTATGACTTTTTTTCAACTTGCTATACTATGACTTTTTTCGACTTGCTATACTATGACTTTTTTCGACATGCTATACTATAACTTTTTTCGACATGCTATACTATGACTTTTTTTTCTACATGCTACACTATGACTTTTTTCGACATGCTATACTATGACTTTTTTCGACATGCTATACTATGACTTTTTTCGACATGCTATACTATGACTTTTTTCGACATACGATACTATGACTTTTTTCGACTTGCTATACTATGACTTTTTTCGACTTGCAAAACTGACTTTTTTTCGACATGCTATACTATGACTTTTTTTCAACATAGTATACGAATACTTTTTTCGACTTGCTATACTATGACTTTTTTCGACTTGCTATAGTATGACTTTTTTCGACTTGCTATACTATGACTTTTTTCGACATGCTATACCATGACTTTTTCGACTTGCAAAACTGACTTTTTTCTACATACTATACTATGACTTTTTTCGACATGCTATACTATGACTTTTTTTCGACTTGGTCTACTATGAATTTTTTTCAACTTGCTATACTATGACTTTTTTCGACATGCTATACTATCACTTTTTTTTCTACATGCTATACTATGACTTTTTCGACTTGCAATACTATGACTTTTTTCGATTTAATCTACTATGACTTTTTTTCTACATGCTATACTATGACTTTTTTTTCTACATGCTATACTATGACTTTTTTCGACATGCTATACTATGACTTTTTTCGATTTGCTCTACTATGACTTTTTTTTCGACATACTATACTATGACTTTTTTTCTACATGCTATACTATGACTTTTTTGTCATGCTATACTATGACTTTTTTCGACATGCTATACTATGACTTTTTTCGACATGCTATACTATGACTTTTTTTCGACTTGCTATACTATGACTTTTTTCGACTTGCTATACTATGACTTTTTTCGACTTGCTATACTATGACTTTTTTTCTACATGCTATACTGTGACTTTTTCGTCATGCTATACTATGACTTTTTTTCGACATGCTATACTATGACTTTTTTCGACTTGCTATACTATGACTTTTATCGACTTGCTATACTATGACTTTTTTTCGACTTGCTATACTATGACTTTTTCCGACTTGCTATACTATGACTTTTTTCGACATGCTATACTATGACTTTTTTCTACATACTATATTATGACTTTTTTCGACATGCTATACTATGACTTTTTTCGACATGGTCTACTATGACTTTTTTTTTCAACTTGCTATACTGTGACTTTTTTCGACATGCTATACTATGACTTTTTTCGACATGCTATACTATGACTTTTTTCGACATGCTATACTGACTTTTTCGTCATGCTATACTATGACTTTTTCATCATGCTATACTATTACTTTTTTAAGACATGCCATACTATTACTTTTTTTCTACATGCTATACTATGACTTTTTTAGACATTCTATACGATGACTTTTTTCGACATGCTATACGATGACTTTTTTTGGACATGCTATACTATGACTATTTTTCGACATAATATCCGAATACTTTTTTCGACATGCTATACTATGACGTTTTTTCGACATGCCATACTGACTTTTTTCGACTTGCTACACTATGACGTTTTTTCGACTTGCTATACTATGACTTTTTTCGACATACTATACTATGACTTTTTTCGACATACTATACTATGACTTTTTTCGACTTGCTATACTATGACTTTTTTCGACTTGCTATATGACTTTTTTTTCTACATGCTATACTGTGACTTTTTCGTCATGCTATACTATGACTTTTTTCGACATGCTATACTATGACTTTTTTCGACTTGCTATACTATGACTTTTTTCGACTTGCTATACTATGACTTTTTTCGACTTGCTATACTATGACTTTTTTCGACTTGCTATACTATGACTTTTTTCGACATGCTATACTATGACTTTTTTCTACATACTATACTATGACTTTTTTCGACATGCTATACTATGACTTTTTTCGACATGCTATACTATGACTTTTTTCGACATGCTATACTATGACTTTTTTCGACTTGCTATACTATGACTTTTTTCGACATGCTACACTATGACTTTTTTTCTACATGCTACACTATGACTTTTTTCGACATGCTATACTATGACTTTTTCTACATGCTATACTATGACTTTTTTCGACATGCTATACAATGACTTTTTTTCTACATGCTATACTATGACTTTTTTCGACATACTATACTATGACTTTTTTTTCGACTTGCTATACTATGAATTTTTTCAACATGCTACACTGACTTTTTTCGACTTGCTACACTATGACTTTTTTCGACTTGCTATACTATGACTTTTTTCGACTTGCTATACTATGACTTTTTTTCGACATGCTATACTATAACTTTTTTTTCGACATGCTATACTATGACTTTTTTTCTACATGCTACACTATGACTTTTTTCGACATACGATACTATGACTTTTTTCGACTTGCTATAGTATGACTTTTTTTCTACATGCTATACTATGACTTTTTTCGACTTGCTATACTATGACTTTTTTCGACTTGCTATACTATGACTTTTTTCGACTTGCAAAACTGACTTTTTTCGACATACTATACTATGACTTTTTTCAACATAGTATACGAATACTTTTTTCGACATGCTATACTATGACTTTTTTTCTACATGCTATACTATGACTTTTTTTCTACATGCTATACTATGACTTTTTTCGACATGCTATACTATGACTTTTTTCGACATGCTATACTATGACTTTTTTCGACTTGCTATAGTATGACGTTTTTTCGACATGCCATACTGACTTTTTTCGACTTGCTACACTATGACGTTTTTTCGACTTGCTATACTATGACTTTTTTCGACATACTATACTATGACTTTTTTCGACATACTATACTATGACTTTTTTCGACTTGCTATACTATGACTTTTTTCGACTTGCTATATGACTTTTTTTCTACATGCTATACTGTGACTTTTTTCGACATGCTATACTATGACTTTTTTTCGACTTGCTATACTATGACTTTTTTCGACTTGCTATACTATGACTTTTTTCGACTTGCTATACTATGACTTTTTTCGACATGCTATACTATGACTTTTTTCTACATACTATACTATGACTTTTTTCGACATGCTATACTATGACTTTTTTCGACATGCTATACTATGACTTTTTTCGATTTGCTCTACTATGACTTTTTTTCGACATACTATACTATGACTTTTTTTCTACATGCTATACTATGACTTTTTTGTCATGCTATACTATGACTTTTTTCGACATGCTATACTATGACTTTTTTCGACATGCTATACTATGACTTTTTTCGACTTGCTATACTATGACTTTTTTCGACATGCTACACTATGACTTTTTTTCTACATGCTACACTATGACTTTTTTCGACATGCTATACTATGACTTTTTCTACATGCTATACTATGACTTTTTTCGACATGCTATACAATGACTTTTTTTCTACATGCTATACTATGACTTTTTTCGACATACTATACTATGACTTTTTTCGACTTGCTATACTATGAATTTTTTTCAACATGCTACACTATGACTTTTTTCGACTTGCTACACTATGACTTTTTTCGACTTGCTATACTATGACTTTTTTCGACTTGCTATACTATGACTTTTTTTTCGACATGCTATACTATAACTTTTTTTTCGACATGCTATACTATGACTTTTTTTCTACATGCTACACTATGACTTTTTTCGACATACGATACTATGACTTTTTTCGACTTGCTATAGTATGACTTTTTTTTTCTACATGCTATACTATGACTTTTTTCGACTTGCTATACTATGACTTTTTTCGACTTGCAAAACTGACTTTTTTCGACATACTATACTATGACTTTTTTCAACATAGTATACGAATACTTTTTTTCGACATGCTATACTATGACTTTTTTTCTACATGCTATACTATGACTTTTTTTCTACATGCTATACTATGACTTTTTTCGACATGCTATACTATGACTTTTTTCGACATGCTATACTATGACTTTTTTCGACTTGCTATAGTATGACTTTTTTCGACTTGCTATACTATGACTTTTTTCGACATGCTATACTTTGACTTTTTTCGACTTGCTATACTATGACTTTTTTTCGACATACTATACTATGACTTTTTTCGACATACTATACTATGACTTTTTTCGACTTGCTATACTATGACTTTTTTCGACTTGCTATATAATTTTTTTTGTACATGCTATACTGTGACTTTTTCGTCATGCTATGCTATGACTTTTTTCGACATGCTATACTATGACTTTTTTCGACTTGCTATACTATGACTTTTTTCGACTTGCTATACTATGACTTTTTTCGACTTGCTATACTATGACTTTTTTCGACTTGCTATACTATGACTTTTTTCGACTTGCTATACTATGACTTTTTTCGACATGCTATACTATGACTTTTTTCTACATACTATACTATGACTTTTTTCGACATGCTATACTATGACTTTTTTCGACTTGGTCTACTATGACTTTTTTTCAACTTGCTATACTATGACTTTTTTCGACATGCTATACTATGACTTTTTTCGACATGCTATACTATGACTTTTTTCGACATACGATACTATGACTTTTTTTTTCTACATGCTATACTATGACTTTTTTCGACTTGCAAAACTGACTTTTTTCGACATGCTATACTATGACTTTTTTCAACATAGTATACGAATACTTTTTTCGACTTGCTATACTATGACTTTTTCCGACTTCCTATACTATGACTTTTTCGTCATGCTATACTATGACTTTTTTCGACTTGCTATAGTATGACTTTTTCCGACATGCTATACTATGACTTTTTTCGACTTGCTATAGTATGACTTTTTTCGACTTGCTATACTATGACTTTTTTTCAATATGCTATACTATAACTTTTTTCGACATGCTATACTATGACTTTTTTTCTACATGCTACACTATGACTTTTTTCGACATGCTATACTATGACTTTTTTCGACATGCTATACTATGACTTTTTTCGACTTGCTATAGTATGACTTTTTTCTACATGCTACACTATGACTTTTTTCGACATGCTATACTATGACTTTTTTCGACATGCTATACTATGACTTTTTTCGACATACGATACTATGACTTTTTTCGACTTGCTATACTATGACTTTTTTCGACATACTATACTATGACTTTTTTCGACTTGCTATACTATGACTTTTTTCGACTTGCAAAACTGACTTTTTTCGACATGCTATACTATGACTTTTTTCAACATAGTATACGAATACTTTTTTCGACTTGCTATACTATGACTTTTTTCGACTTGCTATACTATGACTTTTTTCGACATGCTATACTATGACTTTTTTCGACATGCTATACTTTGACTTTTTTCGACTTGCTATACTATGACTTTTTTCGACATGCTATACTATGACTTTTTTCTACATACTATACTATGACTTTTTTCGACTTGCTATACTATGACTTTTTTCGACTTGCTATACTATGACTTTTTTCGACTTGCTATACTATGACTTTTTTCGACTTGCTATACTATGACTTTTTTCGACATGCTATACTATGGCTTTTTTCTACATACTATACTATGACTTTTTTCGACATGCTATACTATGACTTTTTTCGACTTGGTCTACTATGACTTTTTTTCAACTTGCTATACTATGACTTTTTTCGACATGCTATACTATGACTTTTTTCGACATGCTATACTATGACTTTTTTCGACATACGATACTATGACTTTTTTTCTACATACTATACTATAACATTTTTTCGACATGCTATACTATGACTTTTTTTCTACATACTATACTATAACATTTTTTTGACATGCTATACTATGACTTTTTTCGACATACGATACTATGACTTTTTTTCTACATGCTATACTATGACTTTTTTCGACTTGCAAAACTGACTTTTTTTCGACATGCTATACTATGACTTTTTTCAACATAGTATACGAATACTTTTTTCGACTTGCTATACTATGACTTTTTCCGACTTGCTATACTATGACTTTTTCGTCATGCTATACTATGACTTTTTTCGACTTGCTATAGTATGACTTTTTCCGACATGCTATACTATGACTTTTTTCGACTTGCTATAGTATGACTTTTTTCGACTTGCTATACTATGACTTTTTTTTCAATATGCTATACTATAACTTTTTTCGACATGCTATACTATGACTTTTTTTCTACATGCTACACTATGACTTTTTTCGACATGCTATACTATGACTTTTTTCGACATGCTATACTATGACTTTTTTCGACTTGCTATAGTATGACTTTTTTCGACTTGCTATACTATGACTTTTTTCGACTTGCAAAACTGACTTTTTTCGACATGCTATACTATGACTTTTTTCGACTTGCTATACTATGACTTTTTTTCAATATGCTATACTATAACTTTTTTCGACATGCTATACTATGACTTTTTTTCACATGCTACACTATGACTTTTTTCGACATGCTATACTATGACTTTTTTCGACATGCTATACTGACTTTTTTCGACATACGATACTATGACTTTTTTCGACTTGCTATACTATGACTTTTTTCGACATACTATACTATGACTTTTTTCGACTTGCCATACTATGACTTTTTTCGACTTGCAAAACTGACTTTTTTCGACATGCTATACTATGACTTTTTTCAACATAGTATACGAATACTTTTTTCGACTTGCTATACTATGACTTTTTTCGACTTGCTATACTATGACTTTTTTCGACATGCTATACTATGACTTTTTTCGACATACTATACTATGACTTTTTTCGACGTGCTATACTATGACTTTTTTCGACATACTATACTATGACTTTTTTCGACGTGCTATACTATGACTTTTTTCGACATACTATACTATGACTTTTTTCGACGTGCTATACTATGACTTTTTTCGACTTGCTATAGTATGACTTTTCGACTTGCTATACTATGACTTTTTTTCTACATACTATACTATGACTTTTTTCGACTTGCAAAACTGACTTTTTTCGACATGCTATACTATGACTTTTTTCGACTTGCTATAGTATGACTTTTTTCGACTTGCTATACTATGACTTTTTTCGACATGCTATACTATGACTTTTTCGACATGCTATACTATGACTTTTTTCGACATGCTATACTATGACTTTTTTCGACGTACTATACTATGACTTTTTTTCGACTTGCTATACTATGACTTTTTTTCGACATGCTACACTATGACTTTTTTCGACTTGCTACACTATGACTTTTTTCGACTTGCTATACTATGACTTTTTTCGACTTGCTATACTATGACTTTTTTCGACATGCTATACTATAACTTTTTTCGACATGCTATACTATGACTTTTTTTCTACATGCTACACTATGACTTTTTTCGACATACGATACTATGACTTTTTTCGACTTGCTATAGTATGACTTTTTTTCTACATGCTACACTATGACTTTTTTCGACATGCTATACTATGACTTTTTTCGACATGCTATACTATGACTTTTTTCGACATACGATACTATGACTTTTTTCGACTTGCTATACTATGACTTTTTTCGACTTACAAAACTGACTTTTTTCGACATGCTATACTATGACTTTTTTCAACATAGTATCCGAATACTTTTTTCGACTTGCTATGCTATGACTTTTTTCGACTTGCTATAGTATGACTTTTTTCGACTTGCTACACTATGACTTTTTTTCGACATGCTATACCATGACTTTTTTCGACTTGCAAAACTGACTTTTTTCTACATACTATACTATGACTTTTTTCGACATGCTATACTATGACTTTTTTCGACTTGGTCTACTATGACTTTTTTTCAACTTGCTATACTATGACTTTTTTCGACATGCTATACTATCACTTTTTTTCTACATGCTATACTATGACTTTTTCGACTTGCAATACTATGACTTTTTTCGATTTAATCTACTATGACTTTTTTTCTACATGCTATACTATGACTTTTTTTCTACATGCTATACTATGACTTTTTTTCGACATGCTATACTATGACTTTTTTCGATTTGCTCTACTATGACTTTTTTTTCGACATACTATACTATGACTTTTTTTCTACATGCTATACTATGACTTTTTTGTCATGCTATACTATGACTTTTTTCGACATGCTATACTATGACTTTTTTCGACATGCTATACTATGACTTTTTTCGACTTGCTATACTATGACTTTTTTTCGACTTGCTATACTATGACTTTTTTCGACTTGCTATACTGTGACTTTTTTTCTACATGCTATACTGTGACTTTTTCGTCATGCTATACTATGACTTTTTTCGACATGCTATACTATGACTTTTTTTCGACTTGCTATACTATGACTTTTATCGACTTGCTATACTATGACTTTTTTCGACTTGCTATACTATGACTTTTTCCGACTTGCTATACTATGACTTTTTTCGACATGCTATACTATGACTTTTTTTCTACATACTATACGATGACTTTTTTCGACATGCTATACTATGACTTTTTTCGACTTGGTCTACTATGACTTTTTTTCGACTTGCTATACTATGACTTTTTTCGACTTGCTATACTATGACTTTTTTCGACATGCTATACTATGACTTTTTTCGACTTGCTATAGTATGACTTTTTTCGACTTGCTATACCATGACTTTTTTCGACTTGCAAAACTGACTTTTTTCGACATGCTATACTATGACTTTTTTCGACTTGCTATACTATGACTTTTTTTCGACATGCTATACTATAACTTTTTTCGACATGCTATACTATGACTTTTTTTCTACATGCTACACTATGACTTTTTTCGACATGCTATACTATGACTTTTTTCGACATGCTATACTATGACTTTTTTCGACATACGATACTATGACTTTTTTCGACTTGCTATACTATGACTTTTTTCGACATACTATACTATGACTTTTTTCGACTTGCCATACTATGACTTTTTTCGACTTGCAAAACTGACTTTTTTCGACATGCTATACTATGACTTTTTTCAACATAGTATACGAATGCTTTTTTCGACTTGCTATACTATGACTTTTTTCGACTTGCTATACTATGACTTTTTTCGACATGCTATACTATGACTTTTTTCGACATACTATACTATGACTTTTTTCGACGTGCTATACTATGACTTTTTTCGACATACTATACTATGACTTTTTTCGACGTGCTATACTATGACTTTTTTCGACATACTATACTATGACTTTTTTCGACGTGCTATACTATGACTTTTTTCGACTTGCTATAGTATGACTTTTTTCGACTTGCTATACTATGACTTTTTTTCTACATACTATACTATGACTTTTTTCGACTTGCAAAACTGACTTTTTTCGACATGCTATACTATGACTTTTTTTCGACTTGCTATAGTATGACTTTTTTCGACTTGCTATACTATGACTTTTTTCGACATGCTATACTATGACTTTTTCGACATGCTATACTATGACTTTTTTCGACATGCTATACTATGACTTTTTTCGACGTACTATACTATGACTTTTTTCGACTTGCTATACTATGACTTTTTTCGACATGCTACACTATGACTTTTTTCGACTTGCTACACTATGACTTTTTTCGACTTGCTTTACTATGACTTTTTTCGACTTGCTATACTATGACTTTTTTCGACATGCTATACTATAACTTTTTTCGACATGCTATACTATGACTTTTTTTCTACATGCTACACTATGACTTTTTTCGACATACGATACTATGACTTTTTTCGACATGCTATACTATGACTTTTTTCGACATGCTATATGACTTTTTTCGACATACGATACTATGACTTTTTTCGACTTGCTATACTATGACTTTTTTCGACTTACAAAACTGACTTTTTTCGACATGCTGTACTATGACTTTTTTCAACATAGTATCCGAATACTTTTTTCGACTTGCTATACTATGACTTTTTTCGACTTGCTATAGTATGACTTTTTTCGACTTGCTGCACTATGACTTTTTTCGACATGCTATACTATAACTTTTTTCGACATGCTATACTATGACTTTTTTTCTATATGCTACACTATGACTTTTTTCGACATACGATACTATGACTTTTTTCGACTTGCTATAGTATGACTTTTTTTCTACATGCTACACTATGACTTTTTTCGACATGCTATACTATGACTTTTTTCGACATGCTATACTATGACTTTTTTCGACATACGATACTATGACTTTTTTCGACTTGCTATACTATGACTTTTTTCGACTTACAAAACTGACTTTTTTCGACATGCTATACTATGACTTTTTTCAACATAGTATCCGAATACTTTTTTCGACTTGCTATACTATGACTTTTTTCGACTTGCTATAGTATGACTTTTTTCGACTTGCTGCACTATGACTTTTTTCGACATGCTATACCATGACTTTTTTCGACTTGCAAAACTGACTTTTTTCTACATGCTATACTATGACTTTTTTTCTACATGCTATACTATGAGTTTTTTCGACATGCTATACTATGACTTTTTTCGATTTGCTCTACTATGACTTTTTTTTTCGACATACTATACTATGACTTTTTTTCTACATGCTATACTATGACTTTTTTGTCATGCTATACTATGACTTTTTTCGACATGCTATACTATGACTTTTTTCGACATGCTATTCTATGACTTTTTTCGACTTGCTATACTATGACTTTTTTCGACTTGCTATACTATGACTTTTTCCGACTTGCTATACTATGACTTTTTTCGACATGCTATACTATGACTTTTTTCTACATACTATACGATGACTTTTTTCGACATGCTATACTATGACTTTTTTCGACTTGGTCTACTATGACTTTTTTTCAACTTGCTATACTATGACTTTTTTTTCGACATGCTATACTATGACTTTTTTCGACATGCTATACTATGACTTTTTTCGATATGCTATACTGACTTTTTCGTCATGCTATACTATGACTTTTTCGTCATGCTATACTATTACTTTTTTAAGACATGCTATATTATTACTTTTTTTCTACATGCTATACTATGACTTTTTTAGACATTCTATACGATGACTTTTTCGACATGCTATACGATGACTTTTTTGGACATGCTATACTATGACTATTTTTCGACATAATATCCGAATACTTTTTTCGACATGCTATACTATGACGTTTTTTCGACATGCCATACTGACTTTTTTCGACTTGCTACACTATGACGTTTTTTCGACTTGCTATACTATGACTTTTTTCGACATACTATACTATGACTTTTTTCGACTTGCTATACTATGACTTTTTTCGACTTGCTATATGACTTTTTTTCTACATGCTATACTGTGACTTTTTCGTCATGCTATACTATGACTTTTTTCGACATGCTATACTATGACTTTTTTCGACATACTATACTATGACTTTTTTCTACATGCTATACTATGACTTTTTTCGACATGCTATACTATGACTTTTTTCGACATACGATACTATGACTTTTTTTCTACATGCTATACTATGACTTTTTTCGACTTGCAAAACTGACTTTTTTCGACATGCTATACTATGACTTTTTTCAACATAGTATACGAATACTTTTTTCGACTTGCTATACTATGACTTTTTCCGACTTGCTATACTATGACTTTTTCGTCATGCTATACTATGACTTTTTTCGACTTGCTATAGTATGACTTTTTCCGACATGCTATACTATGACTTTTTTTCGACTTGCTATAGTATGACTTTTTTCGACTTGCTATACTATGACTTTTTTTCAATATGCTATACTATAACTTTTTTCGACATGCTATACTATGACTTTTTTTTTCTACATGCTACACTATGACTTTTTTCGACATGCTATACTATGACTTTTTTCGACATGCTATACTATGACTTTTTTCGACTTGCTATAGTATGACTTTTTTCGACTTGCTATACTATGACTTTTTTTCGACTTGCAAAACTGACTTTTTTCGACATGCTATACTATGACTTTTTTTCGACTTGCTATACTATGACTTTTTTTTCAATATGCTATACTATAACTTTTTTCGACATGCTATACTATGACTTTTTTTCACATGCTACACTATGACTTTTTTCGACATGCTATACTATGACTTTTTTCGACATGCTATACTGACTTTTTTCGACATACGATACTATGACTTTTTTCGACTTGCTATACTATGACTTTTTTCGACATACTATACTATGACTTTTTTCGACTTGCCATACTATGACTTTTTTCGACTTGCAAAACTGACTTTTTTCGACATGCTATACTATGACTTTTTTCAACATAGTATACGAATACTTTTTTCGACTTGCTATACTATGACTTTTTTTCGACTTGCTATACTATGACTTTTTTTCGACATGCTATACTATGACTTTTTTTTTCGACATACTATACTATGACTTTTTTCGACGTGCTATACTATGACTTTTTTCGACATACTATACTATGACTTTTTTCGACGTGCTATACTATGACTTTTTTTTCGACATACTATACTATGACTTTTTTCGACGTGCTATACTATGACTTTTTTCGACTTGCTATAGTATGACTTTTCGACTTGCTATACTATGACTTTTTTTCTACATACTATACTATGACTTTTTTTCGACTTGCAAAACTGACTTTTTTCGACATGCTATACTATGACTTTTTTCGACTTGCTATAGTATGACTTTTTTCGACTTGCTATACTATGACTTTTTTCGACATGCTATACTATGACTTTTTCGACATGCTATACTATGACTTTTTTCGACATGCTATACTATGACTTTTTTCGACGTACTATACTATGACTTTTTTCGACTTGCTATACTATGACTTTTTTCGACATGCTACACTATGACTTTTTTCGACTTGCTACACTATGACTTTTTTCGACTTGCTATACTATGACTTTTTTCGACTTGCTATACTATGACTTTTTTCGACATGCTATACTATAACTTTTTTTCGACATGCTATACTATGACTTTTTTTCTACATGCTACACTATGACTTTTTTTCGACATACGATACTATGACTTTTTTCGACTTGCTATAGTATGACTTTTTTTCTACATGCTACACTATGACTTTTTTCGACATGCTATACTATGACTTTTTTCGACATGCTATACTATGACTTTTTTCGACATACGATACTATGACTTTTTTCGACTTGCTATACTATGACTTTTTTCGACTTACAAAACTGACTTTTTTCGACATGCTATACTATGACTTTTTTCAACATAGTATCCGAATACTTTTTCGACTTGCTATGCTATGACTTTTTTCGACTTGCTATAGTATGACTTTTTTCGACTTGCTACACTATGACTTTTTTCGACATGCTATACCATGACTTTTTTCGACTTGCAAAACTGACTTTTTTCTACATACTATACTATGACTTTTTTTCGACATGCTATACTATGACTTTTTTCGACTTGGTCTACTATGACTTTTTTTCAACTTGCTATACTATGACTTTTTTTCGACATGCTATACTATCACTTTTTTTTTCTACATGCTATACTATGACTTTTTCGACTTGCAATACTATGACTTTTTTCGATTTAATCTACTATGACTTTTTTTCTACATGCTATACTATGACTTTTTTTCTACATGCTATACTATGACTTTTTTCGACATGCTATACTATGACTTTTTTTCGATTTGCTCTACTATGACTTTTTTTCGACATACTATACTATGACTTTTTTTCTACATGCTATACTATGACTTTTTTGTCATGCTATACTATGACTTTTTTCGACATGCTATACTATGACTTTTTTCGACATGCTATACTATGACTTTTTTCGACTTGCTATACTATGACTTTTTTCGACTTGCTATACTATGACTTTTTTCGACTTGCTATACTGTGACTTTTTTTTTCTACATGCTATACTGTGACTTTTTCGTCATGCTATACTATGACTTTTTTCGACATGCTATACTATGACTTTTTTCGACTTGCTATACTATGACTTTTATCGACTTGCTATACTATGACTTTTTTCGACTTGCTATACTATGACTTTTTCCGACTTGCTATACTATGACTTTTTTCGACATGCTATACTATGACTTTTTTCTACATACTATACGATGACTTTTTTTTCGACATGCTATACTATGACTTTTTTCGACTTGGTCTACTATGACTTTTTTTCGACTTGCTATACTATGACTTTTTTCGACTTGCTATACTATGACTTTTTTCGACATGCTATACTATGACTTTTTTCGACTTGCTATAGTATGACTTTTTTCGACTTGCTATACTATGACTTTTTTCGACTTGCAAAACTGACTTTTTTCGACATGCTATACTATGACTTTTTTTCGACTTGCTATACTATGACTTTTTTTCAATATGCTATACTATAACTTTTTTCTACATGCTATACTATGACTTTTTTTCTACATGCTACACTATGACTTTTTTCGACATGCTATACTATGACTTTTTTCGACATGCTATACTATGACTTTTTTCGACATACGATACTATGACTTTTTTCGACTTGCTATACTATGACTTTTTTCGACATACTATACTATGACTTTTTTTCGACTTGCCATACTATGACTTTTTTCGACTTGCAAAACTGACTTTTTTCGACATGCTATACTATGACTTTTTTCAACATAGTATACGAATGCTTTTTTCGACTTGCTATACTATGACTTTTTTCGACTTGCTATACTATGACTTTTTTCGACATGCTATACTATGACTTTTTTCGACATACTATACTATGACTTTTTTCGACGTGCTATACTATGACTTTTTTCGACATACTATACTATGACTTTTTTCGACGTGCTATACTATGACTTTTTTCGACATACTATACTATGACTTTTTTCGACGTGCTATACTATGACTTTTTTCGACTTGCTATAGTATGACTTTTTTCGACTTGCTATACTATGACTTTTTTTTCTACATACTATACTATGACTTTTTTCGACTTGCAAAACTGACTTTTTTTCGACATGCTATACTATGACTTTTTTCGACTTGCTATAGTATGACTTTTTTCGACTTGCTATACTATGACTTTTTTTCGACATGCTATACTATGACTTTTTCGACATGCTATACTATGACTTTTTTCGACATGCTATACTATGACTTTTTTCGACGTACTATACTATGACTTTTTTCGACTTGCTATACTATGACTTTTTTTCGACATGCTACACTATGACTTTTTTCGACTTGCTACACTATGACTTTTTTCGACTTGCTTTACTATGACTTTTTTCGACTTGCTATACTATGACTTTTTTCGACATGCTATACTATAACTTTTTTCGACATGCTATACTATGACTTTTTTTCTACATGCTACACTATGACTTTTTTCGACATACGATACTATGACTTTTTTCGACTAGCTATAGTATGACTTTTTTTTTCTACATGCTATACTATGACTTTTTTCGACATGCTATACTATGACTTTTTTCGACATGCTATATGACTTTTTTCGACATACGATACTATGACTTTTTTCGACTTGCTATACTATGACTTTTTTCGACTTACAAAACTGACTTTTTTCGACATGCTGTACTATGACTTTTTTCAACATAGTATCCGAATACTTTTTTCGACTTGCTATACTATGACTTTTTTCGACTTGCTATAGTATGACTTTTTTCGACTTGCTGCACTATGACTTTTTTCGACATGCTATACTATAACTTTTTTCGACATGCTATACTATGACTTTTTTTCTATATGCTACACTATGACTTTTTTCGACATACGATACTATGACTTTTTTCGACTTGCTATAGTATGACTTTTTTTCTACATGCTACACTATGACTTTTTTCGACATGCTATACTATGACTTTTTTCGACATGCTATACTATGACTTTTTTCGACATACGATACTATGACTTTTTTCGACTTGCTATACTATGACTTTTTTCGACTTACAAAACTGACTTTTTTCGACATGCTATACTATGACTTTTTTCAACATAGTATCCGAATACTTTTTTCGACTTGCTATACTATGACTTTTTTTCGACTTGCTATAGTATGACTTTTTTCGACTTGCTGCACTATGACTTTTTTTCGACATGCTATACCATGACTTTTTTCGACTTGCAAAACTGACTTTTTTCTACATACTATACTATGACTTTTTTCGACTTGGTCTACTATGACTTTTTTTCAACTTGCTATACTATGACTTTTTTCGACATGCTATACTATCACTTTTTTTTCTACATGCTATACTATGACTTTTTCGACTTGCAATACTATGACTTTTTTCGATTTAATCTACTATGACTTTTTTTTTCTACATGCTATACTATGACTTTTTTTTTCTACATGCTATACTATGAGTTTTTTTCGACATGCTATACTATGACTTTTTTCGATTTGCTCTACTATGACTTTTTTTCGACATACTATACTATGACTTTTTTTCTACATGCTATACTATGACTTTTTTGTCATGCTATACTATGACTTTTTTCGACATGCTATACTATGACTTTTTTCGACATGCTATTCTATGACTTTTTTCGACTTGCTATACTATGACTTTTTTCGACTTGCTATACTATGACTTTTTCCGACTTGCTATACTATGACTTTTTTCGACATGCTATACTATGACTTTTTTCTACATACTATACGATGACTTTTTTCGACATGCTATACTATGACTTTTTTCGACTTGGTCTACTATGACTTTTTTTCAACTTGCTATACTATGACTTTTTTCGACATGCTATACTATGACTTTTTTCGACATGCTATACTATGACTTTTTTCGATATGCTATACTGACTTTTTCGTCATGCTATACTATGACTTTTTTCGTCATGCTATACTATTACTTTTTTAAGACATGCTATATTATTACTTTTTTTTTCTACATGCTATACTATGACTTTTTTAGACATTCTATACGATGACTTTTTTTCGACATGCTATACGATGACTTTTTTGGACATGCTATACTATGACTATTTTTCGACATAATATCCGAATACTTTTTTCGACATGCTATACTATGACGTTTTTTCGACATGCCATACTGACTTTTTTCGACTTGCTACACTATGACGTTTTTTCGACTTGCTATACTATGACTTTTTTCGACATACTATACTATGACTTTTTTCGACTTGCTATACTATGACTTTTTTCGACTTGCTATATGACTTTTTTTTCTACATGCTATACTGTGACTTTTTTCGTCATGCTATACTATGACTTTTTTCGACATGCTATACTATGACTTTTTTTCGACTTGCTATACTATGACTTTTTTCTACATGCTATACTATGACTTTTTTCGACATGCTATACTATGACTTTTTTCGACATGCTATACTATGACTTTTTTTTCGACTTGCTGTAGTATGACGTTTTTTCGACATGCCATACTGACTTTTTTTCGACTTGCTACACTATGACGTTTTTTCGACTTGCTATACTATGACTTTTTTCGACATACTATACTATGACTTTTTTCGACATACTATACTATGACTTTTTTCGACTTGCTATACTATGACTTTTTTCGACTTGCTATATGACTTTTTTTCTACATGCTATACTGTGACTTTTTTCGTCATGCTATACTATGACTTTTTTTCGACATGCTATACTATGACTTTTTTCGACATGCTATACTATAACTTTTTTCGACTTGCTATACTATGACTTTTTTTCTACATGCTACACTATGACTTTTTTCGACATACGATACTATGACTTTTTTCGACTTGCTATAGTATGACTTTTTTTCTACATGCTATACTATGACTTTTTTCGACTTGCTATACTATGACTTTTTTCGACTTGCAAAACTGACTTTTTTCGACATGCTATACTATGACTTTTTTCAACATAGTATACGAATACTTTTTTCGACTTGCTATACTATGACTTTTTCGTCATGCTATACTATGACTTTTTTCGACTTGCTATAGTATGAATTTTTTCGACTTGCTATACCATGACTTTTTTCGACTTGCAAAACTGACTTTTTTCGACATGCTATACTATGACTTTTTTCGACTTGCTATACTATGACTTTTTTTTCGACATGCTATACTATAACTTTTTTCGACATGCTTTTCTATGACTTTTTTTCTACATGCTACACTATGACTTTTTTTCGACTTGCTATACGATGACTTTTTTCGACATACTATACTATGACTTTTTTCGACTTGCTATACTATGACTTTTTTCGACTTGCAAAACTGACTTTTTTTGACATGCTATACTATGACTTTTTTCAACATAGTATACGAATACTTTTTTCGACTTGCTATACTATGACTTTTTTCGACATACTATACTATGAGTTTTTTCGACATGCTATACTATGACTTTTTTCGTTATGCTATACTATGACTTTTTTCGACTTGCTATACTATGACTTTTTTTCGACATACTATACTATGACTTTTTTCGACTTGCTATACTATGACTTTTATATCAACATAGTATACGAATACTTTTTTCGTCATGCTATACTATGACTTTTTTCGACTTGCTATACTATGACTTTTTTCGACATGCTATACTATGACTTTTTTTCTACATGCTACACTATGACTTTTTTCGACATGCTATACAATGACTTTTTTTCGACATGCTATACTATGACTTTTTTCGACATACTATACTATGACTTTTTCGACTTGCTATACTATGAATTTTTTTCAACATGCTATACTATGACTTTTTCGACATACTATACTATGACTTTTTTTCGACTTGCTATACTATGACTTTTTTCGACATGGTATACTATGACTTTTTTCGACTTGCAAAACTGACTTTTTTCGACATGCTATACTATGACTTTTTTCGACTTGCTATACTATGACTTTTTTCGACTTGCTATACTCTGACTTTTTTTTCGACTTGCTATACTATGACTTTATTTCGACTTGCTATACTATGACTTTTTCGACTTGCTATACTCTGACTTTTTTCGACTTGCTATACTATGACTTTATTTCGACTTGCTATATTATGACTTTTTTCGACATAGCATCCGAATACTTTTGTCGACATGCTATACTATGACTTTTTTCTACTTGCTATACTATGACTTTTTTTTGACATGCTATACTATGACTTTTTTTTTCTACATGCTATACTATGACTTTTTTCGACATGCTATACTATGACTTTTTTTGACATGCTATACTATGACTTTTTTTTCGAAATGCTATACTATGACTTTTTTACACATGCTATACTATGACTTTTTTTCGACATAGTATCCGAATACTTTTCCGACATAGTATCCGAATACTTTTTCGACATGCTATACTATGACTTTTTTTTTGACATGCTATACTATGACTTTTTCCACTTGCTATACTATGACTTTTTTTTGACATGCTATACTATGACTTTTTCCACTTGCTATACTATGACTTTTTTTTGACATGCTATACTATGACTTTTTCTACATGCTATACTATGACTTTTATTTCTACATGCTATACTATGACTTTTTTTCTACAAGCTATACTATGACTTTTTTTTGACATGCTATACCATGACTTTTTTTTGACATGCTATACTATGACTTTTTTTTCGAAATGCTATACTATGACTTTTTTTTCGACATGCTGTACTATGACTTTTTCGACGTGTTATAACTTTTTTCGGATTTTTTTACATAATACAGTATGAATATTTTGTAAACATAAATTTTTAAACTGATTTTAAAATTTATAAAACACATTAAAGAGTAAAACTATGTCTTGTAATACAAAATTACTGAATCTTGAAAATGTCTGTGTAAAGTTTGTGTAATTGTGTAACACCAGATGAGAAATACTTTAATGATATGGTAGAAGAAGGAAAAAACATTTAATATTTGAAACTATAACAATAACATTTATTACAAAATATAAATAGATGTAATACAGCTTTCCACTAAAGATGAAAAATACATGTAAAAAGTTAAAGATTAAAAACAAGACAATAGAAAAGTGATTTGAAAGAAAATGCTAATTAAAAGTTATTGTTATGAAATGCATAATCAGCTGCTTTTCTTTCAAAGAAAAGTTTACACATTAAAACTGTTTTGTTTTTTTGGACCAAATTTAATTTCATATTATGACCACAATGATAAAGTCTGATACTAAACTTTGGTGTGTGTGTTGCAGCCGGGAAACTTCGTCTCCTCATGTCGTCACCACGTCTGACAGCGAGGACGTGAAGAGGAAGAGGAAGAGGAGTACAGCTCTCCTTATATGTTCACAGCCTGGAGGAGGAGAAAGGTAAAAGGGAAACGTATAATGGGGAAAGAGAAGCTCATACTATTAATGTTGTGTTTACACTGAACGATGTCATAGTATAGCATGTCGAAAAAGTCATAGTATAGCATGTCGAAAAAGTCATAGTGTAGCATGTCGAAAAAGTCATAGTGTAGCATGTCGAAAAAAGTCATAGTATAGCATGTCGAAAAAAGTCATAGTATAGCATGTCGAAAAAAGTCATAGTATAGCATGTCGAAAAAAGTCATAGTATAGCATGTCGAAAAAAGTCATAGTATAGCATGTCGAAAAAAGTCATAGTATAGCATGTCGAAAAAAGTCATAGTATAGCATGTCGAAAAAAGTCATAGTATAGCATGTAGAAAAAAGTCATAGTACAGTATCTCGAAAAAAGTCATAGTATAGCATGTAGAAAAAAGTGATAGTACAGCATGTCGAAAAAAAGTCATAGTATAGCATGTCGAAAAAAGTCATAGTATAGTATGTCGAAAAAAAGTCATAGTATAGCATGTCGAAAAAAAGTCATAGTATAGCATGTCGAAAAAAGTCATAGTATAGTATGTCGAAAAAAAGTCATAGTATAGTATGTCGAAAAAAGTCATAGTATAGTATGTCAAAAAAAGTTGTAAAAAAGTCATAGTATAGTATGTCAAAAAAAGTTGTCAAAAAGTCATAGTATAGCATGTCGAAAAAAAGTCATAGTATAGCATGTAGAAAAAAAAGTCATAGTATAGCATGTAAAAAAAAAGTCATAGTATAGCGTGTCGAAAAAAAGTCAGTATAGTATGTCAAAAAAAGTTGTCAAAAAGTCATAGTATAGCATGTCGAAAAAGTCATAGTATGGCATGTCGAAAAAGTCATAGTATGGCATGTCGAAAAAGTCATAGTATAGCATGTCGAAAAAGTCATAGTATAGCATGTCGAAAAAAATTTATAGTATAGCATGTCAAAAAAAGTCAGTAGTATAGCATATCGAAAAAAGTCAGTAGGATGTTGAAAAAGTCATTGTATAGTATGTCGAAAAAAGTCATAGTATGGCATGTTGAAAAAAGTCGGAATGTAGTATGTCGAAAAAAGTCAGTAAAGTGTGTCGGAAAAAAGTCATAGTACAGCATGTCGAAAAAATGTCAGTATAATATGTCAAAAAAGTCATAGTATAGCATGTCGAAAAAAGTCATAGTATAGCATGTCGAAAAAAGTCATAGTATAGCATGTCGAAAAAAGTCATAGTACAGTATGTCGAAAAAAGTCATAGTATAGCATGTCGAAAAAAGTCATAGTATAGCATGTCGAAAAAGTTGTCAAAAAAGTCATAGTATAGCATGTCGAAAAAAGTTGTCAAAAAAGTCATAGTATAGCATGTCGAAAAAAAGTCATAGTATAGCATGTCGAAAAACGTCATAGTAAAGTATGTCGAAAAAAGTCATAGTATAGCATGTCGAAAAAAGTCATAGTATAGTATGTCGAAAAAAGTCATAGTATAGCATGTCGAAAAAAGTCATAGTATAGCATGTCGAAAAAAGTCATAGTACAGTATGTCGAAAAAAGTCATAGTATAGCATGTCGAAAAAAGTCATAGTATAGTATGTCGAAAAAAGTCATAGTACAGTATGTCGAAAAAAGTCATAGTATAGCATGTCGAAAAAAGTCATAGTATAGCATGTCGAAAAAAGTCATAGTATAGCATGTCGAAAAAAGTCATAGTACAGCATGTCGAAAAAAGTCATAGTATAGCATGTCGAACAAAGTCATAGTATAGTATGTCGAAAAAAGTCATAGTATAGTATATCGAAAAAAGTCATACTACAGCATGTCGAAAAAATGTTATAGTATAGTATGTCGAAAAAAAGTCATTGTAAAGTATGTCGAAAAAAAGTCGGAATGTAGTATGTCGGGAAAAGTCATAGTATAGTATGTCGAAAAAAGTCATAGTATAGTATGTCGAAAAAAGTCATAGTATAGCATGTCGAAAAAAGTCATAGTATAGCATGTCGAAAAAAAGTCGGAATGTAGTATGTCGGGAAAAAGTCATAGTATAGTATGTCGAAAAAAGTCATAGTATAGTATGTCGAAAAAAGTCATAGTATAGCATGTCGAAAAAAGTCATAGTATAGCATGTCGAAAAAAGTCATAGTATAGCATGTCGAAAAAAAGTCGGAATGTAGTATGTCGGGAAAAAGTCATAGTATAGTATGTCGAAAAAAGTCATAGTATAGTATGTCGAAAAAAGTCATAGTATAGCATGTCGAAAAAAGTCACAGTATAGCATGTCGAAAAAAAGTCGGAATGTAGTATGTCGGGAAAAAGTCATAGTATAGTATGTCGAAAAAAGTCATAGTATAGTATGTCGAAAAAAGTCATAGTATAGCATGTCGAAAAAAGTCATAGTATAGCATGTCGAAAAAAGTCATAGTATAGCATGTCGAAAAAAAGTCGGAATGTAGTATGTCGGGAAAAAGTCATAGTATAGGATGTCGAAAAAAGTCATAGTATAGTATGTCGAAAAAAGTCATAGTATAGCATGTCGAAAAAAGTCATAGTATAGTATGTAAAAAAAAGTCATAGTATAGTATGTCGAAAAAAGTCATAGTATAGTATGTCGAAAAAAGTCATAGTATAGCATGTCGAAAAAAGTCATAGTATAGCATGTCGAAAAAAGTCATAGTATAGCATGTCGAAAAAAGTCATAGTATAGCATGTCGAAAAAAAATCATAGTATAGTATGTAAAAAAAAGTCATAGTATAGTATGTCGAAAAAAGTCATAGTATAGCATGTCGAAAAAAAGTCATAGTATAGCATGTCGAAAAAAAGTTGTCAAAAAAGTCATAGTATAGGATGTCGAAAAAAGTCATAGTATAGTATGTCGAAAAAAGTCATAGTATAGCATGTCGAAAAAAGTCATAGTATAGTATGTAAAAAAAAGTCATAGTATAGTATGTCGAAAAAAGTTGACAAAAAAGTTAAAGTATAGTATGTCGAAAACAGTTTTGAAAAAAAGTCATAGTATTGTATGTCGAAAAAAGTCATAGTATAGCATGTCGGAAAAAGTCATAGTACAACATGTCGAAAAAATGTCATAGTATAGCATGTCGAAAAAAGTCAGTATAGCATGTCAAAAAAAGTCATAGTATAGCATGTCGAAAAAGGTCATAGTATAGCATGTCGGAAAAAAAGTCAGTATAGCATGTCAAAAAAAAGTCATAGTATAGTATGTCGAAAAAAGTCATAGTATGTCGAAAAAAGTCAGTATAGTATGTCGAAAAAGTCATAGTATAGCATGTCGCAAAAAGTCATAGTATAGCATGTCGAAAAAAAGTCATAGTATAGTATGTCGAAAAAAGTCATAGTACAGTATGTCGAAAAAAAAGTCATAGTATAGCATGTCGAAAAAAAAGTCATAGTATAGCATGTTGAAAAAAAGTTGTGAAAAAAGTCAGTATATCGAAAAAAGTCAGTATAGTATGTCGCAAAAAGTCATAGTATAGGATGTCGAAAAAAGTCATAGTATAGCATGTCGAAATAGTCATAGTATAGCATGTCGAAAAAAGTTGTGAAAAAAGTCATAGTATGGTATGTCGAAAAAAAGTCATAGTATGTCGAAAAAAGTCATAGTATGGCATGTTGAAAAAAGTCATAGTATAGCATGTTGAAAAAAGTTGTGAAAAAAGTCAGTATTGTATGTTGATAAACGTCATCGTAAAGTATGTCGAAAAAAGTCATAGTATAGTATGTCGAAAAAAGTTGACAAAAAAAAGTTAAAGTATAGTATGTCGAAAAAAAGTCATGGTATAGCATGACGAAAAAAAGTCATGGTATAGCATGTCGAAAAAAAGTCATGGTATAGCATGTCGAAAAAAGTCATGGTATAGCATGTCGAAAAAAAGTCATAGTATAGTATGTCGAAAAAAAGTCATAGTATAGCATGTCGAAAAAAAGTCATAGTATAGCATGTCGAAAAAAAAAGTCATGGTATAGCATGTCGAAAAAAGTCATAGTAATGTATGTCGAAAAACGTCATCGTAAAGTATGTCGAAAAAAGTCATAGTGTAGCATGTCGAAAAAAAGTCATGGTATAGTATGTCGAAAAAAGTCATAGTATAGCATGTTGAAAAAAGTCATAGTATGGTATGTTGAAAAACGTCATCGTAAAGTATCTCGAAAAAAGTCATAGTATGTCGAAAAAAGTCATAGTATAGCATGTCGAAAAAAAAAAGTCATAGTACAGCATGTCGAAAAAAGTCGTAGTATAGCATCTTGAAAAAAAGTTGGGAAAAAAGTCATAGTATTGTATGTTGATAAACGTCATCGTAAAGTATGTCGAAAAAAGTCATAGTACATGTCGAAAAAAGTCATAGTATAGCATGTCGAAAAAAGTCATAGTATAGCATGTCGAAAAAAGTCATAGTATAGCATGTCGAAAAAAAGTCGGAATGTAGTATGTCGGGAAAAAGTCATAGTATAGGATGTCGAAAAAAGTCATAGTATAGTATGTCGAAAAAAGTCATAGTATAGCATGTCGAAAAAAGTCATAGTATAGTATGTAAAAAAAAGTCATAGTATAGTATGTCGAAAAAAGTCATAGTATAGTATGTCGAAAAAAGTCATAGTATAGCATGTCGAAAAAAGTCATAGTATAGCATGTCGAAAAAAGTCATAGTATAGCATGTCGAAAAAAGTCATAGTATAGCATGTCGAAAAAAATCATAGTATAGTATGTAAAAAAAAGTCATAGTATAGTATGTCGAAAAAAGTCATAGTATAGCATGTCGAAAAAAGTCATAGTATAGCATGTCGAAAAAAAGTTGTCAAAAAAGTCATAGTATAGGATGTCGAAAAAAGTCATAGTATAGTATGTCGAAAAAAGTCATAGTATAGCATGTCGAAAAAAGTCATAGTATAGTATGTAAAAAAAAGTCATAGTATAGTATGTCGAAAAAAGTTGACAAAAAAGTTAAAGTATAGTATGTCGAAAACAGTTTTGAAAAAAAGTCATAGTATTGTATGTCGAAAAAAGTCATAGTATAGCATGTCGGAAAAAGTCATAGTACAACATGTCGAAAAAATGTCATAGTATAGCATGTCGAAAAAAGTCATAGTATAGTATGTCGAAAAAGGTCATAGTATAGCATGTCGGAAAAAAAAGTCAGTATAGCATGTCAAAAAAAGTCATAGTATAGTATGTCGAAAAAAGTCATAGTATGTCGAAAAAAGTCAGTATAGTATGTCGAAAAAGTCATAGTATAGCATGTCGCAAAAAGTCATAGTATAGCATGTCGAAAAAAGTCATAGTATAGTATGTCGAAAAAAGTCATAGTACAGTATGTCGAAAAAAAAGTCATAGTATAGCATGTCGAAAAAAAAGTCATAGTATAGCATGTTGAAAAAAAGTTGTGAAAAAAAAAGTCAGTATATCGAAAAAAGTCAGTATAGTATGTCGCAAAAAGTCATAGTATAGGATGTCGAAAAAAGTCATAGTATAGCATGTCGAAATAGTCATAGTATAGCATGTCGAAAAAAGTTGTGAAAAAAGTCATAGTATGGTATGTCGAAAAAAGTCATAGTATGTCGAAAAAAGTCATAGTATGGCATGTTGAAAAAAGTCATGGTATAGCATGTTGAAAAAAGTTGTGAAAAAAGTCAGTATTGTATGTTGATAAACGTCATCGTAAAGTATGTCGAAAAAAGTCATAGTATAGTATGTCGAAAAAAGTTGACAAAAAAAGTTAAAGTATAGTATGTCGAAAAAAATCATGGTATAGCATGACGAAAAAAAGTCATGGTATAGCATGTCGAAAAAAAGTCATGGTATAGCATGTCGAAAAAGTCATGGTATAGCATGTCGAAAAAAAGTCATAGTATAGTATGTCGAAAAAAGTCATAGTATAGCATGTCGAAAAAAAGTCATAGTATAGCATGTCGAAAAAAAAAGTCATGGTATAGCATGTCGAAAAAAGTCATAGTAATGTATGTCGAAAAACGTCATCGTAAAGTATGTCGAAAAAAGTCATAGTGTAGCATGTCGAAAAAAAGTCATGGTATAGTATGTCGAAAAAAGTCATAGTATAGCATGTTGAAAAAAGTCATAGTATGGTATGTTGAAAAACGTCATCGTAAAGTATCTCGAAAAAAGTCATAGTATGTCGAAAAAAGTCATAGTATAGCATGTCGAAAAAAAGTCATAGTACAGCATGTCGAAAAAAGTCGTAGTATAGCATCTTGAAAAAAGTTGGGAAAAAAGTCATAGTATTGTATGTTGATAAACGTCATCGTAAAGTATGTCGAAAAAAGTCATAGTACATGTCGAAAAAAGTCATAGTATAGCATGTCGAAAAAAAGTCAGAATGTAGTATGTCGAAAAAAGTCATAATATGTCGAAAAAAGTCATAGTACATGTCGAAAAAAGTCATAGTATAGCATGTCAAAAAAAAGTCATAGTACATGTCGAAAAAAGTCATAGTATAGTATGTCGAAAAAAAAGTCATAGTATAGCATGTCGAAAAAAGTTGTGAAAAAAGTCATAGTATGTCGAAAAAAGTCATAGTATAGCATGTCGAAAAAAGTCATAGTACAGCATGTTGAATAAATGTCATAGTATAGCATGTCGAAAAAAGTTGTGAAAAAACTCATAGTATAATATGTCGAAAAAAGTCATAGTACAGCATGTTGAATAAATGTCATAGTATAGCATGTCGAAAAAAGTTGTGAAAAAACTCATAGTATAATATGTCGAAAAAAGTCATAGTACAGCATGTTGAATAAATGTCATAGTATAGTATGTCGAAAAAAGTTGTCAAAAAAGTTACAGTATAGCATGTCGAAAAAAAATCATAGTATAGTATATCGAAAAAAGTCATAGTACAGCATGTAGAAAAAATGTCATAGTATAGGAAGTCGAAAAAAGTCATAGTACAGTATGTCGAAAAAATGTCATAGTATAGGAAGTCGAAAAAAGTCATTGTATAACATGTCGAAAAAAGTAATAGTATAGTATGTCGAGAAAATGTCTCTAAAAAAGTCATAGTATAGCATGTCGAAAAAAAGTCATAGTATAGCATGTCGAAAAAAAGTCATAGTATGGCATGTCGAAAAAGTCACAGTATAGCATGTCGAAAAAGTCATAATATGGCATGTCGAAAAAATGTCATAGTATAGTATATCGAAAAAAGTCATAGTACAGCATGTCGAAAAAATGTCATAGTACAGCATGTCGAAAAAATGTCATAGTACAGCATGTCGAAAAAATGTCATAGTACAGCATGTCGAAAAAATGTTATAGTATAGTATGTCGAAAAAGTCATAGTAAAGTATGTCGAAAAAAGTCATAGTAAAGTATGTCGAAAAAAAGTCATAGTATAGTATGTCGAAAAAAGTCACAGTATAGTATGTCAAAAAAAGTTGTCAAAAAGTCATAGTATAGCATGTCGAAAAAAGTCATAGTATAGTATGTCAAAAAAAAGTCATAGTATAGTATGTCAAAAAAAGTTGTCAAAAAGTCATAGTATAGCATGTCGAAAAAAAGTCATAGTATAGTATGTCAAAAAAAGTCATAGTATAGTATGTCAAAAAAAGTTGTCAAAAAGTCATAGTATAGCATGTCGAAAAAAAGTCATAGTATAGCATGTAGAAAAAAAGTCATAGTATAGCATGTAGAAAAAAAGTCATAGTATAGCGTGTCGAAAAAAAGTCAGTATAGTATGTCAAAAAAAGTTGTCAAAATGTCATAGTATAGCATGTCGAAAAAAGTCATAGTATAGCATGTCGAAAAAGTCATAGTATGGCATGTCGAAAAAGTCATAGTATAGCATGTCGAAAAAGTCATAGTATAGCATGTCGAAAAAATTTATAGTATAGCATGTCAAAAAAAGTCAGTAGTATAGCATGTCGAAAAAAGTCAATAGGATGTTGAAAAAGTCATTGTATAGTATGTCGAAAAAAGTCATAGTATGGCATGTTGAAAAAAAGTCGGAATGTAGTATGTCGAAAAAAGTCAGTAAAGTGTGTCGGAAAAAAGTCATAGTACAGCATGTCGAAAAAATGTCAGCATAATATGTTGAAAAAAGTCATAGTATAGCATGTAGAAAAAAGTCATAGTATAGCATGTCGAAAAAGTCAAAGTCATAGTATAGCATGTCGAAAAAAGTCATAGTATAGCATGTCGAAAAAAGTCATAGTATAGCATGTCGAAAAAAGTCATAGTATAGCATGTCGAAAAAGTCATAGTATAGTATGTCGAAAAAAAGTCATAGTATAGCGTGTCGAAAAAAGTCAGTATAGTATGTCAAAAAAAGTTGTCAAAATGTCATAGTATAGCATGTCGAAAAAAGTCATAGTATAGCATGTCGAAAAAGTCATAGTATAGCATGTCGGAAAAAGTCATAGTATAGCATGTCGGAAAAGTCATAGTATAGCATGTCGAAAAAAGTCATAGTATAGCATGTCGAAAAAAAGTCATAGTATAGTATGTCGAAAAAAGTCATAGTATAGCGTGTCGAAAAAAAGTCAGTATAGTATGTCAAAAAAAAGTTGTCAAAATGTCATAGTATAGCATGTCGAAAAAAGTCATAGTATAGCATGTCGAAAAAGTCATAGTATGGCATGTCGAAAAAGTCATAGTATAGCATGTCGAAAAAGTCATAGTATAGCATGTAGAAAAAAAGTCATAGTATAGCGTGTCGAAAAAAAGTCAGTATAGTATGTCAAAAAAAGTTGTCAAAATGTCATAGTATAGCATGTCGAAAAAAGTCATAGTATAGCATGTCGAAAAAGTCATAGTATGGCATGTCGAAAAAGTCATAGTATAGCATGTCGAAAAAGTCATAGTATAGCATGTCGAAAAAATTTATAGTATAGCATGTCAAAAAAAGTCAGTAGTATAGCATGTCGAAAAAGTCAATAGGATGTTGAAAAAGTCATTGTATAGTATGTCGAAAAAAGTCATAGTATGGCATGTTGAAAAAAAGTCGGAATGTAGTATGTCGAAAAAAGTCAGTAAGTGTGTCGGAAAAAAGTCATAGTACAGCATGTCGAAAAAATGTCAGCATAATATGTTGAAAAAAGTCATAGTATAGCATGTAGAAAAAAGTCATAGTATAGCATGTCGAAAAAAGTCAAAGTCATAGTATAGTATGTCGAAAAAAGTCATAGTATAGCATGTCGAAAAAAATCATAGTATAGCATGTCGAACAAAGTCATAGTATAGTATGTCGAAAAAAAGTCATGGTATAGTATGTCGAAAAAAAGTCATAGTATATTATATCGAAAAAGTCATACTACAGCATGTCGAGAAAAATGTTATAGTATAGTATGTCGAAAAAAGTCATTGTAAAGTATGTCGAAAAAAAGTCGGAATGTAGTATGTCGGGAAAAAGTCATAATATATGATGTCGAAAAAAGTCATAGTATAGTATGTCGAAAAAAGTCATAGTATAGCATGTCGAAAAAAGTCATAGTATAGTATGTAAAAAAAAGTCATAGTATAGCATGTCGAAAAGTCATAGTATAGTATGTCGAAAAAAGTCATAGTATAGCATGTCGAAAAAGTCATAGTATAGCATGTCGAAAAAAAGTCGGAATGTAGTATGTCGGGAAAAAGTCATAATATATGATGTCGAAAAAAGTCATAGTATAGTATGTCGAAAAAAGATCATAGTATAGCATGTCGAAAAAAGTCATAGTATAGTATGTAAAAAAAAAGTCATAGTATAGCATGTCGAAAAAAGTCATAGTATAGTATGTCGAAAAAAGTCATAGTATAGCATGTCGAAAAAAGTCATAGTATAGCATGTCGAAAAAAAGTTGTCAAAAAAGTCATAGTATAGCATGTCGAAAAAAAGTCGGAATGTAGTATGTCGGGAAAAGTCACAGTATAGTATGTCGAAAAAAATCATATAGCATGTCGAAAAAAGTCATAGTATAGCATGTCGAAAAAGTCATAGTATAGCATGTCGAACAAAGTCATAGTATAGTATGTCGAAAAAAGTCATAGTATAGCATGTCGAAAAAAGTCATAGTATAGCATGTCGAAAAAAGTCATAGTATAGTATGTTGAAAACAGTCATAGTATAGCATGTCGAAAAAAGTCATAGTACAGCATGTCGAAAAAAAGTCATAGTATAGCATGTCGAAAAAAGTCATACTATAGTATGTCGAAAAAAGTCATAGTATAGCATGTCGAAAAAAGTCATAGTATAGTATGTCGAAAAAAGTCATAGTACAGCATGTCGAAAAAAGTCATAGTATACCATGTCGAAAAAAGTCATAGTATAGTATGTCGAAAAAAGTCATAGTATAGCATGTCGAAAAAAGTCATAGTATAGTATGTCGAAAAAAGTCATAGTACAGTATGTCGAAAAAAAGTCATAGTATAGCATGTCGAAAAAAGTCATAGTATAGCATGTCGAAATGTCATAGTATAGCATTTTGAAAAAGTCATAGTATAGCATGTCGAAAAAAGTTGTGAAAAAAGAATCATAGTATGTCGAAAAAAGTCATAGTATAGCATGTCGAAATAGTCGTAGTATAGCATGTCGAAAAAAGTCATACTATAGCATGCCGAAAAAACTCATAGTATAGCATGTCGAAAAAAGTTGTGAAAAAAACTCATAGTATAGTATGTCGAAAAAGTTGTCAAAAAAGTTACAGTATAGCATGTCGAAAAAAATCATAGTATAGTATATCGAAAAAAGTCATAGTACAGCATGTCGAAAAAATGTCATAGTATAGGAAGTCGAAAAAAGTCATAGTACAGTATGTCGAAAAAATGTCATAGTATAGGAAGTCGAAAAAAGTCATAGTATAACATGTCGAAAAAAGTAATAGTATAGTATGTCGAAAAAATGTCTCTAAAAAAGTCATAGTATAGTGTGTCGAAAAAAGTCATAGTACAGTATGTCGAAAAAACATCGTCGTATAGGAAGTCGAAAAAAGTCATAGGATAGTATGTCGAAAAAAGTCGTAGTATAGCACGTCGAAAAAAGTCATAGTATAGCATGTAGAAAACAGTCATAGTATAGCACGTCGAAAAAAGTCATAGTATAGTATGTCGAAAAAAGTTGACAAAAAAGTTAAAGTATAGTATGTCGAAAACAGTTTTGAAAAAAAGTCATAGTATTTTATGTCGAAAAAAGTCATAGTATAGCATGTCGGAAAAAGTCATAGTACAACATGTCGAAAAAATGTCATAGTATAGCATGTCGAAAAAAGTCATAGTATAGTATGTCGAAAAAGGTCATAGTATAGCATGTCGGAAAAAAGTCAGTATAGCATGTCAAAAAAAGTCGGATTGTAGTATGTCGAAAAAAAGTCATAGTATAGCATGTCGGAAAAAGTCAGTATAGCATGTCGAAAACAGTCGGATTGTAGTATGTCGAAAAAAAGTCATAGTATAGCATGTCGAAAAAAGTCATAGTATAGTATGTCGAAAAAAGTCATAGTATGTCGAAAAAGTCAGTATAGTATGTCGAAAAAGTCATAGTATAGCATGTCGCAAAAAGTCATAGTATAGCATGTCGAAAAAGTCATAGTATAGTATGTCGAAAAAAGTCATAGTACAGTATGTCGAAAAAAAAGTCATAGTATAGCATGTCGAAAAAAAAGTCATAGTATAGCATGTTGAAAAAAGTTGTGAAAAAAGTCAGTATATCGAAAAAAGTCAGTATAGTATGTCGCAAAAAGTCATAGTATAGGATGTCGAAAAAGTCATAGTATAGCATGTCGAAATAGTCATAGTATAGCATGTCGAAAAAAGTTGTGAAAAAAGTCATAGTATGGTATGTCGAAAAAAGTCATGGTATGTCGAAAAAAGTCATAGTATAGTATGTCGAAAAAAGTCATAGTATAGTATGTCGAAAAAAGTCATAGTATAGCATGTCGAAAAAAAGTCAGTACATGTCGAAAAAAGTCATAGTATAACATGTCGAAAAAAGTCGGAATGTAGTATGTCGAAAAAAAGTCATAGTATAGCATGTCGAAAAAAGTCATAGTATAGCATGTTGAAAAAAGTTGTGAAAAAAGTCAGTATTGTATGTTGATAAACGTCATCGTAAAGTATGTCGAAAAAAGTCATAGTATAGTATGTCGAAAAAGTTGACAAAAAAGTTAAAGTATAGTATGTCATAGTATAGCATGTCGAAAAAAGTCGGAATGTAGGATGTCGAAAAAAAGTCATGGTATAGCATGTCGAAAAAAGTCATAGTATAGCATGTCGAAAAAAAAGTCATGGTATAGCATGTCGAAAAAAAGTCATAGTATAGCATGTCGAAAAAAAGTCATAGTATAGTGTGTCGAAAAAAGTCATGGTATAGCATGTCGAAAAAAGTCATGGTATAGCATTTTGAAAAAGTCATAGTATAGTATGTCGAAAAAAGTCATAGTATAGCATGTCGAAAAAAGTCATAGTATAGCATGTCGAAAAAAAGTCATGGTATAGCATGTCGAAAAAAGTCATAGTAATGTATGTCGAAAAACGTCATCGTAAAGTATGTCGAAAAAAGTCATAGTATGTCGATAAAAGTCATAGTATAGCATGTCGAAAAAAAGTCATAGTATAGCATGTCGGAAAAAGTGGTAGTATAGCATCTTGAAAAAAGTTGGGAAAAAAAGTCATAGTATTGTATGTTGATAAACGTCATCGTAAAGTATGTCGAAAAAAAGTCATAATGTGTCGAAAAAGAGTCATAGTACATGTCGAAAAAGTCATAGTATAGCATGTCGAAAAAAGAGTCAGAATGTAGTATGTCGAAAAAAGTCATAATATGTCGAAAAAGTCATAGTACATGTCGAAAAAAGTCATAGTATAGCATGTCGAAAAAAGTCATAGTACATGTCGAAAAAAGTCATAGTATAGCATGTCGAAAAAAAAGTCAGAATGTAGTATGTCGGAAAAAAGTCAGTATAGCATGTCGAAAAAAGTCAGTACGTCGAAAAGAAGTCATAGTATAGCATGTTGAAAAAAAAGTCATAGTATAGCAAGTCGAAAAAGTCATAGTATAGCATGTAGAAAAAAAAGTCATAGTATAGCAAGTCGAAAAAAGTCATAGTATAACATGTCGAAAAAAGTTATAGTATAGTATGTTGAAAAAAGTCATAGTATAGTATGTTGAAAAAAGTCATAGTATACCATGTCGAAAAAAAAGTCATAGTATAGTATGTTGAAAAAGTCATAGTATAGCATGTTGAAAAAGTCATAGTATAGCAAGTCGAAAAAAGTCATAGTATAGTATGTCGAAAAAAGTCATAGTATAGCATGTCGAAAAACGTCATAGTATAGCATGTTGAAAAAAGTCATAGTATAGCAAGTCGAAAAAAGTCATAGTATAGTATGTCGAAAAAAGTCATAGTATAGCATGTCGAAAAACGTCATAGTATAGTATGTCGAACAAAGTCATAGTATGTCGAAAAAAGTCATAGTATAGCATGTCAAAAAAAGGCATTGTATAGCATGTCGAAAAAAAATCATAGTATAGCATGTCGAAAAAAGTCATAGTATAGCATGTCGAAAAACGTTGTCAAAAAAAGTCATAGTATAGTATGTCGAAAAAAGTCATAGTATAGCATGCTGAAAAAGTCATAGTATAGCATGTCGAAAAAAGTCATAGTATAGTATGTCGAAAAAA
>CAMQGK010000248.1:0-10934 GCA_947000775.1 Pterois miles | reverse complement strand
AAAGAGAAAAATCCAGGTAGAGGATCCCTGCAGACAGACACCACCACACACCTCTAGTGGGTAATCAGTGACACAGTGATTATTTTTTGTATCAGTCTATATATATTGTTTTGCAGGAAATTCTTGCATATTTACCTTTAAATGACGATGTGTTTCTCCTTGCAACCAGCTCCAGTTTCAGGTCCCTAGAGCCCGTCTGCGATGCCGAGGTCAGCACACCTAAGCCCACGGCTTTGCTTGTAAAAGAGATCTGTGATTCTACCAGAGAATTTAAATAAAGGCTAAAGTTTTTTTTTCAGTGCCTATTCCTGCAAGAGTGGCAGCTCCACCTAATTTTACAGGCTGTGCACAGCCAAGTGCCAAGGCCCGGCCACCAGACGTTCGCCGGCAACCTCCCCTCCCAGATCTGACTCCAGATGGAGGCCCCGGTTTGCCTTTTCTAGACGATTCATATCGGGTCAGAAAATCGCTCTTGTTAATGGGGCCAAATGTCACTAACTGCCATTACAACCCCAGTTGAGGTGCATATTCCAAAGGCTCTGTATAAATGTCCAAAGAATGTCCCTAAAACCCAAATAACGTTTTAATCAGAAAATACTACAATCGGAATAAAGCCTAATTCAGAATAAGCAAACAGAACATGCTGTTAACAGAACCCGTATCAACTGTGGAATATTGTCATATTTGGAATAATAGTGGAATATTTGTGGGCATGCAAACATATTCAGCGAAATGTTATCACTTTATGATCATGTCTGCAAAAAAAGCAGAATTCCTTTAAAAAAAACAACAAAAAAAACACACTACATTTATTTTCTAATATACGTATTTAACCAAGCTAGAGCATCCATAAAGCATGATTTGACATTTTTTGGCTGAGTACTTGTTTGATTTTGCATTTGCTCCTCATTCTATCACTTACTTTACTTAACAAGTAAAATGATGTGCAAATATTGAGTCACGTGATTGAGACAGCGAATCAAATGCTAAAAAAAGGAAAAGCATCCTGCAAACACATCAGAAAATATATCTTTGCACGAATGAACCCTTAGCCCAGGTGTAAGTGGGACTGTAGTTGTATATCAGCGCTTTAGTCACCTCTTCATCAGATTCAAATCTGTGAAAGTTCTTCCTGGCTGTAGGAGAGAAAAAAAAATTACAGATCACAAAGGCTGCTGACTATGTACACAAAGATAGAAAAATAATGCTGTGTTCATACCTTCATTGACAAAGAATTCAGCCATGTAGAAGTTGGACCTGACTGCTGCTGGAGTGTGTGGAATGTAAGGCTCCTTCCATTCATATGCATTTTTCTCTGGATGCCACTGTGTCCCATAAATTGGGTAATTATATGCTGCCAGGAAGAGAAAGTTCTCATTAAAAATGTTCCCTCCTGTGTTATTTTGCTGTGAACTTGTACTGATAAAGAGATGCTGCATTACCTTCCACTGTTGACACAAACTCCGTTTCTCCATCCGTATTTGTGGAGAGAACTTTGAAAAAGTTTGTCAGCTTCTCATTTGTGTTATGAGCCTGAAAGAAACCAACAGAGAAGTAAATTACAGTGCACCGAATTAAAAAAACATTTTCTTTTTCTCCGCTGTCTCTGTTGTGCTCAAGCGAGGAAAAAAAGGCTCATATTTGACCACAGACTAGTAATATCTGTGTACCCTAGCAGTGCTGTGGCTCTAATAGTGCTCTCCTTATGTTTTATCATCATAACAGTAATGAATGACGTACCAACACTGACAAACTCCAGCTGTGAATGTTTGCAGTCAGCGGCTCAGAGGCCAGATCTTCCATGAGTTCAGCTGGGAAGTCTTTAAACATCCTGCTGTCTTTGGCTTCTGGAAATGGGTCATGACATTAATATGAATCATTAAAAGCAATACTAGTTTTTTTTCAAACAAATTTACAGATTTTTAATCAGTGATTAATGGAAATAAGCTCCATTGTTGTCCTATAAAATATGATAAATATTTAACAGTCTAAAATTTTGTGAAATGAGCAATAGCACTAAACTGCAGATACAACTATAATTAATGAAGAAAAATAACGTTCATATATTGCTCAGTTACAGCTGATAATGCTGAAGTGTAGTACCCACCCTCCAGTTCCCCCCTCAGATAGCTCTGTCAGTACTTTTGTAATTGTTTGCACTGTTAGCGTTGTTAGCGCCAGTAGCTTCAAGCCGCCGGCTTGATAGAATAAAATGTTTCTGAACAATTTACACAAAATCTTCCAAAGATACGATGTGAACCTGAATTTCTAGAGCTGAAGGTAACTGTAATAATTTAATCTGTAACAGTACATCTGTAAAGACAAAGACTTACCATTATTGAAATTCAGAGGTAATGACACACTATTTGTTTTGGTGCGTGACAGTAATCTCTCTCCACTCGTCAAAAGGGTCAGCAGCTCAAAACCAAGACAGGTGCCCCACACGGGAAAATAGTCGCCTCTCTTGTTGGCCTGAAACATCACAGACAGTCTGCAGCATAATCCAGCATCAACACACTAAAACTACTTCCACATATTTTTACCTCAATAGCAAGTTAATAAAACATTGTTGCAGCTCGTTGATAATAAGATGAAATGGTGCGGTAATACTTTACACTCGTACCTCAATAGCAAGATCATAAAAGATTTTTGCAGCTCTTTGATAAGCAGATGATACGATGCTGACATTTCCGCCTGGGAAAAGGACCCTGTTACCAACACAAAGGAGCAGAGTCACGACTCGCAAAGAGATAAAATGTTCTGTATTTTTTTGTGAAAAGATATAGACAGGGTGGACAAAATAATAGAAAATGTTTAGAGGCCTTCAGAGGTGTTGATTGAACTCAGTGTTTTGAGGTTCAGTTGCTTCATGAGATCACCACTTTCTATATTATATAATTACGTTGGCAAGAAATGCCCAGAATATTCAGCTGGTGCTTATACACTATATACTGTAGCTTCTTTGTACATCTGAAAGTAGACTTATGTGTCCTTGGAAAGGTCGTGTACAAAAGTTGCTATACCAGTATTGTCACAGTAAACAGTATATTCCTCCCAATTGCTATATTTATTGTTAAGCTTAACTTATTTACCTACTACTTTAAGATTCACAGTGGTTTCTGCTGGTGTATCGATCATACATTATTAACAGACTTATGTCATGTGGCACTGGTAAAAGTCCTAATGACATGGACAAAACAGAAAAATTGCATTGTGCAGTGAATACTTTTTGGGATATTTCCCTCATAACAATGACCTAAAATGTATATCATAGTGAACACTGTCAGATAGCAATGCCAACTATAAATATATCTCATCATTAGTCATTTTCCAATTCCCCCCAAACTTAACATAGAGACTTTGACTGCGAACAATAATATTAATACATTTACCCATTAATGGAGTTGAAGAGTTTTCTATACTGCTCCAGTGTTTGGTTAATCCCAGCAATAAAAATGGGAGGTTAAAGGTTTTCCAGTTCAGAAACACTGGTGTTGCAAAAGCTCTGATCGACTGGAGGAATGACATCAGACAGACAGATAGATAACTCACATGATGGGTACAACCCTCGCTCCTCCTGGACTCCACGAACTTGACATAAGAGGCAGCGATGTAAGCTGTTCGATTTGGGCTGGGGTGAAAATCCTCTTGAGCCAGTACACCTTTTGAGAGAAAAACACAACCAGTTTAAAGACTTATGATAAACCTATGGAATAAAACAACAATAATACAATTGGCACAGTTGGAGGCTTTGGCCTATAAATGTATATTAGCCTCATTTAATGTTGCAAAGTACAAACTTACCAATGATGGGATTGTCATTCCTCTTGGCCGAAGAATAAAACGCTGGACACGTAAGAGAAATGCAAAACAAAACAAAATCATTATTGTGAGAGTAACGCTATACTGTAGCATCGTCCAAACACTTCCTTCAAAATAACATTTGACCTCGGTTAGACTTTTTCTTTTACACAAACAAATAAGCAATCAGTAAGATGCAAATATAATATGGTATTTTGTGTGGAGATATTCCAATTAAATTGTTCTCCAAAAAAGAGTTATCCATTTCAGTTATGAAATGTATATTTTGGTCGACTGACTTCATTGCTCCAGCATTAGATCATGTCAATATTTTGCTAAAAAGCTGTATTTTAAAGACATATCAACATTTAACATAAAAAATTAAGATGTCACATTAAACAATTAAATTAACAATTAAAAAGTAATTTGCAGAATAAACTGATATAAATGTTTATTTTTTTAGAGCTGTGAATTGATTAAAATATTAAATCACAATTAATCACATGATTGTCTATTGTTAAATCACAATTAATCTGACATTTTTTATCTGTTCAAAATCAACCTAAAGGGAGATTTGTTAAGTATTTCATACCCCACAACACAGGAGTGGGCAAATATGCCACTTTATACAAATATATAAGCCTAGGAATGTAGGGGTGTATAAGTGGTGGACAGGAGGAGGAGTACAGGGCTCTGGTGGGTGATTTTGTGGAGTGGTCTGGTCGGAAACATCTGCATCTCAATGTGGCCAAGACAAGGGATATGGTGATTGATTTCAGGAAGAAGAGGGACACCAACACAGCCCCTGAAGATCCTGGGGGAGGACATTGCTATTGTGGAGGAGTACTAATACTTGGGCATTTACATCGACAACGGACTGAACTGGAGGACCAACACTGATGCTGTCTACAAGAAGGGGATGAGCCGCTCATTCCACGGAGGAAGCCCCCAGATCCTTCAATGTGTGCAGCAGAATGCTGGAGATCTTCTACCAGTCCATTGTAGCCAGCGCCCTGTACTGTGCTGTGGTCTGCTGGGGGAGTAGCACCAGAGCCGGCGACGCCAACAGACTGAACAAGCTGATCAGGAAGGCCAGCTCTGTGATTGGCTGCAAAACAGACACTTTTGAGGCTGTGGTGGAAAGGAGAACCATGAACAAGCTGCTGGTCTATTCTGAACAATCCAGACCACCCTCTTCACCTGGTACTGAGCGACAGCGGAGCAGTTTCTCAAACAGACTGGTTCAGCTCCGCTGTCACAAGGACAGATACAGAAATCCTTCCTCCAACAGCTATCAAGCTGTTCAACGTATCACCTCTGGCTGGCAGAGAGCTCTCTGCTCCCCATGACATCTAACATTGCACAGTTTAACATTAACATCTGCACTACTGACTGTATATAGAGAGTGTTATTCTTTATTTCTTCTATATTTTTTTATATTTAGTGTGATTAATAGACCCACAGCTGAATTGTTGGTCAGGTGTATTATATAGCATTATACAGTATTACATTATGCTATATTGTGTATTGTCGTAAAGTATTGTATTATATTATTATACCACAGCTCTAGTATATCTATTTACTACTTATATTATACTATATATATCATACATACATATCATGTTATACAACATTACATTATGTGACTATATCATTATATCATATCATTATTTTATTATTATTATAGTGTATAATGTTTACATTTTCTTAGAATTAGATTAGTTTATAACAAAATTCTCTGTATATACTTCACACTTAGTACAGATGTGTATATTCTCTTTTTATGTGTACATAGATGTGTATATTCTCTCATGTATATTGTGCTGATAACCTGCTGCTGTAACACGTATAATTTCCCAACTTGGGATCAATAAAGTATCTATATATCTATCTATCTATGTATCTATATATTTACTACTGGAAATCAATTAACAACACAAAACAATGAAAAATACTGACCAGCGACCCTCACAGGTACTGCATTTGGCATCAAATAAATTCTATTATTAATAGTAATATGTAGGATTAAATGCCAAACATGACATTTGGGCCAGACATGGATGTACAGGAATACACCTGCAAGGCTGTAATTTTTGTTTTTTTATTCATAACCTTTGATTTATGAGTTGCTGTTTGGATGTTATGTGAATTTAAACATCTTCAAACCTGGAAGTCTGATGTATATTCAACATTGAATCATTTCCACAGTGGTTTCTGCTATATTCCACTACAGTTCAACACAGGACTTTGCTCCCCATTTTTAATGTGACTGATCGTACCTCTGGTTTGATCACATCCAGTCTGATCGGTGACTGTGAGGCGGTTTATGTTTACACCAGCAGAAGTCAGCTCATTATGTAACTGGACAATGACGTCCTCATACAACACCTGCTTGCGAGCCAGGATCCAGGCGAAGTCAACGTGGAAAAGCCCAAAGTAGTCAGAACAAGAGTACACCAGAGAATATGACTGGTAGTCTGTAGAGAGTACCCAGTAGGGACCATCGGGAACACCTGGACACAGATATGGATGGTACAAAATACAACAGTGACAGCTATTCTGTATTGCCTTATAATAGTAAAATATACTATATAGTATGAATAGTAATACATGCAGAAAATTAAGTATTATTTGTAGGGTTTTTTTTGACAGAGTTGTGCAGTCCTCCTGCCTTCAGCTCAAACACTTAGCAGAAATAAAGTCTTACCTGTCTCATGCTGATTTAGAGAAGGTAAGTCATGCTTTAATTTCATCTCGTCTAGACTCCAACTCTTTCCATACGTGGGTCAACAAACTACTGTTCGGTACTCGGGGGTTGAAAGATGGCGCTGAGAGCGGCTGGCATGTTGTTTGCCCCTCGCCCACCTTGCAGCTCTTTATTTTACTGTTTTTTCTACACTAACTGTGCCTCTAAAGTAGCCGGCTACCTTAGATATGACAGAGAGACATTTCAAGATACAGGTGTTGATGTTCCTGCTGGGCATTGCTGCCTGACGCACCTCCTCCAGTGCCTTTTGAACAGGTGTACTGTGACACCCCACTGAACACTCTCTGTGGGCCTTGACGGGTCATCAGCTGGGGACCACCACTCATTAACGTTTCGCTCCTTTAACCCCAGTACGTTTCATGGTGGCGGAGCGATGGCAGGGATCGCTCCCTGCCACCCCCTGCTGATGCCCTAGGCGTCTCCCCCCCAACTCTTCTGCTTCCTCCTTAGCCACAGCCAGAAGCTGCCCTTCTCTGCCTCCTCAGCCAGCTCTCTCATGGCCTTCCGAAGCCCCGCTCCTGTGCATCCCAGGTCTCGAAGAAGGCGGGCGGTTGAGGAACCCACAAAGCCCCTACACCCCACTTCCACAGGGCAGATGACGGCTCTCCAGCCGACCTCCCTGCACTCTGCTGCCAGGTCCGAGTACTTGGCTCGCTTCCGTTTGTTAGCCGCCTCCACCCCTCCCTCCCCATGGGATGGTGAGAGGGAGGGGTGGAGGCGGCTAACGAACGGAAGCGAGCCAAGTACTCTACCACACATCAGAGGATTTGACGATCACTTACACAAATCCGGAGTTTTTCTCCTGGGACCCCCCTGCTCACTTGTGACACTGAAGACCAAAACAGCACAGCGGCGCTACCACGCAAGCGGCGACGGCGTAGCCGGAGGGCAAGAGGGACGAGCCAGGGTACTAGTGAGGCTCAGGCGGCGTACCGACAGCCTCCCAGTCCCCAGCATCCTGCCAGCCAGCGTGCAGTGCCTGGTTAACAAGCTGCGCGAGTTAAGAGCGAGGATCTCCATCCAGCGGGAAACAAGGGATTGTAATATCATCTGCCTTACAGAGGCTTGGTTGTCAAAAGAGATACCAGACCACGCCACCGCAGACAAGGAGGGTGGTGTGTGTTTTATGGTCAACAATGTTTGATGCGACTCCAACAACATTCATTCCTCAAGACACACGGACGCTGTAACAAGCCCGCTCACCGGTCTGAGCCAATCGGGCGCTTTGTTATAGGACTGCTTTGGTCACGTGGGACCTGGGGGGGTGCTCTGTGATTCGTCGGACAGCAACAACGACAAATACCCGGAAGCAGATCACATGACTCTGGTGGGGTCGTCACTAATTGTCATGTACACAATTCCCTGTTGCCTGTCTGTGTATAAGACAACAATGACATACACCTGTGGATGTTTTCACATCACCTCAACACAGTACCTTGCACACTTCATTACACATTTCTACTTTTTATTTACTGTGTTTTACATATATCTTTTATTAATTTTAATTTCTATTCTTATTTTTATTATATATTACTGTAATTCAGTTTTGTTGTACTAACACCATTTTACTGTTATAATAAAGAAATCTTGAATTTTAAATCTCTTGAATCTTGACATAGAGATCATATTACTTTAACTTAATTACATTCATCTAAGCATTTTGGAGCGGTGAGGAGCGCCCAGGGAGCAAAATATCTGGCTCAACCAGCTCTACCCACTGATCTACAGCCGCCCCCACAACCCGCAGTGTCAGCATATCTGCTCTGGCTAGCAGTAAAATTCAAAACTGACATTAAGATTTTTTTCCAATTATATCCCAAAAGCACAGTAAGGCCCTTGCCCTTTCTATAGGCAAACTGCTCACCTTTTAACTTCTAATGGCGGAGCGCAGCCTTACTGCTAGATCCTGAGGCAAGAAATACAGCTAGCAAAATGAGCTTGCACTTTCCCAAATCCCTTCTAAAACACTTGTATGAAAAGCTTTTTATATGAATCACACCCCATGCACTCTTAAGTTTTGTATCTCTGTTTGTTGGTGTGTTAAGTCTAGTAGCTTAAAAATTATATTTTATTTCTAGTTTTTTTATTGTTGCAGCTTTGGGGTTTTATCTGTATGTAAACATGTTTCGGCTTTCAGAAAAGTCTAACAAATAAAGGTCATCATTTATATTTATTACTATACTAAAACAAATAGTGCATTTACCTTTAATGAAGCTGACATTTAGAACAGCAGGGTTGAGATGAGTTCTTAACTTTGGCAACACCCTCAATTGGAGTTTATATTTACATTAGGCCGTGAGGAGAGAATGAAAGAGAGAAAAGGACTGAAAATAAGGTTTTCTCTTGACTTGTACAAGAAATGGAAATACATACTTGTCTTATAGTGATGAACAGATGTATATAGGCAACTTTTAGCAAAATAAAATGCTGGAAACTTTTGGTTCTAACTTATACAGAGCTTAAATTCTTACTGCAACTCTGTATTGTGAACTTTGATGTCCCATCAGCGAGCAAGACTGTGTGTAGCCGGGTTACATTTTCCTCTTCCAAATAGAGATGGGAGCTTCTTTTTTATTTCATACCAGGTGCCCATATACTAGAAGAAGAAGAGCATAAAGGTCAGCATCACCTTTAACTTCCACCAGTTTATATCAACTAAATACTCTTAAATATTGAATAGGCAAGACTTGAAAAATAACCCACAGAAGCAAAATCAATACACAATGGCAAAGGTTATCAGTTTTTTACCTTTGTAATGTTGAAGTCCTCTTGAACAGATGGCTGGGGGCATTTGCCACGGTGGAAAGACTGACTGTCAGCTGCTGCAGCAGCCAGGAGGGCAACAAGCAGGACCTTCACATCAAAATCATTAGAATAGCTGATGTGGTTAAACTGGGTCCAGTCTTAAATCCAAGAGTGAAACAGCTTCCCCCAGTGGATTGATGCATACAGTGTAACACATTTTACATTACAAGTGCATTTTTGTTGAATGAAAAAAAGAGCTTATAGTGCCTGGAATGCCTTCATGTCAAAGTGGCCAAAGACGCTGAAAAGAAGTTCTGATGTAAACAACCTAAAAAATAGTTCTATGCTGTCAAAGCAACACCAGGGCACACAAAGTACTACTCTACTACTAGTGCTCAATGCAGTCCAAACTGAGAGCGGTTTGCTTGTTTTCTTTATTCCCATGTAAGACCTTTGGAAGGACTTGGTTGAAGAGCTGTATTTTGATACCGCTCACAAAAGTTTGTGACCCCGCTGCCACGTTGAAAACAGTCTAGCCAAATAAAGGCACTGCTCACCTTCCGGAGCAAACTCTCAGCCATAGGCTGAATATATGACTAAAAATATTTAGTTATTAGTTATAATAGTTATTATGCACCAATAAATAAACTTCTATGGGCTCCACCATTTCTCACAATGTCAAACACGTCACATGTCGTGAAGTCTGACCTTTCAGAAAGTTTGTAATTACGAGATCGTGAATACGACCCGAGCGAGACGTTCGTATGGGCCCAACTCGTAAACTTGGTAAACACAATCCTGTTTTGAAGGCAGCAAGCCAGGAGGCATGTGACTGCAGCGCGAGTCAGGCAAAACTAATAATGTAATTTAAGTTTACTATTTGTTTCTAAATAATAAATTGTAGAATTTACTAATATCTAATTGTTGTTAATTTATTTCATTATACAATATATACGCTGAAATAAGTAAATTATGATTTTTTACAGTTTAAAAACATGTTCAACCAAACAGTTGAATTGTCCTTTACTGATAAAAGCAGGGTAAGATGGATTAAATTTCCATATTTAATATTCTACCACTATTTGATGAAAAAAAAATGGAAATATAGTATATAGCTAGAATAAATAAAACAAATGCGAAGGGAACATCTTTTTACTGCTTTTCTCATAGAGAGGACATTATATGGTTAATAAATTCTGCTATATTGGTAATTATAAATATTAATTCCTTAAATTATTGCAATATTCATTCTGTAATAGGATTTACTCACTCAGATGTCAACCCAGCTACAGCTTCCACAAGGCACAATCTGACATTTTTGACTTTACAGTTTCATTGCCGTTTCGACGGATGGAATGAGCAGAAAATGCACACAAGTAAAATTATCTACAAACATTTGGGGCTCATGTGATTGAGACAGCCAATCAGCTGCTGAAAACGCCTTCCGCAAATAGACATCAGAAATAATAGACTTGCTGGAAGACATTCTCGGGCACTGTGTAAACAGGACTGTAATTGTAGATCAGCGCTTTTCTTTCCTCCTCCTCAGATGCAAATCTGTGAAAGTTCTTCCTGGCTGTGAGGACAGAAAGTTCACCACCTATTATTCATTTTAATTTTT
>CAMQGK010000247.1:600000-784121 GCA_947000775.1 Pterois miles | reverse complement strand
AAAGTCATAGTACAGTATGTCGAAAAAAAATAAAAAATATGCGTTAATCGTCCACCCGTACCCGACCCGACCTGCAAACCGCCAACTTTATGCATCATAGAAGCACAATTGTCAGGACCGACGTTTGAGACAAGGACAGAGACGCCACCACACTTACTACCTAAATTAAAGGTGTAAAAACAGTAACTAACTGGGGGCAGGGCTTAGAAAACAGTGAATATGTCTTTGTGAAAATGTGTCCAAGATGTTGAATCAAGTTTGTGGTTATTTCTAGAGTCTGTGTTTTGTTGTCATATTTTGGTGGTGGGGCTGGACAAAATAACAGGACCACAAGTAATAGATTTTTTTTCTTCTTTGGGCTATTGCAGACTCACTCTTATTGCATGTTTACAGTCAATTACAGTGAATTATTGAAGTCATTTTATATCCCTTTATAGACTAAACACATGCACACAGAGGTCTATTTGACACTTCAGAATGAACAGTCATGTAACAAAGAAGGTTGTAAACTCTCTCTGTGGGAAACTGTTTTTCCTGTGAGGCTCGGATTAGCCTTGGAAATAGGAGCTCTTTCTCGCCGTCTCCCTCTCTCTGTCCATCATCATTGCCAACTGTCAGATGTTGCTGTCATCCTCAGCCGTCCCTTCATCTGTCTCTCTAATGGGAATCCCCCTCTGTTTTCTCTTCACAGCCCTTATTTCAACAATCCCTCGCTTTTTTTTCCTCCTCTGTCCCATTTCTCAGTTTGTCTCTCCTCCCCCTCTGACACACATCGAGCTTTGAGGTGTCCTATTAATTGTGTTATATAAATGCAATTTTTATTCTGATTTAACAAGTTTCACTTTACCACAGTAACCAGGGGAAAAAGCTGAGTCCAAACTTAATTTCCACTCCTGGGTTTTACTATCCTGATTTTGCTTAGCTGTCCCTGTTTCGGGGGTTTTAATGTGGCAGACTGTCAGTCTGCGCTGCTGCCAAACAATTTTCAGAAATCTCTCACCTTTGTCATTTTAACCACCACTCTGTCTCCTCCCTCCCCTCCTCCACACATTTTCTCTCTTTTTGATAGTGATGTGAAAAGCGCACCGATACTGAAGGCTCTGCTAGTTCGGGAGGTCCTCCATCTACAAAGGTAAAAAAAGAAAAGTTTCCCTCCTTCCTCTTCGCCTCTGTCTGCTTTCCATTCTGCTCTCTGTCTCTGCTTCTGAACGCCAGCCTTCACTGCTGGATGAGAAGACATCAGCAGAATACAAAACACTGCTTTAACAGTCCAGACAGAAAATGGCATGCAGCAAATATTAAGAATAAACTTCACACCTACAGCATGCCTACAACTGAGGCTTGCATGCGGTCGCGCGCACGCTCACACACACACACACACACACACACACACACACACACACACACACACACACACACACACACACACACAAAAACACACACACACACACACAAATATGCTCTAGAGTGAACAGGATATTCATCATGTGACTTACTCGTTATTTCCTTTGGGAAAACATTCCTGACGCTAATACAAAAGTGTATTTTGTATTGTGTGACTGTGCATGTGTGTGTGTAAGAGAGGGAGAAGGTGCAGAAAATCCTATTTTCTTTTCTCTTTATGAGAAATTGTGAGCTGTCAAAGGTTTAAGGGTTACAGCCATCCAAGGACGGCAGGATTTGTAAGAGAAAACAGAGAATGCTCAATGTACATGCAGCTTTAAAGCTGTGTATAGAGTGACCATGCTACACACACATATATATATATATATATATATATATATATATATATATATATATATATATATATATATATATATATATATATATATATATATATCTTCTTAGCATCTGGCATATCAAGGTTTTTTCCCCCAGTCTTTTCTCAAATAAGCATCCAGTTAGTATTGCAGTGTGAAATGCGGTTCATCGCATGATGGTGTATTTATACTCGTCTGGAAGTCTGAAGGACTTTTTACAGCACGTTAGTGGTTCCCTCTAATTCCTGAATCAATTTTCTCAAATTAATATTCTTAATATTCACACATGGAAGCTGTCCAGAACAACCACAGTCTGGTCTGTTGGTCACTGAGAGGTGTGGAGCAGTAGTGAGGGTTCCTGCTCAGTAGTGGTGACGCTGCTATTTTACTTTCTCCACCCAGATTTATCCTGTCAGTCACAGGACAGGGCTGTAGCTATCATTGAGGACACTGAGGCTATATCCTCTGTATTTTCTCTGGGAATTTGGCAACCTGGGGGTAGTGCTGGACCTTCATGTTGAGAAGTAAAAAAATTAAAATATATAATTGAAGTTAACTGAATAAATAAGATATGAAATAATTAAGACATGTTAAAGACCCTTTTGTGGTGTCTGGGGTTGGATGTGTTGGGGATGTGCATCCAAAATTTTAGTCACAGCCCTCAGCAGGGACTGAACTGCTCACTAACCTTTAGGCTACAATAACTGTTGTTTCAGTTTCACTCTAAATGAGTTTATTTTGAGCTGTGATTCAGGGGTTAACTTTTGCTGTCTTTAAAGTAGCTATGAACAATATTTTCAGTTCTCCTCAACTCTACAGATTGTTTCAACCGAAACGTTACTGTTTTGGTTCACAGTATTGTTTTCAGCAACAGCACCAGTTGATGGAGACCAAAAGCAGAGTTAAAACAATCAGAGCTGAAGAGCTTAAAGTGAGTATTTGATTTACTTTAACCAGGTGGCCAAAAACTCAACTGCAAATAGCTAGCTTATGGTGGCAAATGTTAGCCAACCTTAGATATTGATTTTCAGTTGAAAATAGTGAGCCGTTTCACAGATTTTATGGCACCTCTCTCTTTTGCTCTACTGTTCCAGTACATTTCAGCATTTACTGTTCCCCTGTGATTTCCACCTATAGCCACCAGTGGCTACTGTTCAGCAAATTTACTCACTGTTGTTGCCTGTTGGGCTGCAGCTGAAGTTTTCCCAGATTTTTTATGCTAAATGCAGTACCTGTGAGGGTTTCTGGGCTATATTTGTCATTGTTTTGTGTTATTAATTGATCTCCAATAAAATAATAATACTGCATATACAGTACATACATTTGCATTAAGCAAGCATTTTTCTTTAAAGCTAGGTATTAAGGTATTTTATACAGATAAAAAAAATGTGTGATATTTAGCATTTAATTACAATTAACCATGGACAATTGAGGGATTATAATTGTGGGAATAAATATTTATATCAATTGACAGCCCTAGTTAGTATGATATCATAATTTGTATCTACTGGTGGCCAACATGTCAATTATTTCAGATTTAATATTCCTTCTTTAAACCTCCTTTAACATACTTCATGCGATAACTATTTTCATTTTTTAATTTGTATGCACTAATTATTCATCTGGTGGCATAAATTTAATAATTCAAAATTGTATCCCATGTTGTCTATCACATCTACCGTCTGTGCATAAATCAAGATTCTTGAAACAAAATTAAAAGCAAGAGAGTTTGCAGGTCTTGTTATGATAATATCTAACCTGTCTGCCTCGATCAATAATCTCTTCAGCTGCACCTTGGACTCTAAATTGCAGTCACGGTCGCACCGCAGGAAGTCGTCAGTCAAACCCGGAGTTATCACCGAGACCATCAACAACATTCATGTGCAGCTGGAAAATCACAGGCTTCATCAGTGAGGGAAGGGATGAGATAAAGAGTGAGAGAACATCATTATCGTCACTTTCAGCGCTTATATTGTCACCGTGACCTTCATCAGTCATCAGTTTAATCATAATCATCGTTAGTCCAACCTCCACAACTGTGCACGTCATTGTTGCTCCGTCCGTCTGTTCGTTATTCCCGTCGTCTCTCCGCCGAACAGCATCTCTGATCTCATGTGGCCCGCTGCGCTCGCCTGTCAGCATTTACACACCAAATGACTTTTGATCAGGATTCAAGGCTTTTCTATTTCCACCCTTAATGCATGTGAATGACCTGTCTGTGTATGTCTGTCTGCGCGAGTGTGTGTGTGTGTGTGTGTGGGGTCGAGGGGATGTGTGTGTGTCAGGGTGTTCGTAATGAGGTGATTTTTATTCGTCCTCCCTGTCCTCTTGCCCTGTCAAGACCACAAATTCAATTTGTGTTGAGATAGAGATTGTGTGTGTGTGTGTGTGTGTGTGTGTGTGTGTGTGTGTGTGTGTGTGTGTGTGTGTGTGTGGAGAGAGATAGAGAAAGAGAATTTCCTGCCAATGGATTCTCATGTTTGAGCCCAGAATCAGAGATGGATGCAGAGATGAATGCTATTTTTGCCAAGCTGTGTTTACCTCTGTGTGTGTGAGAAAGAAGATGGAGAGCTCAAATTTAACAACTTGGCAAAAGCTTGTGCATGTGTGCGAGAAAGAGAGGGAAAGAGATAGAGAGAGGTAAAAAAGGGGGCAGGAGAGAGGAAGAGAGGGGTGACTGGGTGTGAACAGAGGAGTGCGTGGAGAGACGAGGGATTCTGGGGAAAGTGGAATTTCAGATTACAAGAGGGCAGATATATCTGACAGGAGAGACAAGTGCTGCTCTGTGCATCTTGTGGAGCGCAGCAGACGGATGAATAAATGATACATATGCACAAAAACAATGACTATGTCAGTTTCACTGAAAAATTGCTATTTATTTAAAAAAGCAGTCATGATAGACACATTATTTCATCAAGCAGAGTTGTATGTGATATGGAATTTGGGCAAATACTTGTATATTATTTGGTATCTTACAGGTGCACTGCAGAGTCAAGTCAATTTTATTCATATACACTTAAATCATATTGTAACACTTTACTTTAACTATCCCATTTGATATTTTTAAGCAGTACACCCTCAGTTACCAGTTTATTACAACACCGAGCTGAAACTAATGCAGTCTAAAGGTCCTGCACACCAAGCCGTTTGGTTTGTTTGAGGCCGTCAGTGAACGTCCATTGGCCTGGTGTTTGCGGTGAGTCCCACACTGTCGGCACTAGTCTACCTGTGTCTGAGTTTTTCGGGCAATTAAGCATGTCAGCGCCCTTCGGTGACAGAAATCGATCTGATTGGCGGTTCGGTTTAAATGAATCAGCGTAGGAGAAGAGAAATGGATGTCAGGAAAGCAAGCCACCGGGTAAAGTCAAGATGAAAAACACAGGAGGCTCTTCTCATTTTTCATCTTTATTTGATCTGATTATTGGAATCCATGGATATTTTCACAGCAACATGGCCATCTGGAATGAAGCTGAAGCTAAGTGGTGAGGGAGAGTGGTGTGAAAATGGTCGTCAGACGTCGCTTTGTTTCATGTACATATCATAATGACGGCTCGTATACTGTATACCCGCAGTCCTCGGTCTTCTGGTTTCCCTTCCTGAATGACAAATACAAACTACTACCGCCTCCTGGTGTGGAGAGTTATTTCCTCTTGCACAGGTGCAGAACATATGACATAGTTGGCCATAGGCTGTAATCGTGTAATCGAGTGCAACTTTTTGGCGAGGACAAATGTGACGTGAGGCGAACTGGAGACCTTCGTCACAGCTAGGTGTCTGATGTCGGGTTGGTGTCTAGGCCTCAGTTAAACAGTCCTGCAATAAATCTTTCATGAAAGTTTTAATGTTCAGTTTTTGTTGAAACTGTTTCAGAGATGTATTGATCAACTGTATGATCATTTTGCAGGTTGTAGTTTGAATTGTACTCGTATAATCTGTGCATGGTACAAAAATGTAGCTCCTCATTCAATAGAAAAAACTGTCTGCTACTGCAGTCCAGGTAGCAATTGTGTCTCCTGCACAATGTAATTGTGAAAATAAATTAGTAATATACAGTTTAAAAGGAGTTTCTATGACACAGGGTTGAGCAGGAGGGAGCTATTGCAAAGCAATACCTGATTCACATGATAGTGGCATCATCAATGTGTGCAATGATGCATGTTTTTGGGATACAGAGTAAATATAGTACACACAGCTGTCTACAGTACCCATTTATCATATATCAGACATTGTGCTATCAAATATGAGAATACAGCAACATTTACAAAAGCATTAGACACTAGAAATGTACATTTCACTCTCTCCACCATCCCAGTAAAGATTTGCTTCATATAGTAGACCTACTAAAGTCTTTCAGCTGGGCCTGTGGCAACTGTTGGATAATATAAAAGCTTGTCCAAATGTAATAAAATGAGATTATATTTAATTTAATTTCCTAAGAGCTCGATAATGTAATGAACTACGATTGGGTTTGGTACTTTATAACAGATTTAACAAGTGACAAATGTGTCTTTTTGCAGTTTTATGTGAAAAGATAAAAAGTTCAAAAGGTAACGTGACAAATAGAAACTGTGCGGGGTGTTTCCATGAAACATAGCAGCGGATGTCTCTTATTCGGCCGCCTAGTTATGTTTGTTTAACACTACACTGTTGTTTCTCATCGTCCTCTATTCTACCACTTTTTTCTTCCTCACTGCAGAGACAGCCAGCAGCTCCCACACCTCAATGTCTTGCCGTGACGTCCCGCCGTTTGTTTAGGAGTCACAGTGACCTGTGACTGTTGCGTTACGGACGTTGCGACGTTGCCCTGCTCCATTTGTTAGCAACCCTGGTCCATGCAGTTCACACTGAAATCGACCCTGGTCTGACCCACCTCTCAACGTGGGTTGCAAATGCAAGTCGATCAATGCAAGTCAACCCTTTCATACACACAATCAACCCTGGTTAAAACCTGCTCAAGTCCTCAGTGTGAAAGATATTAGAAAATTTCATAACGTCATAACGTCGCTTGCATGTTCACAGCTTGCGTAATTATTCATTAAAAGTATAGAGTACTACAGGAATGAATCCTAAAGAATTAGCATTTTAGCACTTCTGGCCCCCTCGTCCGTAAATAAATGGGTTTTTAGTAGGGCTGTCAGTTGATTAAAATATTGAATTGCAATTAATCCTATGATTGTCCATACTTAATTCCAATTGCACATTTTTATCTGTTCAAAATGCACCTTAAAGGGAGATTTGTCAAGTATTTAATACTTTTATCGACATGGGAGTGGGTAAATATGCTTGCTTTATGCAAACTTATGTATGTATTTATTATTGGAAATCAATAACAATTATTGTCCAGAAACCATCAAAGGTACTGAATTTTAACATAAAAAATATGCTGAAATCATAACATGGCAAACTGCAGCCCAACAGGCAACAACAGCTGTCAGTGTGTCAGAGTGCTGACTTGACTATGACTTGACCCAAACTGGATGTGATTATCATACAGTGGGCATGTCTGTAAAGGGGAGACTCGTGGGTACCCAGAGAACCTATTTTCCTCTGTAAGATTAAGCATAGGTTTGGAGTGTTATTTAACTAGTATGACATGATTGGTTTGGATTCCTGAAGTTTTCTAAGTTTCATTTATTACCAGTATCTTCACTCTAGCTTTAAAAACCCAGCTGAACCTGCTGCTCCCTGAAAATTGCAAGTTGCTTTAATGTGTTAAAGAAATTAGTAGAGATAAAAAACAATTAGTTAGCTTTTTACTTCTCATGATTGCATTCACACTTCAGGAGATTATGTTACAGAACAAAACATGTCAGTATCATAAACGTTTATTTGCCACAGAGCTCATTTTCTACAATAATACAAAACCCAATGGAAAATCCCATTGGCATTTGGCGACTGAACTTCCTGATTGGCCAACAAAAACACAGTATGTCATCCCTGTATAACTCTGTTTGTTCTCGGTTATGTAAAAACACTATTAACTCAGCTGTGAAAGCAAAATATTCTGATGCTGTGTCATTTTAATGGTCAACATTTGAGTTGAGTCATGCTCATACTGGAAGATCACGTGATACAAACTAATCATGCAGTGCCACCAGTGTCCCTTTAATCTGTTCACAAGGTTGAGTCATGGCGTCTCAGTAGAGTCTCACGCAGTGTAATTTCTAGCAGGAAGCAGGATTTTTATTCCAGCAAGACAATGAGTAAACAGCTTTACACATCAGTCCAAACATGCACTAAAATACAAGTCGAATCATAAATTATACTCTTTCCTAAGTGATCAATCACAAGGCTCTTATGACTCGCAGTATGTAATGGTGCGTAATGATACAATGGTTGCTGCGGGGCTGTTAGTGTATGCTGACTATGCAAGACTGAGAGCAGAGCGAGTCTTATTTTCTGGCTTATGATGATGATTTAAGTTTATGCTCAGAGGAGATGTGTCAGTGTTCATTCATGGTGGAGGCTTGAACTCTGCTGAGCTCATATTTTTAGCTCTTATATTAATAAACAAAATCTTGTCACACAGGAAGTTGAAATAGTGTAGTTCAAAAAATGTGAAAATCTGATTTTGCAAAAAAAACTAAATTTATATTTTTTTTATACGTTTTTGATCTCGTTCTGCCTGGGCCGGCTGGTGTTTTCTCCATGTTTTTCTCTTCACTCTCTACCTTAAACTTTTTTTGGACATCATTTACTGCAAACTATGGTGAATAGAAGCACAAAACACCAATTTTGGGGCAGGTGGAACCATAAAATTCAGTTGAGAATCAGCTCAAACCAGTTAAAAAGGCAGGTTTTTAGGAATCCAGGAAAAACACTGCATACCGTATGCATGTTTTTCATTTTGTGCCTACACAAGATTTTATGCTTCAAACCTATGAAGTCAGAGCAGTCACAATATTAATGAATGTACAAAGAAAAAAATCACAAATGTATTTTGGGATTTATATATAAATGACCATCGCCACATATCATACCCTCTTTTGGTGGCACGCTCATGTGATTGGCTGCTACGGAGGCATCTGATTGGCTACAGATAATTTCCTGTTCACAAAAGGGCATTTGTAGATTGGTGCATGTCAGGGGAGTCTCAAAAAACCCGAACACAAATGCAGTGAAGTTCACTCATGAGAAGCAGTTTGTAAATGAAGGTTCAACAGTTTATATATAAATGTAACACCGTCCAGACATGTTTTGGGTAAAAACACATACTTTTAAATACATGTATATGTGGATTTCTGTTACAATTACTTAAAAGAAATGTTTATGTGGGCACCAGATATATATTTGTGAACCATATTGTTTTATATGTGGATTTATTTTACATTTATTTACAACAATAACTAATTTTGTGTGCATTGAAAATTATTTTTGTGGAGAGAGTCATTTATATATTTATCACAAAATACATCTGTGAATCCTTCTGTGTGCATTCATTAATACTGAGACAGATCTGACTCCATGCAAACCCTCCGTTTCATGTATCTGACCCCGGATGTTGTAGTCCTTTCCTTACAGATGTCACTGAAGCCAAGATAAAGAATGAGCATTTTCTTTTAATATAGTTCATGTTGATTTGATAAAATAGAAAGAAGTAGTCTGCCCTGCCTGATAACACATCATTAAAGTCATCCAGTGTCCCTCAGGTTGGGTGAAGGCTCCAATCAACATCCACATTAGATGAGTCGGAGCGGCACGCAGAGCAGATCTATTTCATCAGATCTATTGATAAATCACAACCATCATCAGCACCACACTAATTATCCATGTATCTACCTGACTGAACAGCTGCGACATGTACCATTTGTGCATTGATATATTTTTGTCAAATGAATAGTTACAAAACAGACAATGTTACAGACAGATGATTATGTTTTCCTTATGCAATTTTTGTTTAAATTAAGACCTTTCCCTTAATTAATGAATTTCTGTCTTCCTGCCCCACCCTGGCATACATCTGCACACATTTATTGTCTCATTGGGTTTTCTGCAGGAGATAAATATGTTGTGATTTATTTTTCCACAGACTTTTCAATCCCTCCACATTCTACAACAGCAATAACACTGTTTATCTGCGCTGCACAAATTTCCACATTGTCAAGTCATTAATTAACATAAAGGTTTTATTGTTTGAAAACAAGTAAACAAATCTGCCGTGGTATTAGTTTCAACCTGTTGCCAATACAAATTAACAGTTTTATGTGTAGAATCAAGTGTTACAATATTTGGCTTTTACTCGTCTTTCAAGGTAATCACACATTAATTTAGAAAAGCCTTGGTAAGGTTGAGTCATACAGGAAGCTGTTGGGAAAAAATCTCACTGCACTAGCAGATTTTTTTTTTCAGTGATGAAAACAAGACATCTGTGGCTCTATGAGTCAGCAACAGACAAAACTGAGGCCGAAAAGATGGTGGCGTGCTCAGTGAGTTAATCTTGAGATGCACTTGACAAAAACTGATGCTCTTGATGAAAAAGGGTTGAAATGTTCAAACATATACAAAAGAGCAGATGGCACACACTCGTGTGTAGAGGAGCAGGAGTAATGCTGAGTTTTGAATGAATGCTTAAAATGGTCAGACAAGTATTGTCTCCTTATTGTAATGTCTGTTTCTCAGTATACTGCAAGATGTTTCTGAAAACATTTGAGGCGAGAAATAAGTATTAGGATTGGCCGATATTGAAATTTCGACTACTGACGATATTGCTATAAGTAAAAAGACGATGTACGATATTATTGTCCAAAAAATGCCAACGAGAGATGCATGTAGATATAAATGTCTCTGGACGGAAGACACATAATGTACATTGCAATACATAAGTGGCCACAATGTAGACAATTAGCAGCGCTATTTTACACAATGACATGCTGAGATCAATAAATCAGATCAGTCAGCTGGTGACTAGTAACTAGTTACCTTTGATTGAGGGCTGAATCCTCACCATGAGAGGAGTTTTGGTCTTCTGGATGGTGAGTTTTAAGAAGGGAGCGGAGATTTGTGGCATTTCCATCTTTAGTCCTGACTTCTTTATCACACAGTTTACAAGTCACTTTGTTCATTTGCGTTCTCTGACTCCCCTTTTTTGTTTAGTTTAAAACCAAAGACCAAATCTGCAACAACGCCCCCTCTCCCCCTCAAACAAGTGTGCAGGAGACCAGAGAGAAAGAAGTGTGTTCAGCTTTCAGTACTTTTGGAGCTTCTAACTGAATCCCCGACTTCACTGTTTGTCTCGTCTCATCTCATCTTCAACCGCTTATCTGGGGTCAGGTCGTGAGGGCAACAGCTCCAGCAGGGGACCCCAAACTCCCCTTTCCCGGGCCATATTAACTAGCTCTGACTGGGGGATGCCGAGGCGTTCCCAGGCCAGTGTGGAGATATAATCTCTCCACCTTGTCCTGGGTCTTCCCCGGGACCTCCTCCCAGTTGTTCGTGCCTGGAACACCTCCCTAGGGAGACACACAGGGGGTATCCTTATCAGATGCCCAAACCACCTCAACTGGCAAAAAAAACATTTCGGCTTCTTGTACCCGCGATCTAGTTCTTTTAGTCATGACCCAGCCCTCATGGCCATAGGTGAGAGGAGGAACGAAGATTGACTGGTAGATCAAGAGCTTTGCCTTCCAGTTCAGCTCAATCTTCGTCACAACAGTTCGGTAAAGCCACTGCAATACTGCCCCCGCTGCTCCGATTCTCTGGCCAATCTCAAGCTCCATTGTTCCCTCACTTGCAAACAAGACCCTGAGGTACTTGAACTCCTTCACTTGGGGTAAAGACTCATTCCCTACCCGGAGTAGACAATCCAACAGTTTCTTGCTGAGAACCATGGCCTCAGATTTAGAGCTGCTGATCCTTATCCCAGCAAATTCACACTCAGCTGCGAACCGATCCAGCAAGTGCTAGAGGTTACAGACCGATGATGCCAGCAGGTCCACATCATCTGCAAAAAGCAGTGATGAGATCCTCAGCACACCGATCTGCAAACCCTCCTCCCCCGACTACGCCTTGATATCCTGTTCATGAATATCACAAACAGGATTGGTGATAAGGCGCAACGCTGGCAGAGGCCAACCCCCACCAGAAATAAGCCTGCCTTACTGCTGAGAACCCAGACACAGCTCTTGCTTTGGGAGTAAAGCGATTGGATGGCCCTGAGAAGTGACCACCTCACCCCATACTCCCGCAGCATCTCCCACAGAATCCCTCGAAGGATGGCCTTACTCCCAGGCTCCCTCCAGGATCCTTGTGAGAGTGAAGAGCTGGTCCGTTGTTTCATGGTCAGGGCGAAATCTGCATCGTTGCTCTTCAATCTGAAGTTAGGCTATCCGCCAAACCCTCATTTCCAGCGCCCTGGAGTAGACTTTCCCAGGGAGGCTGAGTAATGTGATACCCCTGAAAATTGGCACACACTCTCTGGTCCCCCTTTTTGAACAGGGGGACCAACACCCCAGTCTGCCACTCCTTAGGCACTGTCCCCGACTTCCATGCGATGCTGAAGAGACATGTCATCCATGACAGTCCCTCCACACCCAAAGCCTTCAGCATTTCTGGGTGGATCTTGTCAATCCACAGAGCTTTGTCACTGTGGAGCTGTTTAACTACCTCAGTGACTTCCCCCAAAGAAATTGACGATGATCCCCCATCAGCTTCCAGCTCTGCCTCTACAAGAGAAGGCGTATTAGTTGGGTTCAGGAGTTCCTCCACTGCCCGATTACCTCCTCAGTTGAGGTCAACAGTGTCCCATCCTTACTGTACACAACTTGGATGGTCCCCCGTTTCCCCCTCCTGAGGTGCTGGATGGTGCAGACTGAAAGTCCTTCTCCATGGCTTCTCCAAACTCCTCCCACACCCGCTGCTTTGCCTCCTTTATGGCAGCAGCTGCCGTCCTACGTGCCTGTCAGTATCTTACAACTGCCTCCAGAGTCCTCCGAGATAACATATCCGGGAAGGACTACTTCTTCAGTCAGACGGCTTCCCTGACCACCTTTGTCCACCACGGTGTTTGTGGGTTACTGCCCCTTGAGGCACCTAAGACCTTCAGGCCACAGCTCACCACCACAGCTTCAGCAGTGGACGCTGTAAACATTGCCCACTCAGGTTCAATGCCCCCAGCCTCCACAGGGATGCCATAAAAGCTCTTACAGGAGGTGTGAGTTGAAGATCTCTCGGACAGGGGCCTTCTCCAGACGTTCCCAGTTCACCTGCACTACTCATTTGGGTTTACCAGGTCTGTCCAAAGTCTTCCCCCACCCTGTGACCCAACTCATCACCAGATGGTGATCAGTTGACAGCTCTGCCACGTCTTCACCCAAGTGTCCAAAACATGTGGCCTCAGATCAGATGATACAATCACAAAATTGCTAATCGACCTTCAGCCTAGGATGCAATCATCAATCCCAATCACGCCTCTCCAGGTGCCTCCATCGTTGCCCACACAGGCGTTAAAGTCCCCCAGAAGAACTGTGGAGTCCCCTACTGGAGCCCCATATAGGACTCCATTCAGGGTCTCCAAGAAGGCCAAATACTCTGAGCTGCTGTTTGGCGCGTATGCACAGACAACAGTCAATGTTATCCCCCCATAACCCGAAGGCGCCTGGTGCCTCACATCCTGGGCAACACTAGAGAAGAATAGAGTCCAACCCCTATCCAGGAGAACGGTTCCAGAGTCAAGGCTGTGCATAGAGGTAAGCCTCACCAGATCTAGCTGGTAGCGCTCCACCTCCTGTACAAGCTCCAGCTCCTTCCCCCACAGAGAGGTGACGTTCCACATCTCAAGGGCCAGCTTCTGCCGCCTGGGTCTGGTCCGTTGAGGTCCCTGGTCCCCACTCTCTCTGAAATGACCTGTGATTGTCCAAATTCTCCTGTCATGGAATAGATTTTTTAAAACCTGAAAACAGAGCCATGGGGAGGTGCAGAAGTTGAGTTTTCTCTGTGAACACTTGAATTACAATATGCTGAAAAGTTCTTATGGAATTTTTGCCCAATGATGCCAAAAATATATTGCCTACTGCAGCTTTAAGTGAGCTTTTTAACCAAACATTACTCCTGCTCCTTGACATGTGACAAGTTTGTACTTCTGAAATTTGATTCAAATGTATATACAGGAACACTAAGTGCAAGGGCTGCCAGTCCTGTCAATCTCTTTTGTTTGTACTGATTATGCTAAAAAAAAAAAAAAAATTGTCTTAAAATAAGATGAAGTGTAGTGAAAGCAACAGCGCATGATGCATGTGAGGGAGGGAAAAAAGGCCCGGGAAGATCCTGTCTGCATCCTCATGGTTCATTTGTCTCCACAGCGTAGTGGTGACAGCTGTAGAAGAGACAGACAGAGCAAAAAATGGACGTAGAGAAGACGATGCAGAGGCGGCTGACAGTTGAAAGACAATCAAAATCAGCCACATAACTTCTGCTCGTTTTAACACGGGCCCACACATTCAAGCTGCACGTGCACAGACGCCTCTGAGATGTGACAGACGATCGTCTAGCAATGCGACACGCAAGGAAAACAAAACCGAAAACCAACAAAAAACGGATCACAACGTATGAGGAGGTGTATTGTGTTTCATATGCAGAGTAACTACCAGGAACAAAGAGGGATAGAGCATAACAGTGTGTGTGTGTGTGTTTTATCTGTCTCAGATAACTTGAGACAAAGGTGATTTTTATCCACTGAGTTCTGCACACAAGGAAAAGCCAAAGAACAAATAATATAAACAGACATTACATAATATCAGCGCTGCAGCTAGAAAGTTGCTGGTTGATGGTTTACCTTTCATTCACACACACCCTCCACACCCTTTGAAAAGTTATGGTTTTAATTAGAATCAGATTTCAAAGTGCGTACATGCTTTGGGGCAACAAAGATTAGCCTCAAATAGCCGATTATCTCCTGGAAATTAGCATCTTTGCCTGTTTGCAAAAGTCTGTGTGTCTTGTCCTAAAGCATCTAATTTGAATTCTTCAGTGTGAAATTTGCAAGGTAGGACTCACATTCACAGACAGATGTCTCTTGGGATTATGCAAAATGGTCGAAACCTCACTGTAAATCTGCAGCCTAGTCAGATCTTTTCCACCCAGCACCTAAAACCATATTAAATCTTCCGCAGTACATTATTTTGGAGAGGAAAAATGACTAATAGAATAATCCCTCATCCTCGCTTTAGAACTATAAGCTCGTCACAAATCCAAAACAATACCTGTCTGTCGTCTGAGGCAGAGGAAAACCAAAAATAAGCTGTGAAGAAGTTGTTTTTTGTGGTGGGAGAGGCCTGTGAGATGCTATGAAAGAAAGAGCTCATTTCCAGCATCAAACAGAGTTTGAGAGGGAGCGTAAGTCCTGTGATAGCAGGTATGAATGTGAGGTGCTTCAGTTGGAATAGATTTGTAGAAGTGCTCAACTATGTTTCATCACATGAATATTCATTTGGGAAAGCTCTTTATCCAGTGGAATATTTATGTGACTCAGATATACATTACATTTGAAAAGTGGTTTTCTGGCCCACAACTTGGCTGTTTTGTTCACCTCTCGGCTCTCACCGCTCTCATCATTTTGTTTTCAGCCTCTCTCAGCAGCTGTTTTCACCGTAAAAGCTCTACAAAACAACTGCAGGACCAAACACCAGACAGACAAAGTTAGCAGCTAATTTAGCTGCTAATGATCCAGATTGTTCCCATAGGAGTTGGCAGAGACTAAAAACTGAGCTAAAAGAAGAGTAAATATTAGACTTACAGTACATTCATTGGGTGGAAACAAACATGATGAATGCTAATGTCTGCTGAAGGTGTAAATAAATAGGTAGGTAGGAAAAGGTAACTTATGTTGAAATATTCAGTTTCATAAAAAAGGGTTAAGTAAAGGTAAGTTAAAGTCCTGCACTGAATATCTAATTTAGATAAAATTACAGTATTATCAGCTAAATGTATTTAACTCTACATGGACATATTAGTACATGTTATGCTGATGTGGTGAAAATATGATATTTTATGATATACTATACTATGACTTTGTGACATATTATACTATGATGTTTTTGTGACATTATGCTATGACTTACTTTAGCTAACTAAGCACTTTATACTGTATAATGTTGGGTAGTGTAATCTACACCATAATATTCTATAATCTGATTTAATGGTTTATATATAAAATCCTCTAAGTAACTACAGCTGACAAATATACATAGTGGGCTATCGAGTAAAATGTTTCCATAAACGTATTAAAGTACAGTTAAAAAGTAGTAGAACATAAAAATACAAGCACAACTACCTCAGAATTGAGTAAATGCACCTACAGTTGTTAAACCACTGCATTTGTCTGTTAATACTATCTACATGTTCAAACACAGACGTAAAGGTCACTTGCTGCTATCGGAACAGGCTGCTTCCTTGGTAAATGACAAAAGTTTGTGTATGTGTGAGATGTTATCTGGGAGAATTGATGGAGAGATTTATAATGCTCAGCGAGAGCATTGTAAGGGTTTTGTAAGGGCCTGTATTACTGTGTATCACATGTTTTCAAGAAGATATTACATCTTGAAGATAAGCACATACAATCATCAAATGTAGGGGATTTTCCTGCCCTTCTAGAAGTGTTAAAGTCACAATTTTCCAGCATGTCACAGCTGAATAATAAAGAAATATCAACAAAAAACAGAAACAAAAGTCTTCCATCGGGACCAATATGTCAAACACAGCTGGTTTATCTTTGAAGGAAATAAATGTGTTTTTGTTTGAAATCCGGGCAAAACACATTGCTACAAAACATCATAAATCATTAAGAAGAAATGTAACTTGATGCAGAAGATGGCTCAGTCAAGAAATTCAAAAAGTTATGTCTTATTACTTTATTTTCTGGTTCCAGTTTCATCAGATTTGACAGTTTGAGTTGATCTCTTTTTGTGTTTTCGACACACTCAGCAACCTCCGATTTTATGGATGTACTTAATCTTCAGTGGACGACGTATAAGAAGAGTAGCAGGCATTACGATACATCTGAGTGGTGTTGAATGGCCCTTTTAATATGTGCATGTTCGCCAAGTATTCAAACACGATACAGAGAAATGAGGAGGTTGGCATAACAAAGGAGGAAGCGCTGGTGAAATATGACGGTGGTCAAACAGATTATTAACAGCTTGATGTGTCTGAGTGGAACTGTAACCGTGGAAATGAAGCTTTGACGCAGCACCTCCAGCTCGCTCAGAGACGTCCATCAAACTGTTACGCCGGTTGAATAAGCAATTCTTCACAGTGTATTTACACAAACAGTGGAGGTGAGAAATCATTTATTAGCTGTTTTGAATGTATTAATTCTATGGTATTATTTTGGTTAATTATTTGCGGGGCCTTTTCACGAGCAACTTCCCCTAACAGCTCAATACCATGGCTTTGTTATGATCTCATGTTATTCTCTACAGCCAAAATGTGCATTAAAGGGATAGTTTGGCTGTTATTGAAGCAGGGTTGTATGAGATGTTTATCCATAGTCAGTGTGTTACCTACAGTAGACGGCGGTCAGCACACCCCCAAATTGGAGAAATCGACAAGAGTACCAGCACAGAAACAAAGCAATGTTCTGCTTTAGATGGCGGCAGCAGTAAAACGTACTTTAGCCACCTAAAAAAAAGACCAAGTTAAAAAAAAAAAAAAAAAAAAAATCAAAATCAGTTTAAGGGCACTTTCACAAACCAACATTTAGTTAATTTAAATCAAAGTCTGGAGTGGTTCAACAGGTGGTGAAATTTGTTTGGGCAGACCAAAACAACTGGTCTAAGACAGCTTGTGAGATGTGGTCCCGACCATTTCCAAGTGAAACGCTAGCTGCCTGTGCAGGCATTTGTTGAGATGGACACAGGTAAACGACAGGTTAACGTGAGTGGGAGAGGACTGACCTCTGCAGAAGTCTGATGCTTGCTCGATAATCAGGACCGATGAGAACATACAGAATATGCTAAATAAACAGACATTCAAGATAAACTGGAGCGATTTGTGCACACAGCAGATCGGCAGTGTTTAAAGCAGCAATGTTTAAAAGCCTGCGATTCCCTGCATAGAACTGGCAGTGCTCAAGAAGAAAAAGATAAATTTGCTCCTTTGTACAGGCCCCTCAGCAAATAATATTTTTCATTTATGCACTGTGAAACCAAATCAGACTAAATAGAAAACAAATCAAAAGTATAAATTTTACTCTGATTCGGACTAGCCAAGTAGACTATAGCTTGTGAAAGCTCCCTAAGAGTATACACTTATGCATACACACTAGTTTTTGCTGCTGGCCCCGTCCACAGCGGTACATCGCTTTGCTCCCGTGCTGGTACTCCGGTCTGTTTCTCCAAACTGGGGTCGTGCCAGCCGTCATCTACTGTAGGTAATACACCGACTATGGATAAGTACCTCATATAACCCCACTTCAAAACATCCAAATCATCCCTTTAAATCCCACATGTGAACACTTCTGAAACACAGGGCATTTACTGTATCTGCTGCTTTAACAGCCTCCACTATTCTGCGAAGACTTTTCCTCAAGGATTTACTTCCATTCCAGAGCATTAGTGAGGTCGACTACTGATATTGGGCGAAAAAGCCGACTCGCAGTCAATAGTGATGTTGTATGAGATTGAGATCAGGCTCTGTCGAGGCCAGTTACTGTAGTGGCTCAGAGGGTAGAGCAGGTCGGTGGTTTGATCCCCGACTGCTTTGGTCACATGCTTGATGTGTTCTTGAGCAACACATTTGCAACCCCAAATTACTCCCAAAGGCTCAGCGATCGGAGTGTGAATGAGTATTTAGATTAAATCCTGATGGACAAACTTGGCACCTTGCCTGGCAACCTCTGCGATCAGTGTATGAATGTGTGTGTGAATGAGTGAATGCTGACATGTAGTGTAAAGCACTGTGAGCGGTCAGAAGACTAGAAAAGCGCTTTTTAAATGCAAGTTCATTTACCATAATTTCTAACAAGCTGTTTTACCACAGGTCCCAGTATAGTAGGGGCAGAAATCAAACTACTGTCAGGCAATAATTGGCCTTTTTTTCCCATCATTCTGTATGTAACCGTGATCTTATTCTATGCTGCACATGGTACGAGTCTGCGAACAGCGAAAATTAGTTGCTTACCTCGCTGAGAAGTTGGAGGTGTGCAGCCTGTCGCCTGCAGCTCTTCATCTAACAGCTCACTGTGTCTGCTTCTTCTCTCATTACTCCCTGCAATATTTAAAACTGATCCACTGTCATAAAAATGATGAAAATGGCCGCTGTCTTGTTTTGTAGATGCAGTTTTAATGAACTTTAGCTCTACTGACAAATACACTGCATTTCCTGTCGGACTGTTAATGTACTTAGTCAATTGCCAATAGACAATATATTTATCTGATCACCCAGCCCTAATTAATACATAAACCTATACACTTTAAATACACGTATTCCTCATGTAATTCACAATCTCTCGTCCTCCTCCATCAGAAAAACTGCCTCTGTTTTTCTTTCACTCTCCTTCTGCTCCTGTATGTGTTTGTGTGAGAGTTTTTGTGTGTATTCAGGTTGTAAAAACACATTTATCACATTGTGCTAACGGTGGCTCGCCGCCTCCTCCATCCTTTCCAACTAATGTGTGAATGTGTGTGCTCGTGTTCGGGGGGCTGCGCATGAATTTGCTTGTGCGAAGGCATTTGTTTACACAGAATCATGTTTTATGTATGTAGCGCGTAGAGGCATTGTGGCTATAATGCATGTCTTAGCAAATCAACAAGCTATGCATTAAAGCTGTGTTTGTGTGTATGTCAGCGTTTTATTGGCCAATTCAGTGAAGCAGTATCCTTAGGTCAACAGATTTTATGAGGTTTAAACAAAAGCTTTACTGAGTCTCATCAGATCACGCACACACGGCCTCTCCATGTACTGTAGGGTCATTCCAATCACACCTCAAGTCGCAGTTGCTATGAAATGACCCCGGTGACGTTTCTGGTGATTAGTACCGAGTCCTATGAAGCCTTGGTGTGATGAGGTGATGACCTCGGCTCCCATCTGGTTGGTAGCTGCTTTGTGGCTCATGTCACAGAGCAGCTTTCCTACTCACACACTCACAATACACTGGAAGTTAGGAGGTGGACACAGTGTTGTTTTCTCGTCCCCATACACTGAAAATAATGAGGCTGCTGGTTCCCATGACGCCTGACTGGCCGAGCCCCCCCCTCGCGGCCAATCAAGTGGCGGACACCCGCTCATTAGAGCTTAAACAGGCATGCACACATTGTTGTACGTACACACACAGTCTGACTTCACCTAATGCTGATTTAGCAGCACATACCATCTGTCAAGAAAGATTAACCTTTCCATCAATCACTGCTTTCTCCATTATCCAGACACATTTACAAAGCAGCCACACGCCGGCTCTTACAGGTACTGAGTGAGAGCGCCAGCATATTCATATAAACTAGGGATGCACAATATGGAGCCAGTACAATAACTGATAATTGCCTCTTTCTCATGGGCATAATTTCACACTGTTGTATTTTAAAAAGAAGTTCATAACCTTTAGTTTCTAATGCACACCTGAGGTGGACAATTTAATACTCCATATCTCTGACCCAACCAGAGGCCTGTATTATGAAGCAGGATTTAGGGCTAGCGAGGTAACGTTAGGTTTAACTCTGGGTTTTCAGTCCTACAACAGTGGTTCACCTCTTACTGCGGTAGATCGCCATGGTAACTTATGCTGAACACCTAACCAGCTCCGCTGCGTGTTATGTTCCAGATAAGAGATCAACTCATGTAAAAGTACCGCCTACTGACCAATCAGAGCTTGGTGTGTGGATCGTCACATAATATTAAACAAATACAAAGAAGTTAAAATTATAATCCAGGCTAAAAATAACACGTAACCCTAAATTTCTCCCGAAGGCATAGCCATCGATGTGTGAATGAGTATTTAGATTAGATCCTGATGGGCAAAGTTGGATGGCAGCCTCTGCCATCAGTAGGCGTGAATGGGTGAATGCTAACGTGTAGCGTGAAGCACTTTGAGTGGTCCGAAGACTAGAAAAGTTCCATATAAATGCAAGTCCATTTACCATTTACATGATCGAAACTGATAAATGCAGAAAAGACGGCTTGCAAAATAATGCTGACTGTGAATTAACAGGTTAATCTAGGACACGGTCGATCTAACTGTAATCACGTGTGTATACTGTTAATTTAATGAGCTGCTTGGATGTATTGTTATGTGGTGTACGACTCTGTTTTAGCTTTATTCTTTCAGATGCAACTCTTTGATGTGAAACGAACAGAAATTGTCATACACGCCATAATTTCCCGAGGGGGTGAAACAAGTATTTTCTATTCTATAAGAATACATCTAAGCAGCAACACATTCATTTCACAACTGTAATTACAGTCAGATCTGTCTAGATGGAGGTTATGACAGAGCAAACAACGTGCCTGAGTGTGTCTGACCAGTGTTTCTGGCCGCGGGTAGCTGGACTCGGGTATGTGTTATTCCCATGAACCAGACTATGTTTCACTGTGTTTCTGACCGTGAGTAATGTTGGCCGGACTTGTGTTTCTTCCTGTGAACCAGAGTGTATTTCACTGTGTTTGTGACTGTTTACATCCAGTCAACACTCTCTCACTCTTGTTTACTCTCTCAGATGGGTTCAGATCAAATTATGCTCTTGAAGGTCCTTTGGGTGTTTCTTAAAAGCATGTGTGTGTTTGTGAGCGTACAGTACTGTAGGTCATGTTTACTATGTGCATTTTCTGCTGACATCCACAACTGTATCTGCACACATGAGCAGACACAAAGACATACTATTGTTTATTATTCAGTGTGTGTGTGTGTGTGTGTGTGAGAGAGAGAGAGAGGCCATGTAAGTGCATTGTCCTGTTGTATCATTGAGATGTTGAGACTGTAGTTGCCCTGCAGCTACTGTTTGGCAATTTGTGGTTTAGTGCAGACCAGGGAACAATATACTATTAGATTTTTGAGAAAGAAGACACTTCTGAGTTTAAACAAGCCAAACCAGATGATGGAGGATGACGCTAGAATTGGTTTCAGAGTTTAGAAATGTTTGATTACATTGTTAAAACAGCCCTGGGCAGGACTTTTATGTGAAACTACAAACATTTTAAAACATTTTACCAGCCTAAATCACAAACTAGAGCAGCATTAGAGAAGAACTCCAAACCAAAGGAGACACAGAGGATTTGGTCTCTACTGTATAAAGTAGCCTATTGTTGTTTTGGTATCAGAAGGAAACGTCTCCAGTGTCCTCCTGACCACATTTACCCAAAGTATTTGTGTAATTGATGCAGCTGGGTGAACACAAAGCTGTCAAAATAGCCAGCCGCAGGGGATAGCAGGCAACCGCCACAACCACTATGTTGATGTTTTTTTCTTTTTTTGAATTCTTTGCATTAGGAGCGTCGCGTATTTACACTATGTTCAACACATTCGCGCTCTCAACTCGACAAATACCGCTGCTTAGTCAGTGCCCTCTGGCATCGGGGAGCGCATGGGGTTGTATTAGATGGACCAGGGACAATATACGAGTATCAATATAACCTTATTACGTACATAGCGTCAAAATAAACTGGTTTTCACAGGAAGTTAGGTTTAGGCAACACATCCACATAGTTAGGGTTAGGAAACTGTCGTAGTTGGCGTTAACTTCCCTGAATACTGACTCACAGGATTGACGATACCAACGAGTCAAGTGACTAAAGACTGACGTGACAAAATAAGTCAACGTTACTTTTAGTGTCACATGGGACGCGACCCCTGCTCTCCTGGTTGAAAGTCTTGAGCTTGTTTGGCCCATCCACCTCAACTCCCGCCTGCCTTTAACAGACTCTTGTGCTATTAATACGTCACTTGCTCCGTCCGTCAAATATCACAGGTGGATTTACATTGGTGTTCGTCACATACTGTTGCTAAACGGAGCCTCTGTGCAAGGTTTAGATGCTGAAGGATGTATTTAATGAGTTGGGAGTGAGAACGGTTTGCCATGTTATGAGCAGCCACCAGCATGACAAGACACTGAGCACTGCACATTTTGTTTTTCTTCTGGTTGCAGAGATTTGAAAAACATTCAACTCTGGGTAAAACGCTGGGCTTGTCACTGTCCCTTTTTTCGTCCAATCACAATGAAAGTGGGGCCAGAAAAATACCACAAAGACCAACCGTCACAACCTACATGTAGGCTACAAATACTAAACCACAACAACAATGGAGGAGAAATTTCACAGCAACCTGCATGTGGGAAAAGTTTGCCTTCAGGGCTTTCTGCCAGAAATCTCCTTAGGTTTAGGAAAAAAACCTACTAGGTTAGATTTTGGAAAAGATCATGGTTTGGGTTAAAACTAGAGCTGTCAGTGCTAATGAAACAATAACGCGTTAATGCAAATTTATTTTAATGCCACTAATTTATTTAATGCATTAATGAAACTTGCCATTTTTAGGTTGCAGCAGGCTCAGTTTTAAAGTTAGAAGAAGAAGAAGAAGAAGATATTGGTATCATATGAAACTATTAACATAATTCATCCACTGGTACCAACCCTGTCATGCTGTACTAGCTTGTCGTGACGGAGGCTAAATAACAATCCAAACATGCACTAAATTTTGTCAAGGAAGAACCAGCCTGACTTTTTTCAAAGGGGTCCCTTGACCTCTGACCGACCCTGACAGATTTGTGAATGAAAATGGGTTCTATGGGTACCCACAAGTCTCTGGACTTGAGTTTGCCATGTTATGATTGAGCAGATTATTTATGCTCAGTGCAGTACCTGTGGGGGTTTCTGAACAATATTTGTCATTGTTTTATGTTGATAATTTATTTCCAATAATAAATACATACATATATTTGCATAAAGCAAAACACCCATGTTGATAAGAGTATTAAATACTTGACTAATCTTCCTTTCAGATACTGTACATGAACAGATGAAATGATGTGTGATTAATCACAATAAAATACTTAAACAGATTGACAGCCCTAGTTGAAATGAACCCTTTCTGTCAGAAAGCCCTGAAGGCAAACTTTTCCCATGTGCACCAGGCACAACCAAAGCGTCTTAAAAAAACAAACATGTGCCTTGTTGCCCTTCTGTGTTCTGCATTTAATGATAAAGAAGTATTTAATTAGTCTTACAACTGTCATCTTTGTTATTTAAAAAGCAACAATATACCAACAATAAAGCTTATAGCACTAAAATCAGGATAAATGAAGTCATTTGCAAAAGCCTTGGCAACATAATTCATTTTCTTCTTCAGTTTCACATTTCTTTCCCAGAGTTCAAGCAAAGTGCAACAATTTCTCTTAGAGAGATGAGTCACAGCTCCATCAAGTGAAAGCTGGACTTTACTAACAGTCTTTGGCAACATTGTCCAGCCATGTGCAGTTTACTGACATTATGTTACATGATTAGTTGGCATGAAAGCCCTCCAAATTGCCAGGGTGCACAATTGCCAAGCTCAAAACCAGGCACTAAAAAGTACAGATGAGTTTTAATGGCACTGCAGCTGAGACAGCTGCTATTTCATTCAGTGGCTGGATCCCAGCTCAGGGCCAAAGCTATAGGAGCGGTGCAGTGGAAAAACAGGTGGAACAAAATGCTAAGATAGATCATTGAGGCCACATTATCAATTTGACAAGTGTTGCATGGACCAGACGATTCTGCTGTTATTGACACAAAACAAATGGAAGCTCAATTCCAAGCCGTCACATATAACTGCATTCCTTTGCTCTTCCAAAATAAAGGAGACAGGAACAAAATTCCTGCTGTAAAATCTTGTCCAATGCACCAAGTGAACTAATGCAACACACCATTTTATCTCTTTCTAGCAGAGAGAGTTTTCCTATGTGCAACCTGCATATACCCAGCCCGCTCACCCAGAATGATGTATGAGTAACACAGTAATTTTGCAAGTCACTGCATGCGCAATAACAACACCGTTCTTTCTTTTGTCATTTGTACGCCATGTAGTCTGTGCTGACTGCAACATAAACGCACCTGTGTGAATATGCTACAGTCAGAGCGAGTGACGTAGAATAAAAAGTGAGAGAGTGCTTATGGCAGACCGATGGGTCCAGCAAACACAGGGCTTCCAACCAACAGGACAGTGTTTGTGTCCCAAAGTGTTGAGTTAGTTTTTAGTTATATTTGTGATGGGTTTCTGTACTTCTGTTATGTTGCTTCCATACATATTTTACGCTAAACCATGATGTTTTTCCTAAACCTAACTGCAGCCGTTGAGGCAGAGATGAAACTCTGGTGCTTTTTTGACTAAAAACACCAATGAATCTATGGCCATGGATATATATATATATATATATATATATATATATATATATATATATATATATATTTAAAGAGACGTCTGTAAATCAGGAGATTTGAGTTTAATCAACTTCCCAGTATGAACATTCAGTTTGTTCTCACTCAAATTATTAAGTCCATAAAATTGTAAAATGAACTAATAGCTGATTTCCTCTGCATAATGAGCATGCATCCGACCCACAGGACTGCACCACCCCTGCATGTTCATATGACATAGCCTGTTCTGCCAGCTCCCTGGTAGCTGTATGCGGCAGTAATAATGGGTATATTGGCTGTATTTCATCACTTTTATTATCTTATAATACACCCATGGGCTGTATGCTGGAAGTCTGTACTGTGGTGGATGTTTTAACATCTCTGTTCCCAAACAACCAGCTATTAGCCAGTAGCTAGAATTGCTAGTAGAAATAACATAAAGATTTTAATGTAGTTGCAGGCTATTTACTAACACAGGACTCTTATACATGCATGGTCTATGGCCTATTATAGATCAATTTTGGAGGTCCTTGACATGAAATAGATCGAGAATGCTCTCAAAACCTGTGTACTGGATTTTCCTAACTTCCATTTATGTCCATCACTCTCTTTATGCTCATCTGGGAAGCAGCCAGGGAAGAAAGTTAATATAAATATAATATAATATAAATAAGTAGAGTTATCTTAGTATGCATATTTATAATATTTTAGGAGAGGATCTTAATTTTTCATATACATAAAGGTACATACATGAAATTTGACTTCTGCATTAAACCCATCCTAAGTATTTAGGATTAGCTGAGAGTATCTTAAGCGTTTGGAGTAACTTTGGGTCCAGTGTTTCACTCAAGAACACCGACATGGAGACAGTAGGAACAGGGATCGAGCCGCCAACCTTGCAGCTAAAGGACAACCACTCTAACCACTAGAAATAATTTTATTCTACTTTTGTGCATCACTTTGTAGGCGGACGTTTTACTGTAGTCGCATTCAGTCCAAAATGGCAGAGGCGTAGTGTTGCTGCCTGGCACTGATGTTTCAATGGAAGGAACAACTGAATTTCACTTCTTAGCAATATACTGTATGTTCTTTGCTGTTATGACACACGAAAAGAGGTAAAGAAATGACAAGCGGAAAGGCTCAAATGCATTCTCATAACACAGGGAATGTCCTAGTAATGTCGTTCAATTTATGAGCCTTCCCATGAGATTGGGTTGGTGTACCCTGTGCTTCAGCTCCAAAAATGACACCATGACAGAGACCATAAACACAATCTGCTCACTTCAAATCATCCATTAGATATCTAAAATTTTACACAGCCTATGACTAAAGCAGATGGCTTCTGGAAGTCAGTAATCACGATGTGTCACAGTGCTGGCGTTTGGAAGAAAAAAACCCAGCTGAACGTATGCTATCTGTAGTTGTGTGTTTGTACCATACTGTTCCATTATTTCCATCATTTATCTCAATTGCCGGTCCCACCATCACAGCAGAGGTTGTCCCTCACTCTGTCAACACAGCAGCAACCTGGATAGCAGGTGAGCAGCATTTCCATTACATTCAACCAGTCCCCAGCTCACCAGTGTCTGTCACACACAAAATGAACAACACAAGCTGACAGGCACACAGAGACACAAACATGAGCTTGTGGCAGAATTACAGGTCGCATGAATACTTTTAACCATAATGTGTTTATCAGGAAGTGGCAGTTAAAAAAAGTGATTTTAGTTGTGTGTGTGTGTGTGTGTGTGTGTGTGTGTCTCAGCGGACACACGGGTGCTTGCTTTTATAACATTTTACAGTTGGCTGCATGTATCAAGACAGGAGGGAAATGAACAGCTTGAGGTGTCTGAGTGATGCTTCTTCAGCTGCTGCCAGTGTGTGTGTTTGTGTGTGTGCATGTGTGTGCATGACAGATACTGTAGAAATAGAAAGAGAGAGCGAGAGATGCTTTCCTCTGAGTTATGGTATGTAGCCCTGGTCATTTGTCTGGTGAAGTTCCAAAGCCAAACTTTGCAAAAGTTTTCAGACAGGCCATAACACGGTCCAGCTAACAGAGCACATAAGCTCTGCTTTCTATTACTAGGAAATATCTCTCTCTCGTTCTCACTCACTCTCTCACTGTAGAGGTCCCATATTTCACTGCAAGCTCTGAAGACAACAGATAACTACAGTAGAGCTGCTTGTTTTACGATTCAGTCCATTCCCAGAGCTACTTTCTGGAGAAGCATTAGACTAATCCATAACACACCCATTTTGAGTATTGTTTGTCAAAACAAATGTGCTCTTAGAGGAATAATTCACAGAAAAAAATCAATCTTCTGAGTATCAAATACTCACCGTCTCCTGCAGGCTTGAAAGGTGGCTCTGAAAAGTTTGCTTTTTGCAGAGAGTGGCAGCTTTAGTCAGCTTTGATTCACAGCCGTAGCACAGAAGGTAGCGCAGTCATATTAATTTGCACCCTTGTGAAATAGGTGGTGCTGGATGGTGGTGCTCATGGTGATGCAGTGACTACATGTGCTCTCAGTTGCTAGACAGTTAACACAACCAACAACTTGTTTGTACGTTCCACTGCTGTCACACGACTGACTGAAAACCATGCTGTTTATAACACGTCCAATACTGCCGTTCCCATCGAAAAGCGTGGCATCGGAAACCAACACACAGAGGCACCCCAACAACAGTGACGAACCGGGCTTTCAACTAACTCCAATGTAAACTGAGCGACGTTATTCGACAGTCGGAGCAAGTTACATAGTATTAATAGCGCGAGGGGTGGTTTATGGGTCAAACAACTTTCAACCAGAAGACTGGTGGCCGTGTCCCAAATAAAGTTGTGTCATGTGACTTGCCGGTATCGTGAGTCCTGTGAGTCACATGAGTTGCAGTGAAGTTAAGGTCAACCACGTGGTCGTGTTGCCTAAAACCAACTTCTATGAAAACAGAAGTTTATTTGGAAAGGACACTATGCATGTAATGAGCAATTATTGACACGCCGTCCCTGGTCTGTCCAAAAGTAATGCAAGAAGGGTACCCTGTGTGTCGGTTTCTGGTACTGAGGGGCACTGACCAAGCGGCGGTATTTGAGAAGTTGGGTGTGAAACGGACAGGTCTGTGATTATTTGTTCTCTTAATTATACCTGTGTTTACCCTGACATGACATGTCAACATGGCTGCTGTGAAAAAGGCACATTGGTTTTAGTCAGAGCTATTGCTGTTGAAAATGCTGGTGTGCTTTGGCTTTTATGGTGGATTCCAACAGTGACCGAGTCTGGGACAAAAAGTCAAAATGTTTATGGAAACTTTTCCCAGGGATGAGGGTTTACAGCAAACTGAATGTACAGATCAACAGTGGAGAAATGGATTATGGTGCAGGAGTAGTTTGAAAAGTTTTGACACTTTTTTTTTTTTTTTAGCCATGACTCATCGGTGGGATCTATAGTAACTACTGTGAATTCCTATATACCACAGCTGTCAAAAAAAAAGAAAGTTACAAACTTCTCAAAGCCTTCAGGCGTCACGTATTTTATACTGAAAAGCTAGATTTGCAGTGGAGTACTCCTTTAACACCACCTGAAGAGTAACAGGTCACAGTGACCACTGTAGCACAGACATAATGGCATATTTGCACAGATGATGCAGCTGCCTGTGTTTCCATTCTGGCAGGTGTGTAAAGCCTCGTCTTTTGGAAATGAGTGAGTAACAGTAATGTGACTGTGTGGATATTGGAGTCCATTAGTTTTGCATGTGTACAATGTGGGAGCCTGACAAATCCTTTTATATCAGAGTGTGCATGTGTGGGTGTGTGTGTTTATTTGTCTGGGATCACACACAGCTTTCAGACATGTTTATCTTCAACATTAGTGTGTGTCCGAGAGTGTGTATGTGTGTGTACTTCGGAGTGTGAAATCCCATTAAGTGTGTTAAAACCCTCTTTGGCCTACTGCCTGCTCAGAGACACACACACACACACACACACACACACACACATTTGTTTTTGTGTGTGTGTGTGTGTGTGTGTGTGTGTGTGTGAGCTTTTAGAGAAGTGCTCCGTCAGGTGATGGCAGTAATTTTCTGATGTACACTTCACACCATCAACACTGCACTGTTCTCAACTGATCTCACACCTTTACCTCATTTTACCTACAGAGTCTTTATTCTGCCACGCAGCTTTTATTCATAGACTTTTTCAGTGTTTAATTAAAATCAATCAGTGGACTGATATATTTTTTAAAAAAAGAACCATTAATTAGTAAATTAAATTGATTTAAATAATACATTAAACAAAACTAAAATTAAATTAAAAGATCAATACATGAGCCAATTCAATGTGTTTTCTTCAAAATTCTACATGAAACTGCAAAATTCATTTTATAAAGACTTTTACTCTGAAATGCAAAACGACTGAGTAAATGAATGAAAAATGTATTTAAAAATTTAAAGCCATTTTAAATTTATAATGCCATTATAAAATGAATACATTATTAATTCATTTTAAAAATTCAATTCCTTTTTTACCTTTAATCTAATTTTAATACATCATTCAAATATCTAAGTAAACGCACTTTGTGGCCAAAAGTAGGTGGACAACCACACATTACAACTGTATGTGATTTATGTGAATATTAAGATTTGCCCCTCTGGGAAGGTTTTCCACTAAATGGTTGTTTAAGGGATAGTTTGTGTGTTTTGGGATGGGGGTGTATGAGGTACTTATCCATAGTCAGTATATTACCTACAACAGATGGCAGTTAACACACCTCCAGTTTAGAGAAACAGACAGGAGTACCAGGACAGGAGCAAAGCAATGTACTGCTGTGGACGGGGGCAGCAGCAAAATGTATTTTAGCCACCTGAACAAAAGACCTACCTGGAAAAAAATCTATATCAGTTTAAGTGTATGCTATATTTAGAATATTAACTTTAACTTAATGTCAGACAGCCCTTTCCGGCAGATTACTAAAGCTGTTATATCCATCTATGTTCTCACCAAAGCGACCAGAGTCCATTGGAAAAAAACAAAATATATATATATATAATTTTACCTCTCAAAACATGAGGATTACTGCTCTACCACTGCCTTGATTGGTTAGTTTGTGCTAATGTTTGATTTTGGTGAATCCAAACTAACCAAAGTCACACAACACAAACAATCTAACCGATGAAGGCAGTGGTAGACAAGCAACGTCTGTATTCTGCAAGGTAAAATTACAGGTTTACAGGAGTTTGGCTGCTTTGGCGAGAGCACAGATAATGGCTTCAGTTTCACATCGGAAACATTTATTTGTCTCACTACAAGGTAAAATGGCGAAAATATTCATAATATGGTGTATATTTAAACTTATGTTGATTTATTTAGGTGTCTAAAACATATTTTGCTGCTGCCCCCATCCACAGCAGTACATCGTTTTGCTCCTGTGTCGGTACTCCTGTGTGTTTCTCCAAGCTGAGGGTATGCCGATCATCATCTACTGTAGGTTATACATGTCTACAGAGGCGTTTTATATTGCAAGGGATTGCCTCACTTCCCAAGTATTGGATGCTTGGTGGGCTGCCATTAGACACAAGGCATCTGATTGGATGCAAGCTTGCCCTTGTGGGCTGCTCCTCCAAGCTTTCAAATCGGAAACAACATGGCGGCTTGTTTCTTCACTTATATTATGGAAATAGTGCTTCTGAAAACATTTTATGTGAGACATAAGCCATGCAGTCAGTGAATCTGTCTTTATTTTGTATTGACAACAATTAGTTTAAAAGTTTCTTGGGAGTTTCCAGAGGCAGCAAGTCGTGACCGACAGCCCTGATTTGCATAAAGTAGTCTATACCTCAGCTTTATGCAAATGAGGAGCAGGCGACTTGACGGTCCATTTCTAAGATTGCATCACCATGCTACCAGAATGCATTGCAAGACTGTTTTCACAGACAATGAATGGGAAGCATGTAAAAGACGGAGCCTGTGGACTTGACTACCATGACTATGCAAAAGTAGCTCATGCAACCCTACTTCAAAACACCCAAACTATCCCTTTAACTTAACTTGTGCCACAAAGTTGGAAGCTTGTTATTGTAAATCAAAATATATTCCACTTCAAAAAAAGTATGTATTTTTTTGGATTTCTCTCTAATCTTAGCTTTTCTGTGAATTACTACAAAGACCAAAAGGGCAAGACACCAAATGAACCTCAAAGGATTGGTTGCGTTAAATAAATTAGTGACGTTAAAACAAATTTTCATTAACGTGTTATCGCATTAACTTTGACAGCCCTAAAAAATACTGAAAAAACACATGTAATATAGCTGAGCTTCCCAGTTCATTCGTGACCTTGGGAACAGTTGACAAAACGATTTCACTTCAAGGTCCATTTAGCCGCCGTTTCCTCCAGAACAGCTACTGAATGGACTGTGAGGTGAGAGCTATGTGAAGCACCATATGCATTATATATAATTATTCTAGCACATTCCTTTCTTCATACCTACAGTTTTAATTTGACCATAAAAAGCACAACAATAATTAGAAAAAAACAAATACTTCCATGATACATTTCCGCTGTAGCCCTCGCTCTCATTTTCTCAACTCTTTCATGTAGCTCTGACTCTTTCTACCAGCGCTTCCCGTCTTTTCTCTGTCCCCGTTCTCTTCTTTTCCCTTTCTCCTCTCTGAATACTAAACGCATTACGTAACCATACATTGCTTCGCCACAGAGGATCATCCATGGCATCTCACATGTTCACTTCCCTCTGCAGGGGAGTGACAATTGGAGCACCGCGAGGCCGATGGAGGAGATTTAAATCAGCGGTGTCTATTATTCCGGCATAACCGCCACACTGCAGAGACAGAGATAGACAGACAGACAGTGAGAGACTCTGCTTCAGAAACGAGACAGAGACAGATGAGACAAAGATGGTATACTGTGATGAGAAAAATAAAGGAGCTTGTATGAATAGCGGTGTTATTTTCCCTATTTTGTCCCAGTTGCCATCCACTATAACACAGCAGTGTCTCTCTCTCTCTCTCTCTCTCTCTCTCTCTGTCTCTCTCTCTCTCTCTCTGTGTCAACACCACAGGCTGGGTAGCAGGCAGTGAAATATTTCTATAATAGAAATGTCCGTCACGCTCCATGTTTCCATATCTCTTATAGAAACGTCCATCACGCCAAGTCTGGACGTCAGCTCAACCCCCAAAACTCCACCACCCTTCAACCCCCCCAACTCCTTTAAAACCCCAGAGGCAGAGGAGAGGGGGAGGAAAGACATAGGCTTTCACTCCCCGTCAGGGATGTGTGATGTTGTGTGATGTTGCCGCCTTATTTCCGTAAAAGTCAATCACTCTGATATGGGAGTTGGGGGGGTTGTAAAACGGACGAGTGAGCATGGGTGAGACTGGGAGTCAAAACAAATTTCGTTCTCATGGATGTCTTTGTATCGTGCGGGCGGCAGACAGACGCACACATTCGCTTCGTGTCTCGTCGTGAGAGGTGTAGTCGTACTTCCCTTGGAGCGAGCTGCTTTTTGAGCCGACTCTCTTTCACTCCCGTTCCTCCTCTCTGCTCTTTTTCCTTCCTCTTCACTTGGTCTTGCTCTGTAATCTAATCTAATCCACTTTTTTGCACAAATCTTATGTGTCATTTATGCCCTGTAAAGTGCGCCTGTGTTTGCGTGTGTTAATGCATATACTCCGGGGGGGGGGGACTCCCCAGAAGAGTCAGTGTAATATGGTTTGACGTGAAGTCTCAAGACGCCGAGAAAAGATTTATTCTTCACAAGCTCGTCCACAGTTTGACATCTTTGTGTCCTGGGGAATCAATAAGCTTCCTAGTTAAAAGACAAAAGGCAAAGGGAACGCTTTCTTTTTTGTAAAATCTATATTTAACCTGGTTAAACCTTCTGAGATCCAGAATCTGCAAGGGAGACCTCAGCAACAAGGCAGAGATACACTGTAGATGAACTTTTAAATAAATAATAATACAGAGAGGAGAAAGTTCTGGGGACAGACAGACAGAGGCCTAGCAACTGAAAAAAAAAAAACAACTTAGAGCAATGACAGCTCCCATGGATTCATCTCGCATAGCTCCATCGAAATGCTTTGAACTCCGGCAGAGAAATGAGTTTCTGAATTTACAAGCTTTTAAGCAGACAAATTTACTCAATGAACTCAGAGCATCATGAAGCCTGCGTAGCATCTCTGTCAGGGCCTGAGGGGCAACAAAGGGAAACACTGTACGCTGCTTACGTCCGTATTTCTGTATCGCCTAAATACTTAAATTATTTGGTAGCAATCCTAAAATAACTTTGGAAATCAACATACAGTATTAGGAGAAGCTGCGTATAACAGCGTTAGTAGAGCAGCTGGAGAGAGTCTCAAAGTAAACTTTGCAGTTAGAAGCAGGAAAACATTAAAGCTGAACTGAAATTTTCTGCACTTTTTGAAGTGAGGAAATATGAAGCGTAAATAGCTATTGTGCATCATTTTCAATATTTCAAGAGAAGACACCATCCATCCATCGTCAACCGCTTATCCCGTTAGGGGTCGCGGGGGGGCTGGAGCCGATCCCAGCTGGCATTGGGTGAAGGCGGGGTTCACCCTGGACAGGTCGCCAGTCCATCACAGGGCACATAGAGACAGACAACATAGAGACAGACAACCATTCACACTCACATCCACACCTACGGGACATTTAGAGTCATCAATTAACCTAAACTGCATGTCTTTGGACTGTGGGAGGAAACCGGAGTACCCGGAGAAAACCCACGCTTACACGGGGAGAACATGCAAACTCCACACAGAAGAGTCCCAACCCGGAATCGAACCTGCGACCCTCTTGCTGTGAGGCGACAGCGCTAACCACTACACCACCGTGCAGCCAGAGAGGACACCCGCAGCAAAATTACTCCAAACAATCCCACACTCATCAACAACCAACCAGTAGAGATAGCTGATAGCTTTAAATACCTCGGCATCACCATCGACAACAAGCTCACCTTCAGCCAACTTCACCGTGGACATCCAGGAGAGCTGCCAACAGAGACTTTATGTCACCCCACCTTCTGCTCCTCCTGTGTCGTAGTATCATTCAATCCATTCCTCTTTACTGTGCCCTCTGCTATTTCACATTGCTCCCCAGTAACAACAGAAACAAGCTCATAAAAGTCACCCTAACCTGCTCAAAAATAATCGGCCTCCCCGCCCCTAATCTAATAGATCTGGTTGACACCACCATCACCTGCAAAGCACAGACAAGAGCACAGGCCTCACTCCACCCCCTTTTCCCAGGTTTCACACTCCTCGCTTCTGGTATCAGGTTCAGACAAATCACTTACAAAAAAGTCTGTCTTAAAAAAAGTTTCATTCTATCTGCCGTCACCGCCCTTAACAACCTGGCGAGAAGATAGCACTGTCTGTTGTATGGTTGTCTTTCTGCTTGCTGTGACTGTTTTTTGTGTTAATGTCAGTTTGTTCATGTGAGTATTTACTTACTTGTTTAAAATGTAATGTCTGCATGTTAAATATAAAGACCCGACTGTGAAAACAAATTTCACCCTGTGACATTAAAGTATGATTCTCATTCGGATAAAAGCATTTTTGGACATGCATTATTTAATGAAACGTCGTCTAAGCCAAGTACCCAGGAAGTGTGCCGGTCGTTGATCCCAACATGGTCGCAGTGGCCAAACAGTGGTACTGCACCTTCTGTGTCCGTCACGTGATGCCATTGGGCCCAAAAAGACTTTTTCTCATAGACTTACATTGAGAAAGAGACACAGCAGATCATTGTTTAAAGGTGAATTAACTCCGCAGAACGAACACTCTAATAATCCTTTTTTAATATAATGAAAATAATTATAAAGTCCTAAAGGTTGTAAAATGCACTCGTAGCCAAATCCAGAGTTATTTGCTTCAGTGGCTCAGTGTCCTTAGCACTGTGTGGGTTAACACTTTATGATAACCATCACTTATTATTAATGGTATATTGAATCAAACTTAGTTAATAGTTATTTTACTTTTAACAAACAATGAAATGATAATTAATAATGTTCACTAACTATTTGTAATGCTATAATTTCTTTTTAAAGTACTTTTATTGCAAATTATTTGTGAATTATTCATCAACAATACATGCAATATTTGAAATAGTGCAAATAATATTTGCAAAAACTTTTTTAGATTTCTAAATGTCTACACAACATTATTTGGATGGCTGTTATAAAGTTGCAGCTGATGATTATAAAACCTTTTTAAATGGTTAATAAATACTTTGTAATGCATCTATTAACATTATTTAGATAATTATTATTTTGTCAATGGTTATTTGGTTTCTGGTCCATCCATCTATATAATGTTTACCAACAATTTCTGAAAGGTTTACAAATCATTTGGTAATCACTTATGGATACTGAATATAGTATATAAAACATTATAATGTGTGCAACAATAAACAGTTAAATACTTTACTAAGACAATCAGAATATAATTATCTCTCTCTCATAGAATGTATTAACTAATTGTTTCAGGCTACACAAACTAATGATAAAATTACAGAAATTAAAGCATTACTAATAATTAGTAAACATTATTAATGATCATTTCATTCATAGTTAACAGTGAAATGACTATTAACTCAGTTAACTTAGTTAGGACACATACTTTTGGACCAAGTATTTCCTTTTATTATTGTATATTATTTGTAAATATACTTATCATTATCTTTGAAATTAGTATTATTATTAACATTATTAACAATAATGCTAATAATAATAATAATAATAATGTTTTTAATGGAGCTTCCCAGCAGAACGTATTTTACATGATTTTACTTGTATAACCAGTGTAACAATAAACATCTTGGATCTTGAATCTCTTAACTATCAATTTACCATTTATGCATTTTCCCCCCCATACATATTTTTTTCTAGAAAACATACACTTAGTCTTAATCATCACCCTCCCAGTAAAGCAGCGTTAGAGTCCAGCTCCGTCTCCCCCATGTGACGGTTTGTACCCCATAAATCTTTGAGTGTGACACGACTGGCTAGCGAGACGGTCATGATGCTGAGTGCTGGAATATTCCACACGGTTGTTGTCAGCAGCGGCGTGTGTGTGCATGTGTGTGTGTGTGTGTGTGTGTGTGCGCAGACAAAGCATGAGTGGGGGAAGGCAAAGAATGATGCAAAATGTAAAAGAGGCCGACAGACTTTTAACACTTCCTCCTGCGTATATCACGTTAGCCACTACAAGTTTATTTACTACAAAAGGAGGTCAAGTGCAAAGTGGTAACTGCTCCTGTATCTATTTCTGCTCTCTGCCGCCCAGCACTGCCGTTCTATCCTCTGGCCCTTCAGCCGACGTCACTTTACCTCAATACAAAAAGAGGTCAGGCAGAAATCAGCCATCTCTGCATGTTAAACTAAACTGTCTGGTCACCCCGCATGCTCTGCATCCTCGCTACACCCCCATGTCCTCAACAGTGTGTTTACCCAAGCTTAACCCTTGGTCAGCAGAATGGACGTTTCCTGTGCATATGTGCGTCTGTTTGTTTGTTTGTGTGTGTAGCTGGCAGCAGTTCCTACCCTTTCTCTGGCGGCCTAACTGGGTAGTTTGTCTCATGCTATGTGGGAGGAAGTCTCACCATCAATTATAGATTGTGCTGACTGGGTGGAAAAGAAACTTCCGGGAAGGAAACTTCTTTCAAAATCTCACTGACATTTGTACAAATTCAGCTCTACAACGTAACTTTGCTCAATATGTTGTGTGATTGTCTCCATCTGTCTAGACAGTGATGGTATATCCTTGATACTGTTGTTTAGATAATATATCTGTAGAAGAAGTACCATAAAATAATACCAGGACCGTAATCATCAATATCAATAGTTTTTAATATTTAAAGCACCAAATGTATTATTGTGCAGTGGAGAGGTGTGCGACATGATTTATGAGGTGATTTTATCATTAAAAGGTTCCTCAATACATCTTCATTACCACCAAATGAATTACGAAACAATAACTATTCGTCTTTACTATTCTCCCTCAAGAACACAATCACATGCACATTAAAAAACATGGGACAGTTTTTAATGGTAAACAATAGAAATGTTAGGCCAGAATAAATGAGATGACACTGAAACTGAGATGAGTCTACTTAGTGCTAAAGATCTGTGTGAGTGCTGTCTTTTTACCTATAGGTATTCAGTGCTGGAACGAAGGCATATCCTCCTAAAGACCTAACTAATAGAAGTTATGTGAAACAGAATCCAGTAAGTCTACTTCTTCATGTATTTACCTGGTTTAGTAAAGATCACCTGTGATGTGGGCCACCAGGACCACGCAGCGCTTCCTTCCTCTGTTTTAGACTAATAGAAACGGTATTTGTGATATGTACAACAGTAGCAGCGATCCAAAGATACCAAGCGCTGAGAAGAGTGTTCATGTGTCTAGACTGTAATCTGACATGAGATGGGTCACTCTAGTTTTTGGTATCAGTCCAACTGATGCTTGTATCGATACTCAAATCAAGTATCTTTAAAGGTTCTCTATATGATATCCAGAGCATTAATATAGCAACAAACAACTATTTACTATGTAAAAATATAGAAGAGTAATGTCTACCAGAAGCTTGGTAGATCAGCTGGTATCACACTGTAGTGGCAATAATTCACTTCAGACAAATGAATCAACCCAATAATTGACTCTATCCAACTACAGTTTAGTTGAGGAATTCGATGTTCCCCGTTTCAGTCGCAACCGGTGCAGCTTCCTCGCCCTCCATTTTCACAAGTTGGATGGCGATCATTGAGGGTAAACAGGCTATAGTACCTTTCTCATCCTCCAACCACTCAAAGTCTTTTACACTCACAGCTCTTTGCGAGCCTTTTTCCTGTCAACACACACACACACACACACACACACACACACACACACACACACACACACACACACACACACACACACACACACACACACATCGGGGGGCAATTTCGGGTTCAGTATCTTGCCCAAGGACACTTCAGCCTGTGGACTGGAGGAGCTGGGGATCGAATCACTGACCTTCTGATAAGTGGACGACCCGCTCTACTGCTGAGGCACAGCCATCCAGCATTCACTCACTAGATGCTTTGACCGTTTTGAGTACAACATCCGATTCACTCAAAATAGCAAGTGTAGGTCCAGGTGTATGTGAACTGAGACACAGCACCAGTGTGTGTGGCCCACTGGTTAGCTAATCACCACCACTGCTCGTCTACGCTCATGCTTCCCAACCTACGGTGTCGTCGTAGAAGTGTAGCGCCCACCTTCCTGTTTCCCTCCAGGTTAACGCTGTTAGCGCTGATAGTGCTGTTGCTGTTGTAGTGCTGTTAGCTGCTAGCTGATGGCTCAGCCGTCGACATCTTTAAGTACTCTATTACTTTAGGTATCAAACTGCCCATCCCTACTGGATGCCTGAAATATCTCAACAGCTTTTGAAATTCTGTAGTCACATTCATGTTCCCCTCAGGACGAACTGTATTGAAGCAGAAGAAGAAGAAGATATTCCTTTAATAGTCCCACAGTGGGGAAATTCAGTTTTACACTCTGTTGTTCACACAGTACATATACATGCGTCAATGGAGAGATGTCAGAGTGAGGGGGCTGCTCCTGACAAGCGCCCAGAGCAGTTGGGGGTTTGGTGCCTTGCTCAGGGGCACCTCGGCAGTGCCCAAGAGGTAAACTGGCACCTCTCCAGCAACCAGTTGGTCTTGGCCCATGGGGGACTTGAACCGGCGTCCTCCGCGTCCTAACCCAAGTCCTTACGGACTGAGCTACTGCCGCCCCCAAACTTAAACTTTAACTTTGGTGAACCCTTAACTCTTCCTTTAACGCCATCATCAGGCCAAAATTATAATTTGACAAATACTTTGTTTTATGACTAACTATCTGCAAACCTAATGACATTTTTATCAGCCTCAGCTGTACTCCGTTTAGTACAAATTAGCAAATGTCAGCATGCGAAATGAGATAGTGAACATTATACATGAAAAACATCAGCACGGAGCCGCTAGCGTGACTGCAGAATCTTTGTCTTGCTCAGACAGCAGAGATTACAGCAGAGAAGCTGGAAAGATAATAGAGGAGAGCGCTGGTCAACATGGTGGATAATGTGGCACGTTGTAATGTACAGTACATCATTATTATCTTAGAATATACGTAGTAAAGAACGATCAAATGAGACCCTCTATTGTGAGATAAGGAGTCACAGAAGCTAGAGAAACAGTGGCTAACCAGGGTGCGACATCAGGACTTTTTTTCTCTTCAAGGACACAAAAAAGTTCAGAGCCGCTTTGTCCCGCTCTCAAAAAGCTTTGCTTTCCCTCTCAGATCAGAGGTGACACACTAGCACCTCTCTGCCTCGCTATTCATCTGTAATCAATAAGGAGGGAACAGCAGCCAAAAGATGCTTGAGAGGAATGTTGGACCTTTTGGTCCTTCCCACTTCTTCTTCTTCTCCTCCTCCATAATGTCACATCCTGTTTGTTGCACTTACAGCAGAGAAAAAGGCTCTCAAAGAGAAGAGGGAGCCTCTATTCTAGCAAATTCCTCAGACAGAGAGCCACTCTACATCCCTCTCTCTCCCCAGCCTCGTATTTTTCTCACCAATTCGCTGTCTCTTTCTCTCCTTATTGCCTTATCCCTCCCCTCTACCTCACTTTTAGCTCCATCCCACCCCTCCCCCCAAACATCTTTCCTCACCACTCTCTTGCACCCACTTCTTCATCCTCCTCCTTGCTACTCCTCAGCTCTTTGCGAGCCTTTTTCTTCCCCCGCCTCCCTGTTTCTCCTGTTCCATCAGACATCAGCTGTTTTTCCCAGGAAGTGTTATATTTAGAGCAGATTAATTAATTAGATACAGTATCAGAGTGAGGGCCATTCTTAGCCCAGGTCTATCACGGCCCGAGGCTAATAGCGTGGCAGAAAGTGTGTGTGTGTGCACAGTACAGCAGCAACAAGCTGTGTGCACTTTTAAGATTTGGAGGTGCTTATTGTGTATCGGCACCAATGTGCACTAATTGGACTTGTCGAGAAAGGTCTTTTCGGTGTAGGAAATGAGTGTGCGTGCATAAATTTGCGTGCGTTTGTGTGGCAGTGTGAATGCCAGACAGTTATATAAGAAGAAATAACTACCTCTATCTCATCATGCTGGTAACAGGGTTGTGTTTGATGGTATAAACCACTGTGTTTCATTAGCAATGCTTTTCTAACACCCTCCTCCTGTCTCTCTCCCTCTCCCTCTCTCTCTTTCTCTCTCTCTCTCTCTTCTTTTCTCTCTCTCCCTCCAGGGGCGAATTCTCACACCACGCACAGAGCAGCGAGCGATGAGGAAGAAAGAAAAGAGGTGCTTGTCCAATCAGAGATGCAGATGGCCACAGAAGACATGAGCACCAGCCAATCTGGCGCCAGGACAACTTCCTCTTGCCAATTTATACATAACAAATCAAATGTGACCCCCTAATTGAACAATTGATAGTTTACCTAGACACACATACTGCCAATGAAGTGATACGGCGCTCTCCTGCGCTCATTTCTACTTTGATAAATCCTGAGTTCCTAAAACAAGTTTTGCGTACGATTACAAGACAAGCTAAACATTTTACCATGCTGTGACTACACTTCAGGCAGTATAGACACAAATCTCACAAAGGCAACACCAAGTCACTACACACTGTACAAACAAGCCCTCAATCCCTTTCAAATGGCGCCAGCCTGCATGAATAAATGTTAGATGGCAAGCATCTCTGCTCGGCTTTCTCCAATGGATATTGTGATGACATCCCAAATGGCCCAGAGGACAGGACAGGGACGGCACAGACATAACGTGACTGGAGGTTCTTCATCAGTGCTCCTGTCCACAGCCAGCTCCTTCCTCTGTTGGCTCGCCCTGCTGTCAATAATGCGGTTGCCAATGGTAACAGCTGACTGCTGGCTTATCGAAGGCGAGAAGGGCTTTGTGTGGCTGGCTATCTGCAGTATGAACCAGCCTCCCTATGAGGCCATCCCCTCCCACATTAACAGGTAAGAAAATGATAAAAAGAGTTGTTGTTTATGTTATTTTGCCTCTTTGTCAAACATCTGCAGCCTTCACTCTTCTCTCTACAGCACTATTGTGGATCTGAGGCTGAATGAGAACAAGATTCGGTCAGTTCATTATTCTTCACTCAGTCGCTTTGGCAACCTCACCTATCTGAACCTCACCAAGAACGATATCAGCTATGTGGAAGACGGAGCGTTCTCAGCACAATTCAACCTGCAGGTGAGCATTGACATACTGTACTTTCATACGCGTGTTGATGGATGCACTTGTTAATGCACATAAACACAATGGAGGAAGGTGCATTTACCAAGTACTGTGTTTTGGTCCATTTTGACGTATTTGGGTATTTTGAGATTACAGAATATACTTTACTTTACTCCTCTACTACACTACATTTCAGGGGGAACGCCCATGTCTATAATGCAGTATAAACATACTTATGTGTAATAATCTGCTTATAGAACTCTATAATCATAGTTACAAGCACTCATATACAGTGTATTCATAATGCTTTATAGCCTGAATCATAACACATTGTAAAGCATTTTATTATGACTTAGAGGATCAAGTATCATAATACTTCACTTAATTACTGGTCACTCACTGACATATTTTTGCAAGGATCAATTATTATCATTATTTATTTGCTAACTATTTTGATAATCAATCAGTTTGAGTCATTTTTTTAAGAAAAAAAAATCCAAATCCTCTGATTGCAGCTTCTTAAATGTCATTTTCTGTTTTTTTTTTTCCTCCTCTATGACAGTAAACTGAGGATTTAGGAGGATATATTGGCAGCAAATGAACATTAATAAGTGTGTTTTCATTAGAGTGTAATCACCTGATAATGAAAATCGTTGTGTTTTCATACCTTAGAATGAGCTGATTTATATCGACATAGCGAGCAAGCTGCCATGTTTCTAATAGGGTAGTAAAGGTATACGGATATTAAGGTGGTATGAAAGTCGATAGTTGTCATGTGTACATGTGCACTGACACACACCTACAGTATATATTAATTGTGAATACTCTTGGGACCTTATTTTACAACTACTACTACTACTACGACTACGACTACTACTACTACTAATAATGATAATAATAATAATAATAATAATAATAATAATAAACTGTACTACTGTGAAATATCCTGAGAAGGTTATCGCACAGTATAAATCTCATACCGTTACAACCCATGCTTCTACAGTAGCCCAGAACGGACAAACCAAACACTGGTTCTAGAGAGAGACTTTCCCGTTTTCACGTTCGCAGAGGGAAGGAGGCTGGTTCATGCCTCTTTAACACATCATCAGTTACACTGCGCTTGTGTTATACCAAATGGTCTTCATGTTACAGCTGATCTGAAATCTTTGAAACAATTTCTGAATCTTGATCATGATCCAGATCGCCACCAAAATGTAGTGGATTGTTCATTGTGCCACACCCACCCCTCCAAAAACTTTCATTCAAATCCATTGTGAACATTTGGAGTAACCCTGCTAACAGACAGACAGACAAACAAATAAACGCCAGTGAAAACATAACCTCTTTGGCCTTGGCGGAGGTAAAAATGGGTGGCAATATTTTTTTGGTACTGACCAAAATGCATCTGTACAGTTGTAAAGTAAAGTAAGTAAATTGGTATCAAATGGCTGCTCAGATTAGTAATTTTGTTCATGTACCCTTTAATGAAATGAGCTATATTTAGTCAGTTCTCATATGGTGGTATATGTTTTACAAACTTGGTTTGTTTTGGTAAACAGGAAATACTCAGAATAATGGATGAAGGACATCTAAGTGTAATCAAGGGGATCATTTCCACACAGTGGTACTGCTACTTTAACTTGAGTTAAGGATCTAAATTATTCCAGCATTATGCAAACAGATGGACACACAGGCACACAAGAAAGACAACACTTGCTCATTATGGCTTCCAGAAACATTCAGGCAAAAGTGTTTTCACCAAACTGAGCTGAACGCAGCCATAATGAGCTGATATGCTCAAACATCTACCCCAGCTGCTGGAGCTGTGCCAGGAGGTAAAATGTGAACAAGAAAGATCTTAGTAAATTGAGCACAGCATAGAGGCTTAGATCACCATGTGAAACATGAATTGTACTGAACCGTCATCTGTTTGTTCTGCATGTTTCCAGCTTGTAGTGTGTGATGCTTGGCGCTGGCCGGCTCTTTGGAGATTAGAATAATCCCACTTGTCTTTGTCTCTCCAGGTTCTCCAGATGGGTTTTAACAAGTTGAGGAACCTGACAGAGGGAATGCTGCGTGGTCTGGGCAAGCTGCAGTATCTCTACCTGCAAGCCAACCTCATCGAGACTGTTACACCCAACACCTTCTGGGAATGCCCCAACATAGAGAATATAGACCTCTCCATGAACAGGTATCGACTGGGCTCCATGTGTGTGTCTAATGAGAGAGAAAACATGCTGCCGTAGCAATGAAACAATTAGCTGATGAATCAAGTAGATAACTCTGAGAATTCACAGCACTTTTAATGGGTTTTATATATTTAATGTGATGCACAAACTGCATATTTTATAGTCAAGTTGAGTGAACCTCAGACAGACATGTCAAGTGATGAGTCTTTGTGCAGTGCTGTTTCAAGATTCATGTAACATAATCTATTATAATCCTTGGATATCGCTCTCTAGTTTTACGTAATGTTTAGCTTGTCATCTAAGCAGTGGTGTAGTGCAGGGCATATGCTAGGGTTGGGTGGGTCTGGAATTAGCACCCACCACCCACCAAATGTGGGTAAATTGTTGGCAGTTGCAGGTGAAATCGTCAGGCCATCTGCCACTTTGGTAGGCAGGGAAAATGCTGGGGACTGGAATAAAGACTCTATTCCCATTGAGAACCGGTTCCTAGTTGCTGATTCCTTGGCATGTCAAAGTCAGCTAAAAGCATGGCGCTACTGCTAATAAACTTGAGGGGACACACCCTATTTTTTCCCCTGATAATGCGACACTGTAAACAAATCTGCTTTTGAAATCAGCAGGAGGAGAGTAGTAATGTTACCTGTTAGTAGCCGGTGGGCAGCACAGTCCGCCTTGGTTAAATAATGGAGCTACTAACATTAACGGACGTGCCATCGATGGTGCATTCAAGCTCTGTTCAGTAAAATGAGTATCAGGCAAAAGTAAGTTACAATGTTATCATAATAGGTTCAAATGTAATTTTGTAAGATGAAGTTTTTGGTGAGAAACTTGAATAAATCCAGTTGTTTGAAGATGTTTTCACAGCAGTATAAAATAGATAAAGACTTGTTTAACCTCCTAACACTAATGTTAGCTCTAAGCAGCCTATAATACACAATTAAAACTACTAATGCCGGACCCTCCGATAGCTCAGTTGGTATAGCGTGCGCCCATATAACAAGGCTGAGTCCTGTCCTGTCATTAAAGGCTAAGATGCCAAAAAAATACTACTACTGCCAAGATACATATTAAATAACAGTTATTTAAATAATCAATCATTTGAATTGTGTCTTTTTATGCAAATATATCGACTATCAGCGATTGGCTGAGTACATCGCCAATTGTTTCTTGGCTGATGTTTGTCATTATATTTTGCTAATTAAATGGTCTGCCTCTGAAGAACAAGAGATGCTGCTCAGCGGACAGAGACAGACGCTATATGTGTACAGATATCAGACTAGGCACAGGAAGTGCATTATTATCATACTGTCGGTACGACGCGTCTGTGTTTTTGTTCCAAAGCTTTTCACATCAGTGTAGGCAGTATGTAAATCCCCAGCGACCACTGGTAGACAATAATCTTATATTTTTATGTCAATAAAATGAATACACAAATATGTATGATATTGCTACTGACATCCCCATAATATTATGTTGCAATGTCAGCGGTATTAGCCATGTGTTTACCACATATTTATTTGCATATAGAGCAGGGAAGTGACATCTGATCATAAGTGGTCACTCAGGGCCAGAGATACAGTGAGGGAAAACAATACGAAAAACAGCTGGAGAATATTAACATATATCTCCAGTATACACAGATATACGGCGTATACCTACTATTTTCCAGTCAGTCACCCACTTCTAAAACCCCTCTGATGAGTATCTTTGTTACACATTGTTTGAGAGAACTATAATATTAGGTAACTGGATGTAACCATCACTAATGCCGTTGGTAGATGTTGGTTTTGTTTGAATATGCCAAACTGTAATGTTGTGGGTTCTGATTATTTGGATGATTAAGCTTAGACAATTAATATGTGCTCACATCAATCGTCGCTTGTTGCCACAGTAAATATTCACGTATTCTGCAGCCTGATAAAGACACCAGTGTCAGTGCAGCCAGGCATGACTCCAATCCAAAACTGACTTTGTGGGTTCTTATGAAAGCTTGTACACTCCTGCAGAACATTCATGCATTCATTGTTTTCAGGGGAATGGACTATCTGATAAAAGGGCTTTTTTTTTTTTTTTTTTGGCCCAATGACATTTTTCAGGCTATTGGTGTTCCAGAATAACAATGGGCCGTTCCCTCCCCAACACCCAATAATGTACACTAAACACTGCGACCTAAACTATCAAAGGACAATATATAACTTGAGATCACTTGGCAACTGGGATACGATGCAGATGGTAATGTAGCTGACATGCACTTGCTAATGTTATATGTTGGTCACGGAAAGGGGCTAGCCACAACAACTAACTAGTGTTAGCATCACATTTGGGTCCAGTTAGTTAATGTATTGTATAGTTAACAATAGCCCCTTAGACCTTCTCTGTCTGGATTAGGAGGAGACTCGTTGTGAAACGGAAATGTGAAAAATCATCGTGCAAATTTTTTGCTTTCCCACACTACACATACATATTACACTGGTGTGAAATGGCTTTGAAGCCAGGCGCTTACCATCAAACTTGGCCATTTGTCCATTTTGCCCACACTAACTGGCAATTTGATCGCTGACGACACCTCATGATACCTATGTTGTTATACTATGGGTTCACAAGCCTTGTTAGAAGCGAAACCTACTCTAAACATATCTAATCTGACTGCATCTCAGTTCATAATTTGGCATTCATTGGTGTATGACGCTAATGGAGCAAAGGGAGAAAATAAGTTTTAATGTTTCTCGATAGGAGAATATAGTTAATTTCCTAAACAAGGCCAAAACATCAATGTTAAATATCAGGCTTGATTCAACCCATAATCAAAGATCAAGGGCGGCTTTCTAAATTCACCAATTTGCACTGATATTTTGTAGACTTGCTGGGGAAAAAAGCATTGCAGAGGATGCAGATGCATTTTTCCTCACTGACAGTATCCTCAGTTAACTATGATGCAATGCTGCAACAAGCCATCTTTTCAATAAAAGTTAAAACATTTTTTTCTCAGCAAGAATAACTGTCATGTTCTTACTGTCGGTACTGTAACTGCTATTGATCTTTTGACTTAAATGTAAAAGCAACAGCAGAATGGAAGAAGTTTAACTGCTCTTTGGGGCTTGTTGAAAGGTAGTTTGGGAAATGTTTAAGGCAAGGAACTGAAGTACAAGAAGTAACAAGTTCATTTAAAAGGGAAGCCGCCAGATTTTACACATCAAAGTCTGTTTACAGCTCTTGAGGAATACTACAGCTTATGTGGGAAAAGTTCAGAAAATATGAAGCCAAAGTTTGATCACTTGCCTCCTGTGATGTCACACAAGGGGTCTGGAGACTACAAGTTTGACTGTATATAAGAAGTGGTGTAGTCGCCATGACACCCATCCATTGGTATGTGGACTATGGTTCTGAAGCCTTGAGTTTCACATTTTGGCCGGTGCCTTCTTGTTGCAACCAGAAGTGACACAAGAGGGTGGAGCTAAGTACAACGAATGCTGAATAAGACATTTCCACGTGACCAAAATGTTCTAGTTAAGTTTCATGAACTGAAAACACACTGTGAAAGGGTTAAAGGTCTAAGACGAAAACACGGACAACTCCAGACCAGACAACGCCGTAGTAGCTACCTGCCAATCACAAGCTAGCCGCGCCCTAAATCACACCCTGCTTTATGGTCTATTTGACTCTAAATGGGACCATAATTTACTAAATGAACATCATGTCGCCCCCTGCTGGCTGTTAGAAAGAATGCAAGTTTAAGGCAATTCAGCACTGACTTCACTTCTCAGACTAAACATCCAGCAGATATGGAGAAGTAGGGCCATTTCCTCATAGACTTCAGATTTAAGGCATTTCAGCCTTGGCTTCACTTTTCAGACCCAAAGGTTGCCCACTAAACATAGCATAATCTCTGACTGAACCTAAATCTCTGACTGAACTGTTGGTGATTGTGTAGCATTGCGGGTAATGTAGGAGCCAGGTTTTGATGATAGTATAATACTGTACATAGATTTTTACACTTTATCCATCATGAGTCTGACAGTGTTGCAGACGTGCAGTGCTATATTGGTGTAAACACTTTTTGAAAATGGTTGTTGACAGATTGATGATCCTGTATTCAGCTATGCAAATTAAATTTCCCTTTAAATCTATGATTTTCCCTTTTTCCCTTTTCAGGATCCAGGTACTAGATGGTAGTTTGTTCTCTGGACTCTCTAAGCTGACCACATGTGAACTTTACACCAACCCCTTCAACTGCTCTTGTGAGCTGCTGGGTTTCCTGCGCTGGCTCTCAGCCTTCCCCAACAGGACCAGTGAGAGGATGGTGTGTGACTCGCCTCAAGGATTCTTTGGCTACAACCTCCTGAGCCAGAACCCCCGCATGCCTACCCAACGCAATGCACTGCACGTGCTTAGTTTTGTATGCAAGGACGACGGCAGTAGTGTGACATCCTTCTATATGATTGGCACGGCCGATTCCACCACCTTGCCACCAGATTTTGCCTCTCCCTGTGGTTTGGACGATTGTGCTTCCGGGACTCCTCCTGATGAGGTAATCAGCTTAAGCCCCATTTTCTCTGACACAAATCCAATCATGACGCTAAAGCAGGTGCTACATTCAAGCGCTGTGATTACAGTTCAGATTCCTCATCCGTACAGGAAAATGTACATCCTGGTGCTTTATAACAACAGCTTCTTCACAGATATCCAGAATCTGAAAAATCAAAGAGAAGATATTGAGGTCAAGAACTTAAAACCCAACACCGTCTACACATACTGTGTGGCTTCTATACGAAACTCCCTGCGCTTCAACCACACCTGTCTGACCATCTCCACTGGCCGCCAGGCCGGGGCTGGGAGGACAGCCAATCAGTCGTCAGCCACCCACTACATTATGACTATACTGGGCTGCTTGTTTGGCATGTTACTTTTCCTTGGCCTAGTTGTCCACTGCCTGAGGAAGAAAAGGATCATGCAGGAGAAGGAGAGGAAGATGAGCAGGATCCAAAGGACTCTGATAGAGCTCAAGTATGGTGGAGAAGGAGATATAGAGGGAGGGAGTGGAGGATCTGTTTCCCAGAAGATTGGTGCTGGGGACAGTTTGTCCAGAATGCCCTACCTTCCTCAGGGTGGTGAGATTGATCCATACAAGCTGCAGGAGGTGATAGAAACACCGGTGCACAAGCCTGCCAAACTGAACTACATGGAGGTGAGAGGGTCTGGCATTGAAAGGGAGAGGGAGCGAGAACGGGAACGGGAGCGAGAAAGAGAAAGAGAGATGTCACCACAAGCAAATCCCCAGGGCTCAGTAGCAGAGATCTCAACCATCGCTAAAGAAGTTGATAAAGTTAACCAGATCATCAACAACTGTATAGATGCTCTCAAATCCGAGTCTACCTCCTTTCAGCAGGGGATCAAATCCCCCTCTTCTGCAGGCGGAGGGGCTGTTTCTACTGCAGAGCCACAGCTGGTGCTTCTCTCTGAGCAAGTAGAAAGAGGAAGTGAGTTCCTCTCCCCGGTGTACAAGGGAGGAAGAGGAGGAAGAGAGGAGAGGGGGAGAAGCTATCATCATTCTCTGCAGCGACACCACAGCATGGAGGCACCTCCAACCTCAAAAAGGCCCAGCACCTCCTCATCTCCTGGTTCTGCCCGTAGCCCTCGCTCATTCCGCTCAGAGGGAGGCTACCACTCATCAGAAACCCGCTACATCGAGAGGACTTCACCCGGAGAGAGGGGAGAGAGGGGAGAAAGGGGAGGCGGAGGAGGAGATGCCATTCGTACAGTCACCCCGGCAGCGGCTATCTTACGAGCTGAAGCACAGAGAATCCGCCAGTACAACGAACACCGTCACTCCTATCCCGGCTCCCAACAGCACCTCCAGGAGCTACAGCACCACCCCCAGATCCTGCAGGAGCTCCACCACCATCCAGGGGTTCGTAAGCCCTCCATGTTGGACCCCCTCACCCTCAGCAGGCAGGCCAAACAGCGGGAGCTTGCTTACTCCCAGCTCTCGCCACACTACCCGCTCTCGCCCCAGTACCACAACCTCAGCTACTGCTCCAGCCCAGAGGAAGATGAGGAGGATGAAGGGCTCCTGTGCACCCCGACCCTCGGGCTGTGGGAGAGGTTCAAGCTGCACCGCAAGAGGCACCGGCAGGCGTCCATGGAGGACGAAGGATACGTGGCAGCCGGACACGCGCTGAGGCGAAAGGTTCAGTTTGCCAAGGATGAGGATCTTCACGACATACTGGACTACTGGAAGGGTGTGTCTGCCCAGCAGAAGACCTGATCCCACATCTGGAGAGCCCAAACACTTTGAAGATGGAAAATAACAACACTGCACCCACACAGAACTGACCTGTAAATACACACTCACACACACACCTTACAGGATCTACAGAATTCCACATATACATCTGTCTACACACACACACACACACACATACACATACACACACACACACTACACAAACCAAGCCTTTGCTTCTGAGAACATGAAGGAGGACCAAACTAATATATTATATTGAACAACAAAAATCATAACTTATAGAGAGACTGAGTTACTTTTTGTAATGTAATAAACATTATAGCTCAGACTTATGTAGCTATTTGTACTAAGTTTTGAATGAAGAAAAAAATAAACTTTAAGAGCAGAAACCTTAAAAGTTGCCAGGCAACCCATCCTGAACAGCTTGGCTTCAACAACAATCTGCCTTGAGACTGACATTCATCTAACCTGACCACGGCAGATTAACCTCACCGATTATTATTATTATTGTTATTATTACCGCGGTGGATTGATCAACATTTTGCTTTGCAGGGGAAGTTGTTTATGCATCGCGCCCTGCGATGCTGGTTTTGGGGGAAAAGGACATTTTGCCGTGATTTGGGAGATTTAAGACATCAAAATGACAAATTCTGGATGGGTCGCCAGGCAACAGTAATATTCAACTGTGCTGAGAATGAGTAGGAGTTTAATGTGCCAAATCAACCAAGGGGGGATAGTAGAGCCCTACTGTGTACCAACTTCTCCTCGCCACTGTTTTTATATACAGAATTTAAAAAACCTAGAATGATATGTTATTACTATTAATTATTCTTATTACATTACTGGTCTTCTTATTATTCCTATGCTCCACATCATTAATATTCTATTATTTGAATATGGCATGGCTCTGTCGTGTGACTGTGTTTTGACTGTTTTGAACCTCTCAGCTGAGAAGTGCACACCAACAGAGACAAACAGTGCGATGGACGAGATGTTTGAGTTCTTCTTTTCTACCAAGAGGAATGTGCTCTCTGCTGAGCCCAAAACAAGCCCGTCTTTTCTCTTGGTGAACCCCGGCTACACCCGCTCCTCATCCTCCTAAAGAGGGAACGCTGTACAGATGAGAGAGAGAAGTTCTATATTTGCAACAGAGGTGACTGTTTTGTTTGTACAACATGGGTTTTGAAATCTTTCAGACTTTTCAGAAACCAGAATCCCAAGTTAGTTACCTACCTGCTCAGTTACAATGGTACGTTTTTGATTTTGAAATCGAACTAAAAATTCTAATCTTCAAATGAATGTCTTATAATTCCCACAGGGGAAACATATCTGCACTGTTCAAAATCAAAAAACGACTCTTAGGAAAAGACCTAAAACTCTCAGCTTCCTTCCCGATACACTGTAGCTCCACTGTGTTTTATCAACAGTTCATTTTTTTTGTTCCTCCTCCCATCTCCCAGGTTTTTACTCCTTATTTTTTCCTCTGGTTCCACTGTGGTGCCATTGTGCCAATTTGATAAATCACAAAGAAGTATTTGAAATGATTTTAAATACTATTTACAGACCTCGTCTCCTCCTTCACATCTTCACAGTCGCCAGAGCAACAACAATTTGCACAAAACGATCCACTCCCATTGGCTCACTGCTCCCCTTCTATCCTCCAATCATTTCTAAGACCAAAGTACTGTGGTAGTAAATTGACCCTTATAGCCCCTGACCCGGCCCCGGCTATTTACCCACCATCACCCTTACAGTAACAACTCTAGCACATGCACACAACCACAACCACACACAGATGAATGTATTCTTTGAGAAATTGATACCGTTTAGCAGCTAGATTTTCTGTTTCTGATGTACGAGCTGTCTTCAAACAGTGTCTGATAGAAATCTTTCTCCAGATGGCCACTTGTGATTCAGAATAGGACATAAATAAGGAATATTTGGCTTTGGATGGCTTTCCTCAAACCAGTCTCTGTCACTAATTGGCCCTTCGTTAAGCCCCGCCCCTCACTGCTCCTCTGTCAAGCTGTCAGCGCTAACGTTACCACGGAGCCCACACCGCCCCAACTACACTCCCTCCATAGATGTTATCTAATGTTTGGAAAAAGCGATTTCAGAGAGAAGCAGACAGAAGAGTCTACAATATGTGTTTGGAGGATATATCAGGATGTTAAACTGATTCAGCAGTGAAAACTGGTTAAAAAGATAAAGATGAAAGCTAAAGCCTACAGATCGCAGTGCAAAAGCGAAACATCACCAGCTGGCACTCGAGACAGAAGACTTAACAGGAACAACATTGTTCCTGTCAGGCTGGTAGATCTTAAGTCACAGTTACAATCATTAAAAACATCAAAAGCAGCATGTGTATACCTTCAGTATACATCGGACTGGCAATACGTCATCCAGAGTAGTTCCCATGGCCACGACAATCATCCAATGTCCCTCATAGACAGTAACAGACTAAACAGAAGAAGTTGAAACATGTCTCCAATCTTCTACTTTAAACAAAGAGGTAATAGTAATAATGCTATGCTGAAGAGTTGCTGTGTAGTTGGTTGCACTAACAATAAATACAAAAACGGTGATCTCCAATTTGTTCCCCTGCGGTGTCCAAAAAATATATAATAGAGGCTCCAAGCCGTTGACCAGACCAGCGTGGCGTCATCACCGAGGCTGCGCTTCTGTTTGGGGGAAAGAAACTCGCTGTTAAGCTGAAAATGAGGCAAAGCTGTTGTGCAGCGGGTTAACCGAGGCTGTCACACTGAGATCTGAGGCTCATACGATATGTGAATATTCACTGTCGGTGTGATGAATCACTAAATGATGCTGGTGACCGTGACTAGCATGGCTAGCTAACAGTGAGTGTGAGGCTGCTGCAGTAATACAGTCATAAATCAACGTTATAGCATCATCAGACTATCGACTCCAACTAAATCTCAGCCTACATATCAAACAGTTGACTATAAACAGGCTGGTTATTTACAGACAGCACTTAGCCTGATGTAATTCAGTCAAATATATACAGAAGTCTGGATAAGCAATAACTGGTAAATGTGTTGAATTGGGGAAAATTGGATGGATTGGGCGATCAGCCTTAATGTATTATGGTATTGCGAATGCTCAGCTTCAAGGCAAGACCGCAAAGTAACTATTAGACATGTGTATACTATAAATGTCTATATAAGAAGACATGACTGCATAGTAATTTGTCAAATTTACAATCCTAACACACGTCAAACTGCATTGAAGTCTATGGGATCTTTGGTTTTCTTTCCCCCAAAAGGGGGCGTGGCCTAGACTTTTTGCTAAGTACTTGTTTGTGCTGGTCTGATGTATATCTTCAGTAGCTAGCATAGCATAGTGCTAACACGAGTTAACGGTGGGCTAATGTACTCTGCTAATGTTACCTCCTCAGTTATTTACTTAGAAACATACAGTATATCTCCTTCCAGCATCTCCAAGTGAGTATCACAATTACACTACGTTTAACCACGAATAGCTCAAAATCCACAAAACCAGCCTGAAACTGAAGTATGTCTGAAACCATCGCATGAGAGTCTACGGAGCAGAGCCGTAGAGTTGTCGGACCCTGGTCAGAGCTGGCAGATGCTACGCTATGATTGGCCAGTCTGCTTTCGAGGGGCGGGACTTAGCAACGTGTCAATCGAACCAAACGTTGTCCACAAGAAGCCTAAAATTGCCACTGCAGACATCTGTTGAAGTAATAGCAACGGGGTTTTGCCTTATCAAAGGTTTTCAACTGAAAAAAGTTCCTGATGTTAGACGTGTTGTAGTAAAAATGTGACAAGTCTCACTAGCGTGGTGAAAAGAGACAACATGTAGATGCAATATCTACAGGGAGGCTGAAAGAGGAGTAAAATGTGATTTAAAAAAATATACTGCTGTTTAATCTATACAGAACTGTGCTATAACAACTCATTCAAGAGGACTGTAAACCAGGGATGGAGTCATGCACATTTCAATTCAGCGGATTTTGAATTTAACAAGCTTGTAGTGTTCACAGTATTGACAAACAATTTGTAATTACAGATGTTTAAACGGACTGAAAAGATCTCTGAATTGAAACAGAATTGACTCCAACCTTGAAACACTGAAAACTACACAATGGAAACAACAGAGCTGGCAGACAATGAAAAGTTCAATGGTGAATGGAAACTCTGTATAAAATCTTTTTGTTTTCTCTGCTATAATGAGTTCAGAATGCTCAAGTCATTAAGCCCAGTTAAAGCCATAATCGTGGGTTAGTGAAATCACCACAGCTGTTTGTAGCACTGCAAAAGCACATTCATTAGTGTGGTTAAAAAAAGGCCGTTTCTTTCTCTCCCCTTTTCTGCAGCAGCTATAACGTGATTCCTCCGCTGCTGCAGCAAACAATCCAGCTCTGATCCAAAAAGGAAACGGACGAGTTGTGGTTGTTTCTGCATTACACGTCCCAGATTGTGGCTTTAACTTAACAACAGCCTTAAAACATTCAATTTTCTTTAATCTTTTTAACTAAAGCATTGCTTTGAAAATCGAAGAATTTCCTGGTTTCTTAACTTATACTTTCCTGACTGCAATTTTATAATTGCTTTATTCTTAAGCCTCACTTGAGCATTCTTTGAGTAACAGTAATATTAATGTAGCGATGTATTCAAGTACTGTTTTTGTTTTTTTTTCTTTGATTTTTTTTCCCGTTCTGTTTATGAACGAATGATGGCCTGAGTTTATCATGCATCAGAGAGTAGCAGAGCTACAACAAGCTGGCGGTCGAAGCGACCAGTCGGCAGTGACCCTAATCAGCGCTGCTATTCTTTGAAGCGTGATGAAGAGAAACTGTGTTTTTGAAGCAACAATGCCTAGAAAGTGGAAATAAATAGAGGTCCTGCTGACAACAGACAGAAACGACAATGGCGTATGATGCAAAGAAATCCTCAGTGGAGGCTTGTGGTCCATTCTTCTAGTGAATGACTCAGGAGTGAGAGAGAGAGAGACAGAGAGCGAGCGCTCTGCCATAGGATCTCTCAGAGGCTTTCTTTCTTTATTTTCTTGTCAAAAAATTAAAATGAGCACAATAAAATAGCCTTTCTTTCACTGTCTCCTTTCCTGGAGAAACCATACGTATGTTAGAAGTTTTAAATACACTCGGGACTTTCACATTTGACACATTTCATTGGTTACTTTTGCTTGAGTAAATGCTGAAAGAGGTAGTTTAGCTAAATCAAAAGCAGGTATCTGGTGGTATCAAGCCATGGACAGTTTTGGTGCAATTTAAGGTTTTGAGATCTCAGTCTCTGGGGGTGGGGATCACAGAGTAACTCATGATTAGCAGTGTCACACTTAGCTTTGACTTTCAATTTTAAGGTCATGACTCGACTCTCCATTTTCGATTTACACGTCATTGTTAGACTGAGTCTTGATTGTTAAAGATCAACAGATCATTGGTTTTAAGCCCCGGCAACTGTCATGTTCATTTTCTTCAAAAAAAGAGGCTACATGGTGAAATGTTACATTTTTAGGAGTATACCACATTAAGGCCAAATGGTCAGATTTAAATAATTTGTTTAGTACAGGAATTGTAAAACAACAAGAAGAAGCTCCTCTGGATGGCAGGAGAGAATTTTACACCAGCAGCTAGAGTTTCTCTGAGTTTACAAGTTACACCTGAATGCACCCTGAAGTCCGTGTCGGAGGCCCCATGCTTTACTGTACAAAGCTACGTAGACACGCAATCGATTTTAAGTGGCGATAGAGTGACTGTGGATGAAATCACCAAACAGTTTTCTTTGGTTGCTGCAGTCTCCACATCTCTGTAGCCTACAAACTAGAGTTTTTCTGTCAATGACGTATTCATTATTTACATAAGCAAGAGGATTTTCCAGTTCTGTTGTGCTGCCTTTGGAGTATTTTTTTCCGTCGACATACACAATTAGGCAGGAGTGGTGAGAAAAAGTACTAATAAAATAGATTCACCAATTCTGCTTTTGACTTCGAAGGTGGAAAGCTCATTTCGATGGATTTTCAATTCAGAATTGAAATCATGACACCCCTACACACGACACAGCACTATCACAATACTCTGGCCATGATAATGATGGTATCACAATACAGCAATTCTGCAATAACCCATTCATTACAAGACAATCATCTATGAAACATCATGATATCTGTTTAACTGAGGAAGTAAAATACCCCTAAACAGGCGAAAAGCAGGAAGTATTTATTCACTGCATTGTCGTATCAGTTTCACAGAATTTGACGACTGAGATGAAACGTCACAGACAGACTGCAACGTGTCCATGTCCATGTGCAGCATCATTCTTATGTGAAATAGCCATAAACTGGCAAAAGGCTGAACTGCCAGAAAGCAGAAAAGTTGTGGGGTTAAAATGTTTAAAGGAAGGATACAACTATATCTCATTAAAATCCTTCTAATTTAAATCAACAAATATCTCCTTCGAACAACTGTATGTGTTCAAGCTTCTCACCTAAAACTAAATTTTAAAAGATTACATTTGAACATGTCACGATAACGTCAGAATTTACCATAGTCCAATACTAGTCATATTTAATAACAGCAACAACCCACCTAGCAGAAGAAGAAGAAGAGAAATATTCCTTTATTTGTCCCCCAATGGGGAAATTCAATTTTTACACTCTGTTGTTTTTACTTATACACGTCAGAATTTACCATAGTCCAATACTAGTCATATTTAATAACATGCTAACAAGGGAGAAAAGTGAGAAGGAGGGGCCCCTCCTACACACCCCCCCCATCAGTTTGGGGTTTTTTCCCTTGCTCAGGCCCACCCCCGCAATGCCCAAGAAGTAAACTGGCACCCCCCCACTACCAATTCACACTCAGTTCTTGGTCCATGTCGGGACTTAACCGGTGACCCTCCGGTTCCCAAGCCAACTCCCTACATACTGAGCTACTCCCCCCCCAACCACACAACCACATACGCAGCTCCAGGCCAATGAATGAGGTGGGACAAGAGTGGTTATCCTCAGGTGTATAGTACTAGATGGTCACCGGGATAAAACCAATGACAGGCTGTATTTGTGTGGTTTAAAGCAGAACAACCGTCAGTGCGAAAATACATTACACTAAACGACAAACTGAGAAAACTGAAAACAAAACATTCTGGGCTCCTGGGCTTGAAGAGGCCTCTCAACCTTTGCACTAAAGAGAGGCTGAAAAAAAACTAGCTTCCTTTCAGCCGCCACAACATGACCGTTCAAAGTGCCTGCATGTTGCCGATCCGTCTCTGAGATTTCTGCTTCCACTTCAGCACAATGCGGATAACTTTGTTGATGGCGCTCAGTGTTGAACAATGACATTTAAAAAATTCAACAGAAACATCTCTTTGCACAGCACTGTCCCAGTTACTGTGAACCATCCACAAAACACACTGTCAAAGTTTTCAGTAAAGTAGTTCCAGTGAGTATCCCCATTATTCTGGATAGTAATCTAGAATAACAGGGACACTGTTTCAGGGAATGACTGAAACTGCCACACAATTACACAGTAAGCCTGAGACATGCTGAGGCTGCTGCTCTGTCATTAGCTTCGCTGTAGTTAAAAGTTAAAGACAGATTTAAACTGCTGTGTCCTCAGAGGCCGTCTCACCTGAGGTTTAGTCTGGTCCTGGTTACTGTGTCCTTTAGCACCTGAACCCCTGTAGAGGTCTCTGTATCTGAGGTTTAACTTAAACCTGCTGCAGACATGCTTTAACTAAGGGTTAAGGTTATTAAATTCACTTAGAACATATTTCTATAGCTGAGATCATTTTATTCATTTCTAAAATTTTACATCTTTTTACATGTATGCTCTTTGGAAGGCCACACGATAATCAAGTGTCAAACATATAATTGTGTTATTACAATTTACTTATTTAGTAAACTGTATATTATTGGACTAAAAATATTGTAATAAATAAATTCAACATAAATAAAATAAACAACCAAAATTTGAAATAAAATCAGCTCTCAGGCACTGTTAACAAAAATATGAAATGTCTGCCCAATGACCAGGTCTTATAATGACGGCGAAACCCTGCTGTTTATTCTAGCATCATGTTGGCTAAAATGTTTGTGATTTTTTTATGTAAACACAGCAGGCAATGTTGAGGTCAGCAAAATTGATCATGTCATGTCAATATATCGTACGAAAAGTCGATGACATATAAATGACTGAGGTCATGTCCATCTATCCTATGATGAGTCAATAACTTGAGGTAATGTCCATATATAATACAAGTCAATAACATAAAAATCCCCGAGGTTCTGTCCATATATCATACGATAAATTGATAATGTACAAATGACTGAGGTCATGTTCGTATATATTGTACAATAAGTCGATGATATAGAAATGATTGAGATCAAGTTTGTATATCATCGATAACAAAATTATTGACGAAATGTGAATATATCATAGTCTTTAATGTAAAAATGATTGAAATTATGTCCATATATCATAAGATAAGTCGATAACATGTAAATCATTGAAGTCATATATAGTCGTATATCTTGGAATAAGTCATCAACTTAAAAATTGTTCAGGTAATGTCCATATATTGTATGATAAGTCACTGACGGAAAAATTATTGAGGTCATGTCTGTATATGATATGATAAGTCGATTCATAAAAATGATTGAAATAATGTCCATATATTGTACAATAAGTCAATGATGTAAAACATATTGAGGTTATACACTATATTATAAAATAAGTTGATGACATAAAAATAATGTCTGTATATGGTAAGATAAATCAATAAAATGATTGAGGTCATGTGCACATATCAATAAGTTAATCACGTAAAAATGAACAAGGCAATGTTCAAATGTTGTGCGATAAGTCCGTACAATTATTGTGGCCATACAGTAAATCGACAATGTAAAAATCATCAATATATCAAACAATAAGTCGATAAAGTAATTATTGTGTTGGGCCTACATCCATTGAGCCGCTAGCTGGGCAAAATATTCAACAGCGTCTGTTTAGAAACGTCTCGATACTACTAGAGGCTGAAAAGTACTTTCACAGACAGTGACCACACGCCAGTAGTTGCACACAGTCATTCACAGTTCTATAATTATTGCTTATACATAAAACTTGTAGCCAAGTTGTAGTTTTAGAAACTACACAACATGTCACAATAATTAATAATTCAAATTAGTTCAACCATGACTGACTGATATCTCTGAACAATTTTTGGCTTGTAGTTAAATATAATCCTGTTAAATAAATTTAAAACCCACGTAAAAAAAAAAAAAAAGGCAAATCTGCACACTTTTTATGTCTCAGACAGTCCTCACTAAATATGGGTAAATGTAAATATGGGCCAAATGTGCTGTAGGAAAACTTGGATCAACATGGAAAGTGACAGACCTAAAACACCCTCAGTCAAACACACTGCTTCAAGAGAGACTTTAAAAAAGGGAACGACAGAAGTAATGTCATGTTGTATTGGCACCGTGGATGAAAGGCCCTATTTGGAGCGTGTCCTTGGTGACATAAATTAGGATGCTTGCTCTGCTGGATTTTTTTTAACCGCAGCAAGTGAACGGACCAAGTGATCCATCCAATGACAAGAGTACACATTTTGAAATGTGCTCTTTAATACGACAAGGAAATGAGGCATTTAAAATGACGTGAAAACTACAAGCCGTGCATCGATATGTTCGGTGAAGTAACCTACTTCTTCAGCAATTTCAAGTTGTTTTGTGCCAAACAAAAAGCTTTAACGTGACTGAAGTTTGAACTGTCAGCAACTTAAATATCATCTTCTGAAATCTAGGCAACCTTTACTTAAAGTAAGTTCTCTCAACTGGCTTTTTTCCCTCCACACAGTTATTTTTACGCAGTTACACCGTCCAGTTTCAGTCAGAGGGTTTTAATGAGAAGCTTTACTGTGCGTGACGCAGGTAAGTGCGTCGCTCTGAGACATCAGCGCTAACACAGGCAGCAGCTTTTCTTTTTCACTTTTCATGCACGTTATAAGACTGTTTGATACTGTTGTTATAAAAGAAAAATCCTAAATGAATCTCACAAAAACAACAACTACTTACGGCTGTTTTAAACAACATGGATGGTTACGTCATACCCAGTGGTGGGTAAGTACATGCACTCCACTGTTTTTATCCATCAAGATGAGATTATCAGTCAGGAGGAAGAAGTTACTACTCAGCCTGTGAAAACAGTTGTATGATGCCGTCTGTGGCTCTGGGGTCTGACAAACATCACTGAAGTCACATCACCTGGGTGTCTTGCTTTGACTGGAGGACCACACTTTGTCAAAACGAATCCTGGGTTACACACTGAGGGTGTGGAGTTTGAAAAATGTGGGTGTTTACGAGTCAGGTAAGGTCTAATGTGAAGACACAATAAAGTTGCATTTTGGGAAAGTAGGATCCAGGGTTTCTGGAACTTGACCCACACTGGAGACACACAGTAAAGTCACATATCCCAGCTTCTGCTGATTAGGTTTGATGTACTGTGTACAGTGAAAAAAGTGTCTACATAAAAATGTTATCAATAAGACCTTTAACAAGATATGTAGGGCTGATGAAGTGTAACAGTAATCGGGAGAAACAGCAGGGCTATGTCTATGTACTGGCACAGACAAACACCCACCAGAGAGCCTCTCAGAGTAGAGCCACTACATGAGCTACAACACAGGTACCCACACAGGGACGTACCGTAAATGTGCTTCTAGACTCTGTCAAACCTCCACCTGCAGAGAAAGAGAGTGGTATTGATTTTCTCATCCAACGGTCATTTTGGAAAATCAAAATGTTCAATTAAGAAATGTGCTTGAACAGTAGAGGAGCATGGGACCGATCTAAATGCAAAAAAAGCTTCATCTCTGACTTATAAAACCATTTCATTGTAGAGAATTTGTACACCCTGTCAGTCAAAAGCTCATATGGACAATGACACAGACCTGCAGTGCAATAAGCCTAGACCAGGGGCTTATCTGTCCAGGTGAAATAACCCTTAGATTCATAATGGTGTTGTAATTCATGTGCAGAAGCACAATCGTTTTCCATCCTGAACTGACTGAAAGAAAACTGCAACTTCAGTACAACACTGTCGATGTTCATTACTCCTTATCTTGAAACCGCTGTGGTACAAGTGGCTTAAGGGCCTGACGATGGGAGGCTTCTATCAAGACGAGAACATGTCCTAACAGGGTCTTTTCATTATCCTTACATCTCCTAACCCAGGGCAGGTGAGTTTGGTATGTCTCCACGGTTACATCATCTTTCTCCCAAACCTCATTTTCCTCCCTGTATGACACCTCAGATCTCTCTCTCTCTCTCTCACAGTCAGACTGTGCAGTCAACGGACGCTAGGAGAGTGAGACAAGCTGTTTATACAGATAAACATTAAAATTGTTTCATTTAAAACTTTTCTATATCTGATTCTGTTGTTGAACTTTAAAAAATACACGTGATATTTCCAGAAATGCATATAACGCAGTCATGACGCGGAGCAGGTTATTAAAGAGCACTCCCGGGCCAGCAGAATGAAAGATTTCAGTCCTGTACCCAGTGGGGCGGTTGAAAAGGGCAGCCAAACAACTCCTGGTATTACTGCTGCTCACAGTGGAGGAGAAAACCTACATTAAGTCTAGTTCTGAAGCGCCGTGGTTGAGGGCTGCCCTTTCTAGATGCGGTCTTATCAAAGCAGCCTGACGCAGAGCGGAGACGGAGCCTCCAGCTTGCCCCGCCGTCAGAGTTTGGAACACAAGAAGTTGTCAGGCCCATCACAGCCGGAGCTGCAGTGACCAAAATATCTGTCTTTTTATGTGCTGCCTGTCTCCCTCCCATCACTCTATAGCCGTCCAAGAGTACAAAAAGAGGCCTCCCCAGGCACAAACAATAGCTCCCCCTCCTCCATTCTCCACATGGCATTTACAGTGACACCTCCGGCAGGGATGGAGGCTAGGAGAGATATGAGGACAGAAAGAGAGCGAAAAAAACAGAAAGACGCAGGAAACAGAATTAAGCATAAGAGGCTAAGGAAGATAAAAGAGGACAGAACGACAGTGCTCTTCGCTCATTTTCAGTGTTTTGATTTCTCTCAGAGCCGTGGGGGTTGTCTGTGTGAAATAACCTTTTAAAAATGTGAATTAAGGCTCTGTGTCTCTCTCAGAGATCAGGGTTTAGTGTGGGTCTGCCTGTAAAAGGAGGCGGCTTGATAGAGCATGAGGATAAGAGTCGTAATGGGAAACATTCTCACAGCTTTATCACTACAAATTAAAGGGATAGTTCAGATGTTTTGAAGTGGGATTGGATGACCTACTTATCCATAGTCAGTGTATTGCCTACAGTAGATGACGGTCGGCTTGACCCCACTTTGGAGAAACAGACAGGATAAAGACATGCACTGCTGTGGATGGGCAGCAGTAAAATGTATTTTAGCCACCTGAAAAGAAAGGTTCACCTAAAAGATCAACATCCATTTTAACACGAGGACCGCCGTAGCCCATGCTATTTCACGTTGTGGCTCCAAGACTGGAATTAATCTTTCATTGTACATGATGTTTCCTTTCTGCCCTGGTTTTTCCTAAATACCTGTTCTGCACAGGCCTGTATTCTCATATTGACGGAATAACATTTAGAAAACAAAATAGATGAGTTTTAGTTCATGACAGCAGTGTCCTTAGTTGCTGAGAGTAGCACCGATTAAAGACCCAGACGCACCAAACTCACAAGAAAGGAGCGGTGACGAAGGCCAACTGTTGTGTCACCTGACGTCGCCTTTCTCTTGGCCGACAAGTTGCATTTGAACGTACCGCACAGATTACAGCCAACGGCCAGCTAACGTACATTGATTTTACCCGTTGGCTTGCTTTCCTCACTTCCGCTTCTTTTCTTTTGCACTGATTCGTGTAAGCTGAACGGCCAATCAGAGTGATTTCTCTCACTGATGGGCGCCGCCGCTGATTCAACGCGCCTAATCAGCTGAAAAGCCTCTAGGACGGGCAGACTAGAGCCAACAGTGTGGGACACATCCCAAAAAAACAAACCAAAGGACATTCACCAATGGCCTCAAACTGTCTGACGGCCGATCGTCAGCTTGGTGTGTTGGAGTCTTGATGCTGGTCCTGCAGCCAAATTGACGTATTTGCATAATGTCTGTATTATAGTAAGCGCATTTAGACAATGAATGAGCCATAGAAACTAATTTGCATGCCAGTATTCACTCACATGCATGCACAATCACACTAAGGTATGTTGGCCCACAGTATTCATCATATTCCATCCATCAATCTGTAACCGCTGATCCCATTAGGGGTCGCAGGGAGCTGGAGCCGATCCCACGCTAACATTCACAGTCAGAGTCATCAATTAACCTGCATGTCTTTGGACTGTGGGAGGAAACCAGAAAAAACCCACACTAACATGGGGAGAACATGCAAACTCCACACAGAAGAGCCGGATTTGAACCTGCGATGCCCTTGCTGTGAGGCGACAGTGCTAACCCCTGCACCACCGTGCAGCCCATTCATCATATCATAAGTACAAAATATCAGAAATGAAAGCAAAAATGATCACATTTTTTGTCTAACTATAAAAGCTGTGTCCTGTGTGTGCACTATACGCATATATAATTAGGGCTGTGCCAAATCATCAAAATATTATTATTAATAACTTGCAGAAACATTGGTTACAATATTGCACTGTAGTGTTAGTTGTTGGCATTTAGCCTCAGAAGCAACGTTTGTTACACAAACAGTACTTCTGCTTCGCCTTGGACTATTACTGCATCGGGTGGCAGCATGAAAATGTTTTTTTCTAAAAATAAAAAATAAGTAGCACATTTGAACTTTTACCAGTTTTATGAGGTTTTAGCTGTTGCCTAAGCTATCTGGCTGTGTTTGGTCTGTGATGTCATTGATGCTCTATTGAGATGGAGCCACTGGCAGAGTGGCTCATCCTGAGTCCTCACCATGCGCTAAAGAGATGGAGACGGATGAGCTGTTAATGGCTCATCAGCCTGAAAAAAGGATATAGACGCTCTTGGGTGTGGGATTGGAGAAAATAGTAAGAGGCTGGAGGTCCTAGCTTTAAGTGCACACTATACACATCCTGAACAAAATCTTAAGACCGAGAGAAAAATTCCAAGAATTCATATTTCGCACTGGTGGATCGTAACCAGGTTTTAAGTAGAGCTTCAAAATGCAAAAAGAAGAAACAGGAGCAAGAGACAAAAATAAAGAGTAGGCAATTTATTGAATACTGCATTTAAACTAAAACAGGCTGTTCATCAGCTGATCAAAAGTTTAAGACCATGGCCTTAAAAAGTCCAAATCTGTGCAACAATCTGGCTTCCACGTCATTTTCATTCAACATCCACACTGTCATACCTCCTGATGCAAAGGCAAAAAGGCTTTCTGTCTTTGAACGTGGCAGGAGTGTTGAGCTCACACATGCCCCTCGCAACGCTCCATCGCTGCCGAGGTTGGAAGCAGTAAGACGGTCATTTTAAATGTCTTAAAGGATCCTGAGGGTTATGGGACAAAAAAGTCAAGTGGTAGACCCAAAAAGATTTAACCTGCGCTGAGCCGGAGGATCCGACGGACTATCCATGAAGACACGGGCCGTTACTGATGCTGCCTGCAGCCCAACAAGCATAAAACAGCATCTGCAAGAGAAGAGCTTAAAGAACAAAAAATGTCTTCAAAGGCCACGTCTCCTCCCACGCCACAAACATGCCTGTTTAAGCTTTGCAAGGGAGCACCAAACACGGGACATTGAAAGGTGGAATAAAGTTTTATTCTCTGATGAGACAAAAATGAACCTGGATGGTCCTGATGGCTTCCATTACTGGCATGACAAGGAGATCCCACTGGAGATGTTTTATATGTGACACAGTGGAGGAGGCTCCATCATGATCTGGGGTGCTTTTCCCATCAGTGGAACAACGAAGCTTCAGGTTGTGCAGGGCGTCAAACAACAGCTGGCTATGTGGAGATGTTGCAGCAGGCATCCCTCTTGACTGAGGGTTTCCCACTGAGAATGTTTGGGGATGGATATTAAGGGAAGTTTATGAAAGCGGACCTCAGCTGCAGACCGTTGAAGCCCTTCATGAAGCCACACCACATGGAGCAACGTTCCCACCAGCCTCCTGGAAACACTCGCATCAAGCATGCCTAAATGAATTTTTGAAGTGATCAACAACAACAGTAGGGCTACGCACGACTGGGTCCTTTTTTGACACTTTTAGTTATGTTTTGGGGTTTTTGAAGGCCAAGGTCTTAAACCTTTGATCAGCTGATGAACAGTTTGAGTTTAAATGCAGTTTTCAATAAGTTGCCTATTCTCTAGTTTTTGTTTCTAACTCCTGTTTTCTCTTTTTGCATTTTGAAGCTCTACTTAAAACCTGGTTACGATCCACCAGTGCGAAACATGAATTCTTGTCATTTTTTTGTTGTCAAGATTTTGTTCAGTGTTCAGTGTATTTAGGATATTTTCACTGCTTTACCTTGCCATCAGACGTCTCTTTCCTTTTCCTTTCCGATGGGGAACTGAACTGAAAGTGAAACTTATCTATGCTCACGACAGCCAACAGACTCAGATGACAAAAGGGTACAGATAAGTTTCAATTTCAATTCAATTCCCCCATTGGAAAATATTGTAAATATAGCATAGACTGAAACTGATGTTTTTTTTAAGTGAGCCTTTCATTTTTTTTGCTGAAATACATTTTGCTGTCGGCCCCGTACACAGCTCTGTATTGCTTTGCTCCCGTGCTGGTACTCCTGTCTGCTTCTCCAAACTGGGCGTGTGCCGAACGTCATCTGTTATAAATAATACACCGACTATGGATAAGCACCTCATATAACCCCACTTCAAATCACCCAAACTATCCCTTTAAATTAAACCCTCTAAAGGGAGGGCCCCACATCTCACTTCAACACACACACACACACACACGCGCACAGGAACGATAGGCCAAGCAGCATTAATAATGTACAGTGTAAAGCGAGAGAACGCTGTGGAAAGGTCGAGGCTGGCTGAGAGGCGAACAACATGACTTATGAGTTATTAGGTCAGCGGTTACAATGCTTATCTTCTCTCTGACTGGGTGAACGTATCTAACGGCTCCTGTTTAAATATCTTATGAGGGCCAATCATCCAGGAGATATAATCTCGGAGCAGAACAGAAACATTTTGTCTAAATTCGTTTTAAAAACAAGACTAATTGCATTTAGTTTCAAAACAAGGACACCGGCTGAACAACTAGCGCTGGAGATTACTGACCCTGAAAGTCAGATGCTTTCATTAAGAGAGTGAGAGGAGGGTGTACACGTGGACAAATCTGGGGCCGGATGCTGAAAAACAAGCGACGAGATGAGAGCCATGAACTAAATTACACTTAAAGAAGACAAATGAATGAGCAGAGAATGACAAGCAGAGGATGGACAAAGTGTGAAGAAGGCTAAATGACAGATATTTAGCCTTCTTCCAACTATCTCACCTTTCTAAATTACCACACAAGGTGACACTGAGACTTGCTGAAAATAGTCAAACACACACCAGCATGCATTCCTGCACACGCTCTCCCAGATTGAAGGAGGCCAAGATGAAAGATCAAGGCAGTGCAAATTAAAAGTGCTCTAATTAGCCAAACTGTCACTCTCCAGCTCTGGAGGCCATATTGGAGTCTGCCTGGAGACCTGCCTACACATCTCCACTGGTCCTCTGAGCAGCCATATACTGTCTACTGTACTGGATGGCAGTGAGGATTAGAGGCAGTGGCTGTTGAGAGTTACGCTTGCCAAACGCTAAATGCTGCAAAAGCTCCAAAATAATATAATGAATGGAGAGAGATGTGTTAATGAAGCTGCTCTGCGGTGATCTATCATCAGAGTTACAAACTTTGCCCCGTTACAGCTCTGTCCAAGTTTGTTCTCTTGCCCCGGCACCGATTCTGAGTGCATTATCGCACCATTAGCCTTGGCTAATTGTTCTGCCAGAGGATGATAATGCTATCAGCCCAAAATACCTCAAAATTTCAAATCAGGCCCCATTTTACTTCTCGGCTTACATCAGGGTAATTGCATGTTTTGGCTCACAAACAAATACAAGTGGAAGAAGTACTCAGATTTTCTACTTAAGTAAAAGTAGCATTACTACAGTGTAAATTATTCTGCAATACTGCATCCAAAAGATTACTTTAATAAAAGTTAGGGCTCTAAATCTATTAATATATTTAATTGCTATTAATCGCAAATGAAGGGCACATTTTTTATCTGTTCAAATGTACCTTAAAGGGAGATTTGTCAAGAATTTAATACTCTGATCACTGAACAAATATGCTGCTTTATGCAAATTTACGTACACATGTATTGATAGAAATCAATTAACAACACAAAACAATAACAAATATTGTCCAGAAACCCTCACAGATACTGCATTTAGCATAAAATATATGTTATATGTTATAAGTACTCGTTATGCGGTAGGAATTTCATTATCAAATATGTGATTGGATTATAATTATTGATGCATCAATGTGTTCATCACATTACCCCTTATCCTACCAACTGGGGTCCCCGCAGACCCCAGATGTATTCTCACGGGTGCTTTATTCAATCCACTTTTTCATGACTTGGTCAGTCGATTTGCTATTAATGATTTCATGTCATTATTTCCGTTTCTGTTTTAATTGGGGCTTTTTGAATAGACCAATGTATTGGGGTTTCTGGGGGACAAGTCAAACAAACACAGGGCTTTCAGCCAGGAGAGCGATATTCAAGACTGGTGGTTTGTTGTGCAAATTGAGTTGCTTCCCGCACTGATGTTGCATTGTGTTCATACATGTTTTACTTAGTTTCGCACTTATTTCCAGCCCAACCGTCACGTTTTCCCTTAACACAACTAAGTGGTTTTGTGATGCAAAAGGTCACGCTAAGACACTCTCCCTGGTGGACCGGCAAGATCTATGGTACGCTTTGACGTGACGCAGGGTTGGTCAAACTGGGGTTAGTAGGATGAGGGTTAATATTGCAGCTCATTTTAGAGCTCACTACTTCACATACTTCTGTGTAGTTCATGAATTTCCCCCTGGGGATCAGTAAATACTTATATTAACCCATGATAAAACATTTATTTACTGATTAGATTTTGTATCAATAATCTGAATACACAAAGTAAAGCTGTTAGATAAATGTAGAAGTGTAAAACGTACAATATTTCCTTCTGAGATGTAGTAGAGTAAAAGTAGCAAACAATACTCAAATAAAGTATCTTAAAATTAATATGCTCTTTACACTTTAACTTTCCACCACTGTAAACAACCATCTTAAACTGAACGCACGCTGCCTAAAGTCACTATGTGTTCAGTCATTAAAGCTTTGTTCGGTTTACTTTGATCAGTATGTTTTATTTGTGGAGAAATCTGTCCAATAAAGTCTAATAAAACCGGAGCGCTCGGTGTTGCTCGCTGTCCTCCCACCACACACCTTGAACTGAAAAACCATCTGCATTACAAGCACTGATTTCACACCTTCCAGGGAGCCTCTGATAATAAATAAGTTCATGCCAGAAAAGTGTGAAAGTTGAAATGTGGCTGAGTTTGGTAATCCATCACAACAAACAGTTCATTTCCTTTGGGGGTTTTGTCAGTTATGTTATTGTCGTGAGGAAGGAGCTCAGAGCGGTTGAAAGCTCTCCCCGTCGGAGCTTTCAAGCTCACGCTGACAATTGACATTTCAGGGTCGAACACAGAACAGTTAGTTCATGCAAGAAACAAAAAAAAAAAAAAAAATCGCATTATGCTTTACACATTGTGTTTGCTTGTTGTTTCTGTCAACACACTGTAACTCGTCAATGTGATGCTTTTCATCGGTCGACTATTAAATCTTAGATGTCAGAACTTTGTTGCAGAGTTTTCAATGAAGTCTTTGCTCAGAGTTGCATTGCAAAATGACAACAGCACAAACAAAGCAAAACCAAAATGCGATCAATGTAATGGATTACCAATTTCAAGTTGTACGTCTCTGCGAGTTCACTGTATTGCAAACTGAGGAATGCAAGAGCACAATGGATGCCTGAAGGTAGGAAATCAGTCTGGACAGTTATTTAGACAGGGTTTGCTTTGGAAACTGGTCAGCAGACATGTAAAGTAAACACAATATGTCGCCAGTGAAGTTAGAGGTTCTCATGATAAATCTATGGTCATGAAATGATTAAAGGAATGAGACAGGAAATTATATATAGCTGTATAACAGATTTAATGGATATTATCACCTACTTAAAACAAAACAATGTAGGAGGCTCACAACTCATATCTACACTAAGGTTATAACCTGTGACACAGCATCATTTTAAAGGGTCCCAGTCCAAAAGATTTGGAGCAAAAACTGAAAGTTTGCCTTACTTATGTATTGTAAATGTTGGTAATAATCCCACATTCACAATAAAAACACAGTGTAAACAACTGTATATAGAGATGGACGACACGTCTCCACTTCCTCCCACTGTACATAAGTGAAGCCAAAATATCCCGGATACAGGAGCTGCCATCCTGCGCTTTTGACGTCAGTTGGAGCGAGAGTCTGCGATCGGGCGGCGGAGCCATGGTATTGAGGTCCCTCCCACATATCAGCCCGAACCAATCGTGAGCTGAGCACGGCTGCAGCTTGACAGCGATAGAGAATCTCAGCTGTCAATCATGACGTCTCAATCCCTTTTTACAGCCTCAATTAACCAATTAAAACCAAACTTACAAAAAAAAAAAAAAAAAAAAAAAATTACACTTGAACATACAACAGCATGATAACTACCTAAATTGACTGAAACCATCTTTGGGAAAAATTTATTTGACGTGTACTTTGACATTTTAGTTTGGATCCTCTCCCATCTGCTAACATGGAGGGGGTGGGATTTATGACCTATACTGCAGCCAGCCACCAGGGGGCGATCCAGATGTTTCGGCTTCACTTTCAGGGAGCTGTCATGTCGTCCATCTTTATATACTATTGTGCACAACTACTGGAGGTACAGTAGGTGAAAGCTGAACCAGGAGGTCATCTGTAAACTGTCAGGTGTTTACATGAAACAGTATGAGCAGTAATTTTATGGTTTGCTTAGCGAGGATGTGTCTGTAATAATCACTAATCTAACACATATTTATGGCATGCACAGTAGTTCAGAGTTGATAGAGAAATCTGATTAGTGAACGACTGTTTAAAACCTTTCTAAGCATCTGACTGCTCAGGTTACCTACCCTGCTGGACTTGTTTCTAGCAATTTGGGTGCATTTCAACATCTCAGCGCTTAATTCTTTATTACAGCTAGAAATTATGACCAAAACTGTGAAAATAAAACACACACATTGCAATAAACAGGCATAGCCCTTTAAAAGATGAACATCTGCTACAATCCCCAGCGCAATTTCAGGGAGATGTTGGGCTGAATTAAGGTGTGAAAACAGGCCATATAGCGAAGATGCTCCACAGCTGTCCCACCACATATTACTGCATGTACACATGCACTCTCTCACATGTACTCCCAGTGAGTACACTAGCATGCTGATTCTGCTCTAAGGGGAACCCAAGGATTTGATCTAAAGCATGACAGCTGCTCCATCTCTCTCCGTTGGGACTTTAGAGAGGGAGAGAACGGGAAACTGGAGGAAACGGTGGGACTCACTACATATAGGAAGATACTGCGCTTCCTGCACGAAACGGGCAGATGAAGAATTCAGCGAGGAAGGTATAGCTCGAAAGAAAAGCAGAATTAGAGATGAAAGAAAGACGTGACAGGTCCTGTCTCTCCCCTCATTCTGTCCCATAGCCTCTCTAGTTTCCAGCTGAGACTCGTCTCTGTAGTGGTGACGTCTCCTCACAGCAGGTCTCACATTTCTCTGTGGTGAAAAAAAAAAAATTGTTGAAATGCCACTCCTATACTTTTTAATAAATTAAACATGTATGCGAATTGCTTTTAAAGATTTAGTGCCGCCTTTAAATGATTTCTGCTGCGAATTTTAAAAACCTCTCAAATGATTATTTACCGCTGGATGAGTGTGTGAAATCTGATGTATGCTGCAGAGTTTATTAAACTCAGCTTTGGCAATTTCAATCTCAGTCTACCACATCTTCATTTATAGTTAATGAGATATCAGCGGGTAAACTAATTGTTTTCGACTGAGAGATGATGGGCTGATGAAATAAAGATAAAGAATGAATAAAAGAGCGGAGAGAAGCGGGAAGAGCAGAGACGACGAGGGGAAGGAAGAAAATTAGGGTTGCTCAGGTAGTGAAAGACAGAAATGGAAATAACATGGATGAAACAGTCATACTACTTCTTCACTGTAGACAGAACCAAAAAAACTCACAACTTACAACCACAGAAGAAGATCAGGAGCATCACTACAGAGTAGCTTCTTTCGCTGTTATCGATATCAGTGACTCTCAAAGTGTGGTCCGGGGACCTCCGGAGGTAAGGGTGGGAATCACCAGAGGCCCAACGATATGATGCACATCCAAGGAAGGCAGCAGGCGCGCAAATTACCCACTCCCGACTCAGGGAGGTAGTGACGAAAAATAACAATACAGGACTCTTTCGAGACCCTGTAATTGGAATGAGTACACTTTAAATCCTTTAACGAGGATCAATTGGAGGGCAAGTCTGGTGCCAGCAGCCGCGGTAATTCCAGCTCCAATAGCGTATCTTAAAGTTGCTGCAGTTAAAAAGCTCGTAGTTGGATCTCGGGATCGAGCTGACGGTTCCTTGGATCCTCGTTCCTTGGATCACTTAAACTTGCATGAAATTTGACTTCTGCATTCAACCCACCCTGAAGAGCAGCGAGCGGCTGTACAGCGTCTGAGGAGCAACTTGGGGTTCGGTGTCTCGCTCAAGGACACTTTGACATGCAGACAGTAGGAACCAGGGATTGAACCGTCAACTTTGCGGACAGAGGACGACCCGCATGATACAATCTCATTGCAATATTAACATTTTGCGATATGCTGAATATTGATATAAAATATATTGCATTATATTTAGGGCTGTAAATCGATTAAAATATTTAATCACAATTTATCATGATTGCCCATGATTAATCGGGATTAATTACAAGTCACATTTTTTATCTGTTAAAAATGTACTTTAAAGGGAGATCTGTCAAGTATTTAATACTCTTATCAACACTAGGGAGGACAAATATGCTGCTTTATGCAAATATATGCATATATTTATTATTGGAAATCAATTAAGACAAAGCAATGACAAATATTGTCCAGAAACCCTCACAGGTACTGCATTTAGCATAAAAAAATATGCTCAGATCATAACATGACAAACTGCAGCCCAACAGGTAACAACAGCTGTCAGTGTGTCAGTGTGCTGACTTGACTATGACTTGATCCACACTGCATGTGATTATCATAAAGTGGGCATGTCTGTAAAGGGGAGACTCGTTGGTAACCAGAGAACCCGTTTTCAGTCATATCTGGAGGTCAGAGGTCAAGAGACCCCGTTGAAAATGGCCGTGTCAGTTTTTCCACTACAATATTTTGTGTGGCTTTGGAGCGTTATTTAGCCTTCTAGCACTCGTGACAAGCTAGTATGACATGGCTGACACCAGTATCACTGTAGCTTTAAGACTGAGCCTGCTACAACCTCTGAAAGACAGGTGGCCACCGGATGGTTGAGAGGTTAATGGTTTAAATAATAAATCTAAATAGATTGATACTCGACTACTTAACATCCGCGTACCGATACAACATTGCCACACAAAATATTGTGATACTATGCTTTATCGTTTTTTTCCCCACTTTTACAGGGCTCTATAAAATTGTGCTGTATCTTTAAAAAGTACATATTTACAGATGGGGACCATTTGCACCAATAAAACAAGCATATTGTGTCCACGGCAATAAATTCATTTTTTTTTTAAATAATTTTAAGTTGAAGCACTTCGTCAGCTGTTTAGACTGTTAACTTCAAAGATCTGGATTTATTCAGGACTGTGCCGGTCTTACTACAGTTCACTACGCTATAAATGCTGACTGAATGCTGAAGTATTTATAAATAAATAAAATCACCCTCTGCAGTGTTTAAAGGTATATTTCAGTAGTGGTCTTAACATTCAACAACATTTCAACTTTCCCTGCTGTGGGACTAATAAACAGTCATCTCATCTTATCTGCACACGAATAAAAATGAAATGTGTTTCTGTTTCTCACTGTCAAACAGGTCTGTATTTAGGTTGATATGTTTTAGAATAGAAATGCTTCCAAAGGCATCTAAGAGTACAAACGACAGTAAGCATTATGCTTAATCAGTTATGAGGGACCTAGGAAAATGTCCTCCGCGATAAGGGGTTCCTGGCCCCAAAAAGTTTGAGGACCCCTGATCCTTTTCTTTACTGTAACATCACACTAATGACGTGGCGTTTACTTCCTTGCTGTGTGGGACCAACATTAATCTTCAGCATGTCAAGAAAATGCTTCTCCTTCGATTTTATTACTTGTGAGTCAGTTAATTCTCACTGGTGAAGTGGAGCCAACCATGAATTAAACTGACTGCAAGCACAAACTTGGAAAATGAATGACGATTTACACATGGATCTTCTTCTTGGCTGCAGCTAGAGGCCATTGTGTAAGCACAATAATACACTGAGGAGTCCCGACGGTCTGGCTGGGGTAAAGAAGAATAAAAATAAAAAGCAGGATTTCACATTCGCTTCCTCCACACAGGGTGTTGCTGGTGCTGCTGGTGTTGGAGTTCCTCCACCATCCAAAAATATCTCCTGAGGTTATCTAACAGTTTGTCAGATAAGTCTCATTTCCTGACCTCCTCGAATCTTCCCACATCTGAGTTGTTTCTTACAAGACCACAGGAGACTTGAGCCGTGTCTCAATTCAGATACTTCTGTTTGTACACTTCCATGTAGTACACCGTGTACACTATGTATGAGTAGGATGGTTTCAAATCGCACACGGCTGTTGTGCACTCACCGGAGCTCGGTAGATCCGTTGGTGATACTCAGCAGTAATCCAGTTCAAACAGATAAATTAACCCGATAATTGCTTCTATCTAACCACATTGTAATGGTACTTGTATGTACATATACTGTATAACTTAAATTTGAATAGTTCGGTGCCATTTTCAACTGCAACCACAGGCCCCCCCCCCCCTTTTGCTACACAAAAAAGACGGTGACCTTTGAGGATGAGAAGTGTCCAGCGTTCCACACAACATTTTGGCAGTTTTTAGTATATAAAGGTACTTGTTTCTGTTTTCAAAACTGCATACTATACAAGTAGTACGTATTGATTTGGCCAAAAAGTAGTAGTATGCGAACAAAAGCAAAATCTGCAGTATGCTGAAAATACCTGCATGTAGTACTGATCTCCAGTATGCATCGGACCAGCCCACATTACCTACCGTATCCCACAATGCAACACGCTGGACCCGCTACAGGCTACGGTTACACCCACAACAGCAGCCAAAACAGCTTGTTTTTTATATTTTTCGTTGCTATTTCATCATTAAATTCACTTTCTGAACATTTTTGAGGTGAGAAATCAACTGTGTAGATTTTGAATTTTTACAGTTTCACAATATTATATGGTGAATCAAACATTTTCTCCTCGTAGACGAGGGGCTTTTATTTCCTCACTGGCAGATACTTTGTTTAAATACCACAACATAAATGTCCATTATAAATTAACAGGAACCTGTTTATCTGCATTTTGAATTGAAAAGCTCCACAGTCGCCAGCGGGCGTAGCTCGCTCACCAGCTGGACGCTGACCCTCACCGACCAGCTGCCGGAGGAGAGAGCTGACGGGGCAACACCACCCTTTTTAACAGTACTCTAATATTTGTAGGGAAATCAATCCACGGTTTTGTTTCTGTAATTGAAAAGCAGTTTGAGTAAATTTTGTTAAGTAATGTTTTTCATCTCCCCTCACTGATGATCCTGTTTGTCTTATTTCACTATGAGCTGTTAGAATAAATAGTTTAAACCTACAAAATCTTACAAAGTAAACAAACAACATAAAAATCGAAATCAAAGTTGTATTTTTCATACTATTACAAGAGTGGTATGACTTGTTTTTTTTGTCTAATGTTTTGGTTTAAAGGCTAAATCCTGTTCTAGCATACTGCTAAATACATTGCTTTAACCGTAACATACTGCATACAACTGAGGAATGCAACTCTCAAAATAGTACAAAATGCGAATTAAGGCACAGCATCCGGTTTTCTGGCTTCCCGATATTTAGCCGACAAAACTACAAAGAATGAAAAACCTTGTTCTACAGCTCAACAGCTTCCTTCACCGCTAGTGTCCGGCCCTGAGCTACTGGTCTGCTACCATGACAGACACCGACAATCACAGCCTCCATCTGTATCAGGGAGCAGGTGTTTCACGTAGCGTTGATCTTAACTGTATCTAGTTGGTGATGCTCCACCTTGCCCGAGCTCTGGCGGTGACAGAGAGGTGACATTTCACATCCAAAGAGGCCAGACCTTGTCACTAAGCGTCAGCGTAAAAAGGTGCCTGGCACCCAAATGGCACCACAGTGGACTCGTGCACTTGTACGACTGTATGGGTGGTTGCACCATGTCACTCAGATAGAGGCAGAGCAGGGCAATGAGTCCAGGCTATGAATGCACAATATCAGCACGCAGGGTCTGAAATGAACTTTTTTCACTTCCTGCCATTGAACAGTACAGTACTGTGGAGAGTATCCTCTCACCTCTGAAACTTATGTCTCTCCGGACACTATGATGTACTTCGAACACTGTAATTCACCACGCATATGTTTTTTATGTAAAATATGAACAGTGAATGACATCAGATATAAAATGTTATTCCTTTTTTAGTGCATAAATTTAAAAAGTGTCAGAAACGTCTGAGTGGCAGACAAAAATTACTTGCCTGTCTTGCCTGTACTGTATTTTGCTTTGTTATCTATAGTGATTATTTGCATAACACACAACTCAAATGATTATTTAACTACAGTGAACCCTCGCTATAACGCGGTTCACCTTTTGCGGCTTCGCTGCTTCGCGGATTTTTTTTACAGTGCATTTATTGTGCTCTGAATCCTGATTGAAAAAGAAAGAGTGCCAACAACGACCCATAACGATGTTGTTCTCTCGGAGAAAGACTCCTGCGCAGCCTGCAGTTGAAACAGATGCCACAGCGCGGCGGAGTGAGGACGGAGAGGCTCAGCTAGAGGGACGGTGAAATACGCGAGTGACAATGTTTCCAACCTTGTATTAATTACTATACTTACAATACCGTTCTTTAAACTATCATAGTTATTTGTAAGAAAACGTTAATATTTTCATTTCTTAAACATATTTTGGGCCTGAAAACAGGTTTTGATTTTTGGTTTCATTCTATAGTACAGTATTGCATTGTAAAATAACAGTAAAAAATAAAGCTGACTACTTCACGGATTTCACCTATCGCGGGTTATTTTAGGAACGCAACTCCCGCGATAAACAAGGGTTCACTGTATTTGCTATAGAGCTGCGTAGAGTTAGTTAAGTTAATATCTATTTTATATTGCTGTGATAACATCTCCTTTAAACACCTGGATTTATTCATTTCTCGCCAAAACCTACACTTTATGAGGTTACATTTGAACATCTCGCCAAACATTCATTTTTAACAGCAGAGCTTGAATGCACCATGTGACTGGCACCTCTGTTAACGTTAGTAGCTCTGTTATTTAACCAAGAAGGACTGTGCTGCTGCTGTTAGGCTGCTAACAGGTAACGTTACTACTCTCCTGATTTCAACACGGATTTGTTGTTCAGTGTGGCATTATCAGGGAAAAACAGGGTGCGTCCCCTCAAGGTTTAGTAGTAGTTTCTCTCGACCATAGCTCCGGTGCCAAACAAACTGAAACATGATACAGCATACGTATACGTCACCATACATGCGAGGAATCGATAGATATGAAGGTACGAGATGCCAAGGAATCGCATAACTAGGAAGTGGTTCTCAATGAGAACAGATTCTCTATTAAGGAGAGATCACTTATTCAAAATGTCTTATCGGTTGCGTTTTTGTCAAGAAAAGTCCTGCAGTGTCCGTTATACCTGTCCCCAGCCCTGAACCGTCCAGCCCAGCCCAAACCCGACATCACTGGCGAAGATAACCGCTCCACCTCTTGTATCCCTGATCCCCAGTAAGATGACCTGAACTTGAAAACAGCTAACACTCTGTTGTTGCATTTATTGCAAAGAGTGCAGCCAAAGCATGGCTGGGAACAGTTAAAAAACACAATATCTCCAAGAGACACATCCTGTTCCACAACAAGTGCTTGGCCGTCAGAGCAGCCCACCTCGCTGCAGCACTTCAGTGCCAGACAACAGCAAACCGATGCAGTTGGGTAATGATAAATATAAAATGTAATATACCGTAGATAATGTATATTTAAAAAGTTTGGCACACCAGCACAACCAATGTAAAAAGTTAGTCTGGAGTGTACATTTTGAAAAGCATTGCATTTTATGCCTGCATCTGCCAGTGGGCCACCACGATGACAGTAAAAGGACAGTAATGTGTTAATTCCACTACAGGAAAGACTTGATGTTCTCTGCAATTAGATGGAAAAAATATGTGCATATATCTGCATTGGCAATCGGCCAAAATGAGTCAGAAATTACCAGCACATCGGATATCGGCAAAAATCCAATATTGAGCATCCCTAGTAAAGGCTCAGCCACCAGACACTCGCCTACAAGCTCTGATCCCAGGAGGACGGAGCTATCCTAACGCAGGCAGATAGAGGTCTTTGAATCACACTTAGTGGGCGTTCAGACAGAAAACAGTTCTGCATTACAGAAATACTAGAGGCTGTTCATGGAGGTATGCTGCAGGTACTGGTGAGACTCATGAGCATGTATGTATGCTTATGTATAATATAATATAATATAATGCAATATAATAATATTGCAGTGGCAATCTTTATTTTTCATTGCAATGATCGCAAAGTAAACAGCAGAAACAGCGTTCAGATTCTAGCAGGGATGTGAACAAGCATGTATTTGATTGGCCAATGCAGCATCTTGTCAGATGACATCACATTGCAAAGCAGCAAAAATTGAGCCAGTTTAAACTTTTTTTTTAGCGTTAAGCCTCACATTTCTTTCTTGCTGAAGCCTGTCCAACCAATGAGAGAGCGGCAGCCTGAGCAGCGCAGCCAATCGCTGTGAGTACGGACCACTGATGCAACAGCGATGCAACAGACTTCCTACTGAACAACAAAGTGCATCGTGAATCAAATAGTTCCCTCTCAAAACAATACTACGGTACACAGCCGGTACTGTCCCAACTGTACCGGAGTGTGTTCAATAAAATCCAGACTATGAGCAGGTTATAGACGGAGCCGTCTACAAGCTCAGACTCAGACTACGTCCCTAGAAAAGCAGACAGGAACACGGTACATGATGAGATTACTAGATTTTACACAGTGCTAATGTCAGTCTGAACCAAGGCCTCATATCTTTGGGTTACAACACATATGCAGTAAAATCTGGTCTTCACTCAACCAAACTGAGCCAGTTGCAACACATGACCACACCTTCAGCTGCACTGCACATGTGTTATACCCCATACCCTAAGACCCATGTCCGCCCGTGTCCCAGTCTCCTTCAGCAGGCCTTGGTATGAACACGGTCTGTACAATTAATCAGAATTTTATCAAAATCACAATATGGCATACTGCAATTTTCAAAATTACAAGAGGTGCAATGTTGTGTCAAAATACCATTTTAAAAAATATATTGTGCTGCAGAGATGTCCCGGCCTACACATCATCATATTCCACAGACATAAGAAAACATCTTTGCTTGGTACAGATATCTGCAAAAATCACACCATAATCATTGTAATATGTTTTTCAATGAAAACGATGATGTAAAAATGACATATTCCCTCTCATTTCGCAAATCCTATCGCAATTGCAATATCAAATTAGATATTAGATTATTTTTTAGATATTTTTTCAAAGTCGTTCAGCCTCAGTCTGAAGAAAGCAGAAAATCTGTTGCAAAAACTTTTATGACGGACAAAAGTTTCAGAGTTGATGTGTAAACGTGACCGACACAATGTCAGGCCATATTTAAAAAAATAACAGACTTGTTGTGCAAAGGCCTTTGGTGTAGCTGCTCACCTGGGACTGAGCTAACAGAGCCATTACACCTGAGGACACAGCACACAGGGTCACACAGCAACAAGGAGCTGAGAACAGTCATTAAACCTCTGGATATGGTACGCCGTGGTCAGAGATACAGTAGTATGTTGCTGCAAAAATAATATTCTTTCACATCAAGTCAAAAGTCAGTCTCACATATACTTTATTAATTACATTTCAAATTTAAGACTGCTAAAGAGGTACAGTAAACTTACTGGATGGCGCTAAAGCCATCACACAGCCTGAATGGGAGCGTTGTATGCTACAGTGCCGCATGTATCACACAGCTTATAAGAAAAATATTACCTCATGGTGAGAGCTGCAGAAGATGTGCTGTGTTGTGAAAATGAATGAGTGTGCGAAAACAGGAAAAAAAAACAAGGACAGTATGTGGCATGTTCTGTACAGGAGAATATGTTTTCTCATGAGACATATGGAGGCACCAGCTGGAGTTTTGATATCGTCGCTGTGATAAGTGGCTTTATTCTCAGCTCACTTCCTTTTGTTTCACACTTTTATTGGATTGCTCCCTTGCTTCCTCTTCACCCCATGTTTATTTCTGCCATTTCTCTTTATTGCTGCCTGGAAATGTCCCTCGTCTTATGTTGCGTTTGAGCTCGCGCCGGCACGCGCTGGAAAGACCAGTTAACTAAATTCAAAACAAGAGGAATTCAGAGATCACTCAAATCAAATTAATTTCTTTCTGTGTTATAAAGGTCACAGCAGTAATCAAAAATAAATGGATTTTTATTAAGTTTCGACAAATGATTACATTTCAAACAACAAAGCATCCCTGTTTATCTGTATGAGAGGAAAGGACACAGCAAATATCTATATGGAATAAACTTGTGATAAGAAACTGGTTTTCTGTGATATGGCTGATACTTTTAAATGATTTTTAATAAAAAAAAAAAAAACGGTTCTATCCCTAAACATAAAAATTACGTTCATTCCCTGTGCCTTCACTGCCTCACGAGTGACCAGCTAACGTGTTTTCTTGTTGCAGTAATGTTATTGTAAAGCAGTTGCATTTTTAAAAAGGCAGAAGGTAAGGCTGATCGCGGTCTGTAATATTCAAAATGACTCCGCACATTTACGTCTTAAATAGTTTGGTGACATTGTTTGCTGAGTTTTTCCAGTTTGCATTAATGAAGACAATAACAACAGACTAGCTTACTGAGGGCAACAGGGCATGTAACAGATCCAGGTGACACACTTGGGCTGCTTTCACAAGCCAACATTTAGTCCATTTTAATCAAACTCTGGTGCGGTTCGTTTAGACAGTTACGAACGCAGTAATCCTTCTCTGGTGTGGACCAAAACAACCAGTCTGAGACCGCTTTGTGAGAGGTGGTCTCGGACCATTTCTAAGCGAATTTGTTGAGATGGACACAGGTAAATGACAGGTTAACATGAAGACAGACACCGGTTAATAAACTTGTGACAACACCAGATCACGCCGGACATTTTACAAGAAAACATGACGCTCAATATCCGTAGAGCGCTAACTGTGTGGCCTCTCCTATCCAGCTTACACTGTGGGTCGCAGGTTTCCATCCACGCACACTGGCTGGCACACGGCTTCATATGAAACATTTACAGTTTACTCATTAACATTAAGGTTCCTATTGGATTTGGGTTTAATCTGAAATCCTGACAAATAGGCTCCAATGTGAACGATGTGAGTGAAATATGATTCCTGCTATTCTGCTGAGACTCATACGCAGCAGACACTTTCCCTTTAAGCTTATAATCGTAACGTCCATTGTCAAACTATTTTATTTCATGTACATGGGCGCTGATATGCCAAAATGAACTAAATGGGTTTATTTCTGTTATAAAAAAATCAAAACAAGTAATGTAATCAGTGTATGCCTGGACAGGACACCATGTAACACCATTCAACACTGGTAACACCACTATTATACGTCTAGCTATTACAGATCTTGACTTTTCTCTCATGATCAAACCATAGCTCATATTTTGAATATAGTGAGAGGTAAGGTTGACTTTTAGCTCTGTATTTTCATCTAATATTTTCACCTCTGCTCTTATTGCCTCCTCTAACAGAAGGGACCAGAGAGAGACAAGTGCGGGAGACTTGAGTTTGGACGTCAATTAGATCTTCAATTCAAGCACATACCGACAATCATGAATTAAAATAATTACAACAAAAAACAAAAATCATATATATGGCATGACTAAATCAGAATCGGATGAAAACTAACTAATTTGGTATTTCCCAAAATGCAAATGAAAAAAGGAAATAAAAAAATTGAATCAGCAGATCTTGTACTCAATCTGGATTGACTTGGACGAGTTGTAACCGCAGAGCATCCGTGTGAAACCTTTCACAAGGGGCCCCAAGAGAGAGGACTCAAAAAGCAGAATAAAGAGTCGAAGACTCCACCTCAGTAAAGACCACGCAAAATGCATCTACTGCAGATCCAGAGAACCACATAAACGGTGTGTATTTAACTTGGTGGGAAGCGTACTTTAAACGGCCACTGTGAAAAAAACTCCAAATCCAAATATCAGACGCTTTTATGTGTCATTTTCATGACAACTCTGTCCTGTTAAACAAAAATGTCTCTCTCACAGTTTCATTGATGAAATATTCAGTGTACAAATAGGGATACGAAGTTGCTTTCTTAGTCTTTAGGAATACAAGATGGAAATGTTCCATCAAACAAGGTGTTCCTCCTCCACAACACAGCGCTGACTGCACTATTCAAGTGTCAGAGCTGTTGAGAGAACACTCGCTGAATATCGAATGAGACAGGGAAAAAAAAGAAGGCAAGAAAGAGAGTGAAAACCACAGGAAATTAAAACCAAACTAATCCCATCTTAAATCTATGCACCCCTGTGACTGAGTTGGTGTCAAGTTACTTCAGATCGTGGTTTGTCGGCTGAAGAGGTCGAGGGTCACAGCTGAGAGGAATGCTGGGATGCTCTTCTGGTGATGCAGATGAAGGGCTACCATCTCTCCCAGCGTTTTGGAGAACTCCGTCTCCATGAGCTGCATGCTTCCATTGGAGCCCTGCAAACATGAACACAGTCACATGACAACGCACTACAGACGGGTTTCTTGTATACAAACAGGGCTGTTGGAGCTTTCAGGGGGCACAACTCAACCTAGACTTTGTGTTGTTTGTACATTCTTGTTGACTATAACAGACACCTGCAGAGTCCGAACACCAGACACCATTATCACATGACATTAGTATGAGATTTGTTTATTATTATCACCTCTTATGAAATGGGTATGGGTTAGATATAGACACTTTTTCTGTAGCAATTCCTCAAAAAGCATAACGCTAATATTAGCAACTTGCAATCTTTAGGTTGTAGCGGTCTCAGTTTTAAAGCTAGAGTGAAGACACAGGCATCATACAAAACTAGAAAATTTGAGGGATCCACTGGTACCAACCATGTCATCAGATGTCATATTAACTTGTTGGGAAGGAGGATAAATAACAATCCTAACTTCAGCTAAATTTTGTCAAGGAAAAACTGGCATTGCCATATTCAAAGGAGTCCCTTGACCTCTGACCTCAAGATATGTGAATGTAAATGGGTTCTCTGGGTCCCCACCAGCCTCCCCTTTACAGACATGACCACTTTATGATAATCACATGCAGTTTGAGGTAAGTCATAGTCAGGTCAGCACACTGACGGCTGTTGGGCTACAGTTTGCCATGTTATGATTTCAGTATATTTTTATGCTAAATGCAGTACCTACGAGGGTTTCTGGACAATATTTGTCATTGTTTTGTGATGTTACTTGATTTCCAACAATAACATATACATATATTTGCATAAAGCAGCATATTTTCACACTCCCATGTTGATATTAAATACTTGAAAAATCTCCCTTTTGTTCGTACATTTTGAACACATAAAAAAGGTGTGATTAATATGTGATTAAATATTTGAATCAATTGACAGCTCTAGTTAATATAAAACTGAACACTTGGATTTTGGTCTTGTTATTAGTACAACCAGTCACACAGCAGCTGAACATTAACATTAGACCCCGGACGACTCTCTATTTAATAGCGTGTTGCTGGATGTTAGCTAATGTTAGCGGTTAGCCCTCAGTCAGAAACATAACACCAAAAGTCCATACAGTATTGCTGATGTGTCTGATTTACACTAGCTAAGCTAAACTAGCTCAAGTTAGCTAACGTTAGCTTGTTGTGGCCGCGGAGGAGGAGGAGCAGCTGCTCCGGTAGACTACTAAACTTCTTTCCTTCAAAACATTACAACACCCACAGTGAGCTTCCCCCCGCCGTAGTCACATAACATTACAACATTGTAGAGCCGTAACAAAGTCTTTCATCCATTTTAAGTCTTAAGGCATAGTCGCTAAATATATAGAAATAAATCCTTAGTGTGTGGGTCGATCACCCTGTTATTGATCAGTTCATTTTATCCATCTGTGAAGCATGACAGCTCGCCATGGCCACCCGCTGCTTTGCTAGCGCTGTGTGACTAGAATACTTTTGCCCACCAGGCCTGGATCCGTAATCTCCTTCAGTTCATAACAAAGACGTGATCCTTTCTGAACATTAAACATTTTCACACGACAGCTCCTTGTCATCTCCTCGGCTCTGCTAGACACGCCGTGCTTAATGCCTCCTAGCCGTGCATGCAGCTCTGTGATGACGTTGCAGAGAAACCCGACTATATCTAACAATGAGACCTGGGTTTCCCACTGCATCTATTTCCTGAGAAAAACTTTCAAAGTGAAGCAAGATCACTAAAAGTTGTTATTGTCTACAGGGGATTGTCAAGAGTGTGTGTGTCTGTGTATATGTGTGTGAGTGTGTGTGTTTGTGTGGTACGCATTCACAGCAGGGTGAAGGTGTCTAAATCTGTGTGGATTAATTAAAAGGAATGAGGAGCAGCTCGGGGCGATGGAGTGAAGGAGAAAGGGATGAGAGAGAAACGAGGGATGAAGTAATTAAAGCATCTCAGGGATGGAGGAAGGTAGCGAGGAGCAGAGTCCCATGACATGCAGGGAAGATACTGAGACGTCGGAGAGATGTCCTGAGTCAATGTGTGTAAGAGACACAAATCTTTATTTGACAAGAGAAGGCTCATAAAACAGATGGCGAAGAGAAATACTTGGAAAAAGAAATTAAAAATGAAATTTTGGAGGTTCGGACATTTAATACAGCATTATATTATTTCCCTCATGGACATTTTTTTTTTTTTTACTAAAAGTCCAACTTGTAAATGTTCACAGTAAGATTTAGAGCTAAATAACTTCCCCAAAACTATGATTTTAAAAAATAATCCTACTTGAGCTCAGCATTATTATTTGAAAACTGAACAGACTTTACCAATAAGATGTTGGAAAGTAGTGCTGATGCAAAAAAAAGGAAAAAAAAAGAAAAAGTAAATCCTACTTGATAAACCAATTAGTGTGCTTCCTCACACACAACAGGCTGAGGTGAACTCAGCTGTTCACTTTTGTGTGAACAGCGACAAATCTCTACGGGGTGAGAGGAGAGGATAACTGAACTAATGACATTTGCTAGCTGACTGCACAATGCTAAACCGAGGCTAAGTGCAGTACAGAGAGTGCTGGAGGGACACAGACAGCCAAAAGTACAAAAATGCACCAACACTAGCTTATAGTCAACGCTGACTACAAGCTAGCAAGCTGCTGATGGATTTTTGTTTTCATCTTCACTTCAAAAGACTTCATCTGGTTCATCTGGTTGGTAGAATTCCCATTAAATATCAGCTTAGTTAGTTCATGCTGCTGTAATGGAGTCTTGTCATTAATTTAACACTATACTCATACGTACAGTCACTCTATCATACCATCCATTCAGTACGGTTCCAGTCTATAGGGTTAAGGCACCAGTGGTTTCTTTCTATGTCTTCTTCTACAGAAAACCAACTACATATGCCTTTTACTTTGTAAGGCAACATCCAGGCGGCAACCTCTGGTTCTGAAAAGTGAAGCCAATGGTGAATCGCCTTCAACTTGTATTCTTTCTAACAGCCAGCAGGGGGCGACTCCTCTGGTTGCAAAATGAAGTCCCATTGTATAGAAGTCTATGAGAAATTCGACAGTCAAATAGACCATAAAGTAGGGTATGCTTTAGGGTGTGTCTACCTTGTGATTGGCAGGTCGCTACCACAGCATTGTCCAGTCTGGGAGTTGTTAATCTTATATCTTATCTTAATCTTATCTTAATCTTATAGCTTTAACCCTTTCGCAGTGGACTTTCAGTTCATTAAAGTTATATATAGCATGTTCGTTCGGTTCCACCCTCTCATGTCACTTCTGGTTGCAAAAAACCAAGATGGCGACGGCCAAACTACCGAACCTAAAATCAATTATTAGAATCCTGATAAATAATCATGGAAACAATATTGATCAACATAGTTGTGATTTTTATTTGGCCATAATCTTGCAGCCTTACTACGTCCATGTCTTATATACAATCTATAGAAACATCACATTCACTTTGCAATGTCACCACTATCAAGACGCCAACTTTTGCATCTGTGAAGGTGTGTTCAAGCTAATATCGAAGTATACAGTACGTGACTCTTTAATAGCAATTTTAGCATTTTCTTAATACTTGCTAGCAAGTTGTATGGTATGACCCCAGTGGCACTGACCTTCTTCTTATTCAGTATTTATAGACAATGGGCCCTTTTTAATAGTATACAGTCAAGAGGCTGGAGAGAGGAAATAAGGGAGAGATGGAGGATGACATGCAACAAAGGTCTCCAGCCGGATTCGATGTGGTTATGTGGTAAGCACCTTACATTACTAGGCCACCGTGACGCACAACCATACTGGTATTTTCAAGATTAAATGTGTTCTCCTGTCTTTAATTGGGCCATTAGCAAAAAGTTATCAAATGTTAAAGAATCTTTTATTTCAAAAGAAGTTGCTTCCTCTGGATTAGATGTGTGAATAGATGGTGAGGTGGTAATAAAATCTTCTATTATGTTTGGCAAATTAAATGTTGTCTCCAGGTCCCATAATTCAAAGCATCTCCAATTATCAGCTTGACAAGTTTGAGTATGGCTACTGTGGCTTTGTAACAATAGTCATTGTCATGGCAGGGACGTTTCACATTTTTAAAAAATTTTCTTCTTACCCTAACACAACAGCATCCACATTCAGCCATTCAGATCAGTTATCATCAGTTCATCAGTTATGCAGTTATCCATCTTCAATTTTGTGAAATGCTACCTTAAAAGGTGCATTGACAGAAGTCCCATAATTCAAAGCATCTCCAATAATCTGCTTTATTAGACTATATGACTACTGTGACTTTAGTAGACTGACATACATTACATAAACAGGAAGTTACCTCGTGATGAATAATGTAATCTGTCTCTTCATTGTATCATCTTTCTCTCTTGCTCTAGTGCACCCTGATAGTTTTATATTGCATAGTTAAGTCTATAACAATAGTGAGGGTGGGCATGGTTTGGGTAAAAAACCGAACCGTTCGGTTCGCTAGTCACGGTTCGGTTCGTGCATGTACCGTTTGGTTTATTTAAAAAAACGTCATGAGGCCAATTGGGTATTTTCATGTCGCGTTTATTGTCACACTAGAAATCAAGGCCTATGGAAAAAGGAATATTCATTGCGGACAGGAATATGAGGTATCACACATGCGCAGTGCAACTGAAGCTGTGGTCGTGCGTTGCTATTGACTCAATTTCGGCAAGAGCAGACCAGATTTTACTGCATGTGTTGTACCATCAAACATACGACTCGTTGATAATGCGTGACCCAACCTCCTTCCTTCCCAAACTTCTCAGTTGGCAGAGACATTGATGAAGTGCAGAGTACGGCTGTCACTCCGTGAAGGAAATGCAGAGTGGCAACAGGTAGAGGATCCACCAGTGTCGTTTCACTCTGCTGTGTGGGAGCATTACAGATTTGGTGTTATGTGACAGTGACAGGAAAAAAATAAGAATAAAATGTCAAGTGTGTGTAAGCACTGTGCAACACGTATGGCTTATGCTAGCGGCAATACTTCCAATGTGATGTGCTATCAACGGACACACCGGAGTGATGTCTCTGTAAATGATTAAAGGAGGAGAGAGTCGGGGAGAAAAGCGCAATGATTCGGGTATTTGAGCTGCGCTATATTATGCCATCTAGCAGACACATCAGCCACACAGTAATTCCTGAACTATATGAACAGACACGACAAGGAATTGTGAAAGAACTGTCCAACACAAACCCCGTAGGTCTTATTATAGACGGACATTCAGAGCTGCTGAGAAAGTGGACAAACTCATCTTCTTACAGAAGAGCATGAAAACAGAACGAATGGAGAAAACTGTGTGTGTTTGATTTATGCTGCACTTTATGTTGATGCCCCTTAGCCTCTGTGTTTTTCTTATTATTTTTTAAATATGAGGGAATAGAGAGACATATTACTGTTGTTTATAAAAGGTCTAGTGCTGGCTGCCCTGAAGCACTTTTTGTTGATGGCCTGAGCCTATAATTAGTTTTTATTTATTAATTATTTTTAAATAACACAGTTACACTTATGTTAGCCTAGTGTACTGTTGTTCAGGCAAACAGTTAACTTATTTTCGCAAATAAATGAAAAGCGGTTCAAATTGAAATTGGCCTCCTTGCTGTACCATAAATACTGTTTACCACTGTACCAAACCGAACCAAAAACCGTGACCCCAAACTGTGAACCGAACTGCACGGTGAATTTTATGAACCGTCCCGCCCCCAAACAATAGTGACTGTCATGTCAGGGACGTTTCTCCTACTCTATCATAACAGCATCATCTACATTCAGCCAGTTATCCATCTATATTATGTTTAAGAAATGCTTCTTTTGTCTTTTTCTCATTGACAAAAGTCCCATAATTCAAAGCAGACGTTATCAAGACTTTATCAACAATCCCTTGATATATTTTAGTAACATTTTTTACAATGGACCAACTTTAATAAACACAACCCATTCAACACTGAGAACCGTCTCACAACAATCAGACACATTACGCTGACTTATACCACAGAAACCCTCAAAGCAACACGGTTCTGGTCCACAAACCAATGGCTGACGTCACGCTGACTATGTCCTAGGGCTGCACCTCACCTTTTCAAACATTGCTCCTTAGATGTGGTGGTGATTTCATTCTAAATCAATCTTTACTGCACTTGCCTGGACACCGCAGCGAGGCAAACCAAAGGCTCTTCTAATCCCACCAGCTTTCTCATGACCACTTTCCATCGCTCTAAGTGCCTCGCTCGGTGGCTTTATTTCCCTGACAGTCCCTAGTGTTTTCCTTCTGAAAGCTATGCCATATCCTCAGGCTGCTGCTCTCATCACAGGCGCTCACACAAACGCATGTGTGCACACGGCTCTACAACCTGCTGGGGCTCAGGCAACATGGGACACATACATCAAAGAAGAACACTGCGACCAGTTACCATGGAGATCTCAATGTCTGAAACACCTTCTGCTGAAGTCAGAGCAGACGCTCTGTGTGTGTGTGTGTGTGTGTGTGTGTGTGTGTGTGTTTGAGAGAGACACAGTGGACAAGTTGACGGAGGCCTATGGGAACCGAGGACGTTGAGGACTCCCACAGTTAGTCAGAAAAACTAAGATAACAGCCTCATTCTCTGGAGAAACACTACTGCACCCACATAACATTTAGACTTCAAGTAGCCAAAACACACACACACACACACTCACACTCACACTCACACTCACACTCACAAACAGGCTGGCTGAGCAAAGTTTATACAGATTTACACAGATTACAAAAGGTTATAGACACAAAACTGAAGCAGCAGTACTCTGAGTCTCAGTGTCATAGTAACACAAGGAGGTGGGCAGAAGCACATTCACCACTTTGAATACTGTTCATATGGCTGTCTCGGCAACAACAGAATAAACCTTTACAACTGAAATCACTGAAGGTTTTCTAGTAAATTAAAGGAACTGTGTGTAACGTTTAGATGGATCTAGTGGCATAAACAGAATTCAGTATTAATAAGCATGTGTTCTTTATTGTATAATCACCTGACAGTATGAATTATTGTGTTTTCGTTAGCTTAGAATGAGCCGTTTACAGTATCTCTACATACCGCCATATTACTACAGCAGCCCAAACGGCTGGCTCTAGACAGGGCCATTCACGTTATCACTTTTTAGTGTCACCCACCGTAGTTCTCCTACTCAAGGGTGATGTGACAGTTGGTTGTAATCTGCAACCTCACCGCTAGATGCTGCCAATTCCTACATACTGCCAATTCCTACATACTGCTCCTTTAAGATTCAAATAAGGAGTCAGAGCTTCAAAACAAATAATTTTAGCTCATGATTGAGGCTTTAGATGATTGAAACTATAGCTGCAGGATTGGCATGCTAACACTGACAATGCCATGTTACTACTGTAGTGGCTGTGACATGAAGTACACTAACTACACTCATCAGTCACTCATTGTCACAGGGGCAACAGCTCCACCAGGGGTACCCAAACTTCCCCTTCCTGGGCCACATTTACCAGCTCTGACTGGGGGATCCTGAGGCGTACCCAGGCTAGTGTGGAGATATAATCTCTCCACCTAGTCCTGGGTCTTTCCCGGGGCCTCCTCCCAGCAAGTTGTGTCTGGAACACCTCCCAATGGAGGCACCCAACTTGGTTATGTTGGTTACTGTAACACATACTGCACACCCAAACTAAACCCACAAGTGTTCAATTGGGTTGAGGTCTGGACTCTTGGCAGGCCATTCGATTCTCTCTACTACTGGAGGTAGTCTGTGATAACCCTGGCTCTGTGGGGGCGAGAGTTGTCAGGTCCCAGATTGTGGAGATATGGGATAGCCACTGGTTGCAGAATCTTATCCAAATATCTCACAGCATTGAGATGGCCTTCAATGATGACAAGACTCATCACCGAACACGATACTCCCCCACATGTTCAGGTTCCCTTGTCTGTGTTGTCAACACCAGCGCAAACGGGCCTGACGGTGAAGGACAGTCATGTCAGGCTTCCTGGCAGCCTTATGAGCTCAGAGATTGGCTGTGTCTGTTCCTGACCGGCCGATCAGAGATCATAACATCCTACAAACCTTGCCAACAAAACTCTTGAAGACAGTCTATGGTTCCGCAGTAGTGTAAGGGTGATGAATCGGTCTTCTTGGGGTGTTGTCTTCCTAGGACGCCCACTTTGTGGTCTGTCTTTGACATCACCAGTTTCACAGAACTTGGCCTTTAGTTTGGAGATGGTACCAGTTTTGCCAAGTTGCCCTAAGGCACAGGCCTTATCCAGATTAGACAAACGTGGCATGTCGATGCTTGGAGCAGATACTAAATGATCACTTTTGTAAGGCGCAACACCAGCAGGCCCCATGCACACAGGTGCACCTGGAGCTCAAAACAGCAGCCAGTACCAACAGGAGAATACACTGTTTAGCACTGACAGAAAATTTTGGTAAATGTTACTTGGGCGCTACCCACATAATCAGCTGCGCTGCTTATCCCACAAATTCATGATCCTTACAAGTTGGACATCATTGTGAAGGTAAATAAACAGGCTTTCTAACAATAGCAAACACAATGCCAATTAGCATTGTAACTTCATTTCTCTGTAACAGAGAAATAATCAACTAAACACAATTTTCAAAAAAAAAAACTTTTTCCGAGTTTACATGGATATTATACTGTCAACTACAGTCCAGCTCTCAAGTACTCATAAACGTATCAGAAATCGTCACAACCTTTAATGAAAAGTTTCTAGTGAGAAGAAAAATATCTGATGTAAAGCTGGAATTCAAGCTGAAATTTCACTGGTGGCCACAGTGGCTGCGGCCCTGATGCCCCTCTGAAAATGTGTGCAAATCGGCCACAGTGGCCTTGATGTCCCACCCAGTTTCGCCTCTTTCTCCTCTGCCTCTTTCCTGTCAGTACGGTTTTAAGACTCCACTGTCTTTTGTTGAGCTTGTAAATTCTTACTGGATAACATCAAGTGAAAAGCTGCGCACACACCCAGTGGTGGGTTTGCTTTCAAGCTTGGTATGAATCGCTGGAAAACTGAGTTATTTATGACGGCAACTTGACAACGGATGCATCAGGAACTGGCCAATGTCAGCGATGTTTGCAATTCCACTAGACGTGCTGCAATACGTTTCAGAAGCGGCTCTCCGCTCTGCTCCGCTAAAAATATGCGCCTAGTTTATTTTTGATGAAGCCGCTGCACATTGCACAGAGGCTCTACGAGGGAATTCACCCAAAACCAGCTCTTCTCTTTCTATCCCCCCCAGGAAATGTGTGTTCTACTAAGAGGCACTGTATGTGAAATATAGATACAAAAAAAATATGATGGATGTATTTTTAACTAAAACACAGTGATAAATGATCCATGTCGTTCAGAACTGGACTTTTAACTGCATTAACTGTCTGTAGGCCACAGCACAACAAAGTAGGAAATAACAATAAATATTGGTTATTCATAAAAAAACTAATACATTATTTTGTGTGTTTATTTCACTTAGTTATATAATGTATTAAAAATTAAGTCTTCCACCCTTAAGTTAAATTCACTGGACATAAAATCACCATTGTATTTGATGGCTTTGCTGCCCAGCCATTTGGCCTTTGTGCCCTCAAAAAATACCAACAGAAAAGAGGCCTTGCCCCTAAAATGATGAAACTCCAGGTCTGTCCAGAAAAAATCACTTTGATATACATAAACATAAATAATCTGATCTCACAAAGTTACCTGCTGATGAAGTGTGTAATGATATGTTGTAATTTCTTTTTGCATTGTATCATCTTCACCTCTCTACCTGCTGCATTCACATAGTTTTACATTCAGAGTAAAGGCTATAATAATAGTGATTCTCATGTCAGGGATGTTTCACATTGTTAAATGAATGTTTCTCCTACTCCACCATAATAACATCATCTACATTCAGCCAGGTATCCACGGAAAGAAAATACACTTTCCCCACACATATATCACAGGTAAATGTGCAATGCTGTGTCCGTGTCTGAGTGTAAAAATAAAGAAGGTGGTGTTTTATAATGTTTTACTTTGTTTTTGAGTAATCAACGTACACCCTACACATGCTAGAGGTATTAAGAGAAATGGGATAACATGAACATACAGTAACTGTCATGAGGACAAAAAACACATTGAAAAACGAGCATAATAACGGGCATAATTGATTTAATGAATAAATTAATGAAATTAGCATACTTGTTCTGGTAATGTTTGACAGAGAGCTCATACCTGGCTGTCTAAATGGCAGTAATTTTATCAGTTCTTATATTGGCTAATCTGCCTAATTAGTACTTAGCACTAACGTTATTATTCTGTTCACATACAGTGAAACATCTTGCACTGGAGTACAGATGGAGTGGTTGAGTCATATCTGCTTGTTACCACCATTAATGCCAGATTTATGTAACCTATTAATTAACTTTTCAATTAAAATTAAACATCAAGTATTACATGAGGGCTAAAAAGTGCAGTCACATGGTGGCTTCTGATGGCTAAAAGAGATAAAACAAATGTGACCCAGAGGGCCACACAACACTTGTTGGATTTACTCTCACGTATCGCTTTCCTTACACACGGAAAAAATATCAAAACAAGTTAATAAAATGTCAGGAGAGGCTTTTTTGAAATCAGCCTTATTCAAATGTTGACCTTATCAATGCTCATTTGCATATTCACGCTTCCTTAAAAGGTGTTTTAAACAATATCTGACCTTTCTGAAAACAGCAAGGTTCTGTTTATATTTGAAAACAACTGGATTTCCCTCATTCAGCGGAGCAGGTGAGATGCGGGAAAAAAATGCAAGGTGAGGCTGACATAATAACCAGAACGACAGTCTCCTCCTACAGGGTGACACCAGCCTCATCCTGACATGAAAACAGACAGAGTTAGAAGAAAACTTGTATTTGTTTCCACAGGTTCAGGGGTAAGAATCTAAGAAGGACAGCCCTCAACAATGGAGAGGAGGAGTGCTACCCCATTCATCCGCTCTTTTCATTTGTCTATCCAATTAAAGGAAATCAATACTTCCCGGCTTGAGATGCAGGGCGGGGCTTTATAGTGACCTCATCCAACCAAGGAGCTGCATGCTGCCTGAATGACAATCATGCTCTTCTCCCAAAGTAGACAGTGTCAGAGTAAAGGTGCATACCCACGCCCTCAGACAGTTACCCAGAAACACATGAAAGTCAAACAAAGCAGAAACAAAGGAGTGAGGCCTCGTTCTTCCTGCCAACACAAAGATAAGAGGCAACACTACATGTTGTCTTCAGGACCTTGAAATGCACTTTGCCTCCACATTTCCTAAACTTGTATTCATTCTTAACTTCACTTAAAGCTGGGGTAGGCAGTTTTTTTTTCCATCATCGGGCAAAAAGTGCATAATAAACTTTCAGCATATTGTAATGCAAGTGACGTGAGAGAAAACTAGACTTCTGCACCTCCTCACAGCTCTGTTTTAAGGCTTTAGATAATCTAGCCTGTGATGGGAGACTTTGAGAAAGGCCGTTCTAGAAAAACAGATGCACATGCACGTCCCTTCAGACGGTGAGAACCTGATTCAACAGTTGCTACTCCAGCACTGGAAACAGCTGCCTACACTGCAAAGCAACCTAAAGAAGGACGACAGACTAATCAGAAAGAGCCAACAATATCAGAGAAGTGTTGGAGGGAAAATGTTGCTAACAGTTTAGCCTTCTGCCTTGTGCGGCTATACATCAGTAGCTCAGCGCAAGCATAACTTTCTCTCCACCTCTTTAATAATTTAGCCTTCTGCATGGTTAGCAGAGAGTTACTATTTTTGCTTGAAGAGAAACTGAAACGATTATCAACATAGTTGAAAATTATTTTTTTTGATCAACTAGTTCATTAATTGACTAATCCTTCAACATATCCTCATTCATTGGTGTGTATGATATCTTAGAAAGTTAATCCTCATTTTTATGCTTTTTTTGTTGCAAATGTCCAGCAACATGTGACACGCGTCAAATTCTGCTTGTAACATGCCCGCAATCTTTTCAGAAAAAAACTTCCATCTTCACAGGAAACAACTTGACTTGGTTTAAGCAACAAAACAACGATTGTAGTTTGGGCTAATAAAACTCTGGAATTGATGCAACTTAAATATGAAAATTACATGACAAATCAATCAATGCTGACTTCTGGTTTCACACACGGTACGAACAGTGGCCTTCTGGGCGACAGGCTGGTGTTTTTTTTTTTTACTCTCCCTGCGCAGCATTTTATGGCTCTGTATACTACCTGGTTCACGGTTACTTGGTTGACATACAAACTGATTTTGTGGGATATAGATGAATTACACATCATTACTTTTCATAGGTATAGCTACGAATAGTTTATGAGAACAGCCTGAATCCTTTCAGCTCAACTCGGTATTTTGGTGAAAATTCGTTTTTTTGAATAGATGTCACTTGGCTGATCATTCAGTGATTCTGTTAAATGCTCCACGGAAATGTGCAGCAATTACAGAATCATGATGAATAAACTCTTTTAATTAAAACAATACATCTGGTGATATTCTATATTTTTCTTATTGTCAACAAATCTTATGAAAAAACCAAAAGCAACATAGAGGTGATCTGACTATTTCCTGTGAAGCCGAACCTGATACTGAAAAGCAATATTTCCTCCAGCTTGAGTTGAGCTTGCTAAACCTACAGTGTGCAGCTGTTTGGGAAAATTATTAAGCCTTTCTTCAAAAATTAAAGTACCCATGACCCATTGTGACCCATTTTTACAAAGATTTATGTCTTCAGTAGCAACCAATGGGCTTAGGGCTGACTGCCAAAGACAGGCTGGGAGGTTGGAAAGTGGACCAGCGCATTGTTGGTGTTGGTCTTTTAATGGGATTTGCTGACAATGAGAAAAAAAAATGTAGTAATGCCAGCCACAGAACATTAACTATTAGATGAATTTACACAAGGTCACCAGCTATTTTGATAACCAATTAATCCCTTTGAGTATTTTTTTTTTGTTAAGATTAAAAAAATCTAAATTGTTCCATATTTTATTTACTCCTCTATGACAGTAAACTGAATATCTTTAAGCTGTGGACAAAACAAGACATTTGAGGACATCATCTTGGACTTTGGGAAACACCGATCAACATTTTTGACCATTTTCTGACATTTTATCAAGCAAAAAACTAACTGATTATAATTGAGAAAAATAATCAACAGATTAATGGACCATGAAAGTAATTGTTAGTTGCACCCTTAGCCTGTAACGTCTAATATGAAGTACCACACCAAAGCACAGTGCCATTACATACACAATCATCACAAACACTAAACTGATGCCAAATAACCACACAGACTGCACACATCAGAATGGCCGGATATTTCACAAAAATTGTAACTCTCACTTTATTTTCTACCAATCCATTCATCAATCTTCCCAGACTCTCTCTCTTCCCCGTCTGCCATCCTCTGCACATCCAAAAACCACGTGGTTGCCAGGGGCGACAGCCATGCATGTCATGACCCTCTTTCCAATTTGTCTGGATAAAGTGGTGTTTAATTTTCAATTCCTCAAATACATTTTCTATTGTGATTTCTATTGTGATATGATGCGATACAGCTGAATTGTAGTTGTAATTTTGTTTTGCTTTAATTTAATTTAATAGCGGTGAGTCAACCAACAGTTTGTTTCTCTCCCTCTCTCTCCTCTCTCTCTGGATAGTCACAGGTGAAATGAACTAAAGCCATCAGATTAATGGCTTTAATAAACTACTGCTTCTTTCACCGCTTTATTTTAAATTACATTGTTGGATGTAAATGCAACCAAAGTTGATTAAATGCAACCTTATTAATCATGTCAGCATAACAGACCCTACAAACCTTCATTGTGCTAATTTGGATCATCTGACCTCACCCACAGAAAACAAAACTCCTCAATAAATTCAACTTTAAAAGGAAAAATCAGCTTTTGGAAGCATATTTTTTTTACCATATTGCTGTCTTGTGACTGTTCTGTACCCCAGACAACAAAAGTTTTTTTGTTTGTGTTTGTTAAGCTGCATTCTCATTTCCATTTGATGAGTCGTTTCTATTATGCGTAACTGTGAATGGCGAGACGAGCAATGTGACTGGCTGAACAGATGATTAATCACCACTCTCCTACAATTCATATTTTAACTCTCCCAGCGCTTTACGCCTTAAGACAGCTTCATAGTCTCTACAGACGTGACTACTTTGCAGCTGTACTGTTAAAACAGAGGCCTCAGACTGTGGATGTGACAGATGGGTCTATATTGAGGTGGTGACATGCAGTTCACAGATCAGTTGACCCCAGTCTCCACTTTCCACTGCTAATGAGGGGACATTTCTTCTTTCCTCCCTCTGCTGCATAGATTTCTCTCCAGTTCGTCTCAGTGATACAGCAGAGATGCATTGAAATTCAAAAATATGTAATTCTCATTTACACTTTTGCCTCTCTTCAGATCCCGTTTTCACCCACCTCTGCTCCACACAACACTGTCCCACTAACAGCAGCAGCATCAACAACAAACAATCCCACTGCTTGGCATAGCTGCTGATTGGTGGGGTTGAAAAAAAACAGAAGGGAAATTAATTGAATAATCAGAAATATGCAGATGAATAGCCTTCAATTTAAATGCAGATTTTGGCATTTTTCTGTAGTCGGGAGGAGGATGTCAGAGAGAGAGCGAGAGAGAGTAGAGCTCCACCAAAAATAATTAAATCAGCAGCAATTCTATCCATATTTATATTTTAATCAGCCTTTTGTTTACCATTTTTAAAGTGTTGCTCATGTGTCTGAGCAGTAAATAAGTAATGACTACATACATTTAACAGGAACCTGTTTTGTTAGTGACTTACTTAATGAACCTGATTCTCACAACCACAAATACATAAAACATGGTATTAGTTACAGTTGTCAATATAAGACACCTTAAAACTTAAGATGGCCAATAACTCATAACTCTCTGAGTTACTTTTAAATGCTCTTATCTTTGACTTAACTTCAATGTCTAAGCATGCCCATAAAACTACAGAAATCTCAAAATGTGGGCATTTATAACTTACAGGAGCAGTGTCTACGATCCAGCAGCATAAAGCCGCGAGGTTTCAGATTGCAACCATAGTGAAATTTCTCCTGTGTGCCAAGCGTGTAGCTGAACTATGGTGGCTGACATGATGATGTTAATGGCCACATCTAAAGCCAGTGTTTGGTTTGTCCATTCTGGGCTACTGTAGAAACATGGCTGCCGGCTCCATGAAGAGGACCCGCTCTGTATGTAAATGTACAGGAAAAACGGCTCATTCTAAGCTAACAAAAACAAAACTATTCTTATTTTCAGGTGATTACACACTAAAAAAAACTTAATATTGTATTCTATTTCTACCAAGATTTCCCCCTAAATCTTACAACACTGTTCCTTAATATTTGTTAACCATGGTAGTGGTATAACAAATGAATACATTAATCATACACCTTCATATTTAATACTTCCACTTATTGTACTTATTGTACTTGGCAGTACAGTATTTCCTCAATACAATATTACATAAAATTTTCCCATATGTGGGGAAACCTCCTGCCCACCATCACACCACATTTGGGATCAATCACAGTTTTCATTATGAAATTACATGAGCTTGAGTAAGTGTAATTTGTACTTCATTTAGACAGGTTGTGTCACAAGATCTGTTAATTTAACCACTTTTGCAGATATTTTTATTCAAGAATCCATTTCATCTGTAGAAGACCTAAGAGTATATGAAAAACATGGCTGTGCTTTGCTACTTCTGGTAGGGGTATTTCAGGATTTAGTGTGCCTTCCCACTAGTCTATAAGCTCCCAGAAATGCTATCAATACCTGTTAATTGCTTCCTTATTGGTGGGAAACTGTAATTTTACCATATTTTTTTATTATTATTTTTTGGTTTTGTATAGCTTTGACACAAGGGGAAGAAGTCCAAATACACAATACTGCTCTGCCCTGTATGTCACCTTTGAAGTGTGACAGTCAGGTCATTAATCAGCTAGTTAGAGTCAAGAGAATGACCGTATGCTCTCCTCTGTGTCGTATTAAACAGCCTGGACCACTGAAAGAAACCCACTCAACAGGCTTGACTTTTCACATTAAAATTCCAAGCAACATATACAACATATTTCTATGCAGTGTGATTTTCAGCCAGAGCTCAATAGCAAACATGATAAGCAGTATGCATTTCAGATAGGACTCCGAACAAAAACAAACTGGGCTGGTCAACAAGATTTAGCCATTGGAATTTTGAGAAGCTCAGCAACGGGTGCATTTTTCCTAAACAAACTGTGCAGTAATTTGCAGGAACAATGTTTTTGTTAACATATTCTGCAAGTTTTGGGCAGACGTGTACTGCTGCTTGTTGGAATCACTAAGCTAATGCATGCATGTCTTTGCCTCACGTACACAAACAGTGAAATATTGTCGACACTGTTTGTACTGCTTGGCCATTTATTCATGGATTGGTGTATGTAACACATAAATCTTAGACGTACTGCTACTTTACCAACATTTTGTTGAAATGAGCAGTGTGTAGGATCTGGTGGCATCTAGAGGTGAGGCTGCAGACTGCAACCAACTGAAGCCTCTCCCATGTGCCAGAGGTGTCGGAGAACTACAGCGGCTGACGCAAAACAGCAGGGCCAGCACCAGTGCGTTAAGTGTGATTGTACGTGGGAAGTGAGTGGTGAAGCAAGAGACAGAAAGCGGCGGCAGCGAGTAACGTTATTGAAGAAGAAGAAGAACAACAACAACCTTTATTAGTCCCAAGAGGGGAAATTCAATTTTTACACTCTGTTTGTTAAGTTATACACGGTACATGCAGACCCGAAACACACATGCATCAATGGAGAGATGTCAGAGTGAGGGGGCTGCTCCTGACAAGCGCTATACAGCGCGATACAGATGTGCACCCTTTGCAATCCTCATATCTTTACTCACTATGCTTACCTACATGCACTGAGGGGAAAGTGAGGAGAAAACTTTAAAAAGTACTCCATTGATTTGGCATTGCACGATGGACAGCTTTAAACTATTAAATAAAAAAGTTGTCAGTTTAGCAGCTGCTAATGTAGCCTCGAGGCGGTGGCCTCAAGCAGAGATGAGCAGCGAGCTACACAGGTCTGGTAAACACTTTTTTCTGACTCCACACCCCCGACTTTCAAATGTGTAGCCCTCAGTTATCAGCCTTCACAAAGCTCCCTCTGGACCACAAAAAGCTTTATACACATAGTATTCCTGTAAGCACACTTTGATGTTCCCCTCTAGAAAATATCAATAACCTACCATTCACTTCTCAGTGCACGACCCAAAAAAGTTCATGAGATCATGTGCACATGCGAGCCGGTTTTGATATGAGACAGTCAAACTACAGGCTGGCCCACACTAAGAGATATTTCCAATCATAACATATTTTGAAAATGTGAGAGACTTCATACATAAGTGTGTTAGATATAAGTGTTTACAGTGTGTGGAAAGCAGCACATCACGCACTAACAGATTCCATTCATGAACAGTCCCTATTAAAAATTAAAAAGTTAAAAAATGGAAATCTCGCAAAATATCTCTTGCACAAACGTGACTTTAGTGTAAACAAACATGGTCGAAAATTCATGAAGGATGAATGGATGAAGTCATGGAGACACGTGAGATAAACCATTTCTGAGCTCCATCTTACTACCTTATGCTTCAAGTTTTGCATTAGCCACGGCTGCCATGACGGTGGTTGTCATCCTTCGGCTTCAGACAGCTTGGTTCTCAATTGGTTATCGTTCTTTCCCATGTGACTGCGCCATTGGCTGTCCTCTGGGTTCCCCACATAAAACCATAGCCAATCATACATGTTTAATATTTCTGATTTGAAATTAGTGCAGCCAGGATGGACTTGTGAGCTGACTGGTGTGTAAAAACACCCTTAACATACGTCACACCAGGAATATCGGGAAAGATAATCTTAGAACCATCAAATCATCGGAGCTGACAGGGGGAATCAGGCACCACATCGGCTTGATTCTCGTGCAGTACCCTGCATAGTGACTGACAGGTGACTGACTGCGTTAAGTGATACATGTAGAGTATGAAGACCACATTAATGTGTGAAACGCTGTGAGTACAGCGCTGAAGAGGCCTTCCTCCACTCAGGAACAGTCACAACCTCACGTGGATTTATGTGTGGTTCTGTATCATGTTACCATGGAGACAGCAGACATATGTTCCGAACATCGACCAGAGGACACACACACACACACACACACACACACACACACACACACACACACACACACACACACACACACACACACACACACACACACACACACACACACACACACACACACACACCCAGAGGGCAAGCAGGACAGGAAACTGTCAGGAGAAATCAGAGTCAACATCCTCTTCTTTCTCTGGGATTTTAACTCCAAGATTTCTCTCTGAAGGTTTATACATAAAGTCAAATCAACGGAAAATATGGTTAATTTATTCACTCTTGTATTCCCATCAGTCTTTGTGTTTACTGTTTATTAGTGCTTTGCTCATGTTTATCTTCATAGCTATCAGCGATACATCAGTGAGTGTTTTGTTTCAGTCAGTGAACAAAGTGAGTTTCAGTCCCAGCAAGCCTCCCTTCTCTTCCACAAAATATATAAAACACCTACTCAGCTAATCCTTTTTAGTTTCACGTTATTTTTTTTATTGCTCTCAACTCAGTCTTACACACATGAAGAGGTCACGCATGTGCGCACACATAAAGACATTTTAAATGACTAAAACAACATGTGATAGGAATCAGGGCTGTCAAAGTTAATGCCATCACAGAAATTCGATTTAACGCCACCAATTTGTTTGACACATTAGCGTAATGATTTTCATCATCATTTTAAAAGGCAAAGTGAAGTTACTGGTTTGATATGAAACTAGAAAACCTAAGGAATCCATGTCCATGAAACCATGTAATACTAGCTTGTCACGAAGGATGCTAAATAATGTATAAAGCACAATATTTGTCCGCTCCCATGTTGATAAAAGTATTAAATACTTGACAAATCACCCTTAAAGGTACATATTGAACAGATTAAAAAATGTGAGATTAATTTTTTGTATTAATCATAGACAATAATGTGATTAATTGCGATTAAATGTTTTAATCAATTGAAAGCCCTAATAGAAAACAAGACATGATTGATCTTACTGTTATTTCAGTAATAATTAGGGCTGGATATCGGTACATGATACATTTAAGGCTGACCATAAGGGGTTAGGGCTCCTACTGTCCACATGGCGATGTGTCTTTGAGTGAGACAATGAACAAGTTAATCCTGTGTACTTTACAGCCCACTGCTCCTAAATGCTGAGGATGGGTTTAATACAGAGGTCAAATTTTATGTATGTATGCAACGATAAAAATAATATAAAATAAATTAGAATCATTTTTTAAAAAAAAAAGTAAGGTAGCGCCCAAAATAACCCAGTACCAAGTAGTATCAAAACTTCTCCAGTCAAACAATACCTGCAAAAAGAGTATATTACTATTTTGCCAGCAGCTAATCATGGCAAGCATTCTTTGAGTTAATGCAAGGTGTGATTGGCCTTCGAACCACAGTAGCTACAACCATACAGTCTGTGGTGTGGTGAATTCAAGCGCCGTGTGTTTGACAGAGCTGGACTGGAAGCTGTTTATTTTATTTGGGTTTTGTTTTTCACCTTGGAGTGACGGTTATTCTGTTATTTCTATCTCTACTTGTCGATCGTACAATTCAACCAACCCGACCAACGAATGACGCAACTGCTAGCCAATTACAGGTAGAGTGGGGTGGGTCACTGAGTCATACATTCACGCTATGGTAGCCGTCGTTAGTGTGGCATGGATATCCAGAATTATTTCCAAAAAAAAAAGGGAGGACAAGAAGTTACAACGTCGCGAATGAGAGCAAGCAGGAAGCAGCCGCACCGTTCCCTTCTGTAAGCACTGAAGTCAACAGTAACGGCGGAGTAAACATTCATACTAGGAGGATTACATATCGGCTCCTTGTGCTCCCCAGCTGCTGTAGTTAACTCTGCTAGTATGAATGTTTACTTCAATGTTCAGCTTGACATCACTGCTTATGTTTTTCAGTGCATATGTTTATGCTTGACTTTTGAGCTGAATAAATGGACACAGCACAGCACTACACTATTGGTTTTTGTTAGTTTTTGGGATGTAGTAAAATTGAATCTTTTGAGTTACATGAGATAAGAAAAGCAACATGTTGGCATAATGCTGATTATAAATAGGATGGTTCTCTAACTGTCCTGCTTTTTAAAATCAGCTGTATTGATTTTTTTTCCTTTCCACCCTACTGGCTGCTGTCAATAGTGCTGTTGTGGAGCTGTAACTGCCATTCAGTTTAAAATGAGCTCACTCATTCCCCTTTACTCTCTAATCAATAAAAAAAAAATGGTTAAAGAAGAAAACACCTTTATTGGCCCTTATCATTTTAAGTAGCTGCCAAACTGCCTGCTACAAATAGCACTCTAACACTCTAGTGGTATTAAATCTGATTGGTCAGAAAAAAAACAAGAGAGGGAACAGGCTTATCACAGGGTGAGAAAGCGAGACACCATAAACCTTTTTGGCCCGGCTGGGTCACAGTGCTCCAGCTGCTGACCGCTCCCATGGCTCCAGTCTTATTGGCCCTTTTGCCAGCGGCAACCCTGACAGCCGAGCTGTGTTTCAAAGTTATTTTAAAATTAAGCTACAACAGACAAACGACTCGACCATCCACGCGGTGATGGCTGACACTATCTGGCACACACATACGCACTCGAAGGCAAACACACATTTGTGTGGCCTTAATCTTTCCCAAACGGCTGATAAAACAGAGACAGGTCATTAAGACTCAACAGAGTTCATAAACTGTACTTTATTAGCTGTCCTCTTCCTTCTCCCACTCCCACAGACAGACATAAATTATTTTGCGTTTGCATTTTTTAAACGTTCTGCTCTGTCTACACATCACCTACCCTCCATTCATTCATTTCTTCCCCTCCATCTCTCTCTGGTGAGAGGGTTGACAGTTAATTGGGAGTGTGTGTTAATGAGCTGGCCCTGAGATACTATCTTCTCCTTTCATTAGGAAGGGAGGACAGGCGAGAGAGTGTCAAGGAAGCGAAGGAAGAGTGAGAGAGAGCAAGGGAGGGAAGGAGGGAACGAAAGGCAAAAAAGAAAAAGGCAGAGAAGTCAATCGGTCGATAGAGAACATCTAGAAGTTTTTAGTCACTGCTGTGGAGAGCACAGCTCTGCGTGGCTGTTTATTTGTTAATGAGCTAATCAATAGCAGAGGTGTGTTCGCCCAGCAGTGGGTCTGCCTTGGGAGATTACTTCCCCAGGCACACAACTTGTACATCTTGTTTATCTACAATGTCCTTCTGTTGATTTTTTTTTTTATTATTCTAACAACTAAAGTTGCTCAACTGAAGTTTCTCTATTTCAAGTCTTTATCTCACACATGCATCATTTGTGCTACTACCTGTCACTTAACAGCATTATTGTATAATGAAAATATACAGTACAGTACAGTAGACTGGGTCGGGACCCACAGGTGGGTCGCAGGAGATTTTATTAGGGTTGCCAAATAAATTTGCAGAATTAATTCTGTCGTCTTTACTTTAAGATGAATATCTATCACCTTTGAGCCGCCTGAATGTTCCTATGGTTCTGATAATTATAAGATAGATAAGATAAGATATTCCTTTATTAGTCCCACAGTGGAGAAATTCACAAATATATTATGGAATATCTTAATTATAGACAAATTATAACAATGACTCTATTACGAAAGGCAAGCATACATTTGGTTTGTTTTACTGAAGAGTAGGGCTGGGACGATACGCCTATCTCCCAGTTCGATATAGCTTTTTAAAGTACTGTGATTCAATACTCCGATTTCTTCTGATTTATTTTACTTTTTCCAACACTAAACTATGAGAAATTAGTGGTATTTTCTTTTAATCTAAGAGGTACATGTAGTTTTATACTTCTGGTAAATATAATCCAATCAATCTTATTTCCATTTTGTATATACAGCTCCCTTTGTTAATACCTTATTTTGAAAACCGGATGTAGTCAAGTGTATACTTCTGCTATCTTTGCCAAGTCCATCGCTAGCTCTCCTGTCAGCTCTGTTCTCTTTATACATCCATGGTCAGCTCTACGGGGGCCGTTTGAATGCATTAAACGTAAATTTCAGTATATGGGTGCTCCACAGTTGTAGTGTCGGCTAACTACGAAGATGGCTTGACTGCACGTTACCGCAATACTTTAACGTTTCCTGTCAAGGATAGCATGCAGCTTTAGCCGTGCTTTTCCTATCAATGTGTGAAACCCAAAGTAATTAAGTATTAAAATGTGAGGTTGCAGGTCGTATCCATTTTGAACCTCCATTGTTCGACTTTCGCGTTTTTGCTCACTGTGGCCAGCTGCAGTTTGTTTTGGTTGACAGCTAGGGGACGGATACGACGTCACGCTATTCTGACTACAACAATAAAAGCAGTAACTTCCTTTTACCTCCACAGACTCAAATGACACAAATATATTGATTCTGGCATTTAAAAAAAAAATTTAATCGTAAAAAAAGAAAAATTGCGATTCATAGGTGAATCAATACCCCCACCGATGAGAGGGGAAAAAAAATGAGAGCCTGTTAACTCTGCCTAAATGCCTTTATTTGCTCTCTTTTACTAACTATTTAAAATGTATTTGTGTTTTCAATAACATGCATAAAAAGAAGTTATGATTTACCAAACCTATGTACAGTATATATCTCTTTGAAAATTGTTCTTCTCAAGATTAAAAGATAAGGCTGATTGTGAATTGGGCTGCGATGGTTTGTCATTTTTACAAAGTGACTCCCCAGAAAAAAAAGTTAAGGAAACGCTGTATTAGAGGAAATTAAGAGGAAAAAATATTATCTGCAGAAATCTAATTACAGCGTGTGCCAATGAATTCTCTATCCTGTAACGTCAGACTGACTTTTGGGACTTTGCACTTATCTGAACCTTAAATGAGTAAATATTGTATAAAGCAAGCAGTGTCTCCCTCTCCTTGAAACTTCTAGAAGAAATATGTCCAAATAACTCACTCGCTCTGCACAGAGGTGAGGTGTTTATCTTGCTGATTAGCAGAGCCTCATAAATACCTAATCACTGATGCTAATCAGCCCTCTCACCTAGGGGTGAGCCAAAAATATCAATTACACACATGTCAGGCTAACACACACATACATTTTCTACACACTTTCCCTATCTAAATAATTCTGGTATCGAAGTCATTTTAACATAATATTGCATTCATCCATTATTAATTGACAAACGGCATTTATCCACATACACTAGCTATGACTAAGAAGCTTTTGCACCATACTATTTCTTGTTTGCAGCACTATAAAAGAAACCACACTGTTACAGTCGGCTTTGACACCCACAACTTTTGATCTTCCACAACTCAAACACACATTATGACTTGATTCTGTTTAAAAAAAATAAATAAAAAACAGCATGGGGGTGCCAAGATAATTGGACTTTTTTGACTCTGAAGTCTACAAATGTATGTAAAATTCCACACGTGTTGGTAAATGCTGGGGGTAGGTATCAGAAAATAAAGTTAATGTTAACAAATAACTTTAAACATGATTATCAGTCTATGTTTATCATATCATTATGTTAAAATGCAAACATGCAATCATTTAGCATGTCAGCCTGTTACAGTATGTTAGCACTTACAACTTATAAACAGAAATTCAGTCAGTATTTACAGTGGGTTGAATTGAAGTTATCAGTAATATTTTTTTTGGTTGTACATTTAGATTTTATCACTTAACAACAACCTGTTGTCCTTGTTCATAATACTCCATGCTGTATATGCGATGATATTTGTCAAATGAACCCTCTATTTTCCACGTTTTTTGTGTCTGACTGACTAACAGGGACAACCATTTCTGAAACTGGTCCAGCATTGAGGGAGAGCGCTGTAGAGGGCAGCTCCTCACTGGCTCAAATGTACATTAATCCTATTGGGGCAAGCTGGCGTCATCATTTACCTCCACTAAAGTGCTTGTTTTTACCAAGACAGGCTCTGATTTTTATTATAATTGTGTGACATTATGAAAAGAATCTCGTTCTGAAATCTGGCGAGGTGACGTGTGGTAGAAGACGATGGTGGAATAGTGGAATACATCCATGGGGGAAACGCAAGTGGCAGCTGGGCCGAGTTTGTTGTGTTGGAGTACAGAAACCATAGTGTTATTTAAAAGATTTTCCATATCATGGCTGAATGATTGGGCAACGTAGATAAGGTCTTTGAATTTGATTGATTCAAAGCAGCTGCTAGTTACAGCGTTACTCCACATCACTGGACCCACTTCAGAAATTGTTGTCCCCATTAGTCACTTCGACAAAAAAACATGGAAAATAGAGTTCAGGTTGAACAAGGCAGAAGTGAGCATGGCTCATGGCTCATGGCTCACATACCCCCGCTAACCCTGCTCCGGCAACACTGTCAACCCTCATACCAACTTTGAAGTTCCTATGTCAAACAGTTTTGGAGTTCTGCTCCGGAAATGGAAAAGAAGTTTAAAGTAATCAGACAAAACCTCGGAAAGGCACAACTAGACCACATTGCCAAAGCCGCAATATTTAGCCCTGGAAACGAAACAGAAGTTGAAAAAAACAATACAGTTTTTGGCCAAAATTTAAAAAATGTTGGCCGCCCTGGTCTTCGAGCCCCAAAACGGCACAACTAGACCACACTGTCAACCATCACACCTATAATGTGAAGTTCTTAAGCCAAATAGTTTCTGAGCTCTGCTCCAGAAATGACAGCGGACTACGTGATGGCAGGGTATAAAAATATAAAAAAGTTACCCTTTAATGTTGCAATGTTTTACGTTTATTCTATAAGTCAAGTCAAGACAAATTTCCACGTAGATAGACAATAAAGAGGTGGACAGCTAGGGGAAATGTTGATCGGTTGGAGGTGCTTGTCACCCGTCATTAGGATTCATCTATCTGGGGATTATGAATGTCCAAACCACATTTCTTGACAATCCCTCCAATAGTTGTTGAGATACAGTATCTCACTCTGTACCAGCGTACAGGCTGAAATAAACCCTGAACTTGAGCTGAAATGAAGTGAGAATTTGCTGTTTTATCATGTCATTGTAAACTGAATATCTTGGGGTTTTGATCTGAGATTTGGACAAAACATTTAATTTAAATTAATAACTTTAATAGCCTTTGGCTTTAGTCAAATGTGAGCAGCATTTACTGAATCCTATTTACACTTTATATCTTAAACGACTAGATTAATCAAGGAAATATTCAGCAGATTATTCAATAACTACAATTACCGCCATGTGGTTGTATGCCTCCACAGGCCAGTCAAGTTGCGGTTTACATTCATGTTTGTCAAAATATCATCACTTCATCATTTTATCCAATTAGACATTTTGACATATTGTCATAATTAGCTGGAGAAAATCAAATACTGTATCACGATGTTTTTGGTCATGTACCTCGATATCGACAATATTGTAGGGTTGGCTATTACATTATATTCACAAAAATATTTACACAATGAGATTTTTGTTAAGTAATCAACAGTAATGTAGATATAATAAGTTAGTAGAGACAAATAATAGGCCAGCTAGAACAGTCTGGTAGGATCAGAAAGTGACATTATGACGTACAATATGATATTCTGACTTTATGGTAATGACGCCTTTAAAAACAGGAAAAGACAACACATATCACAATATTGATAATGTATAGATATAATATCCATATATTGCCCAGTCCTATAATTAGCATCAGAGTTCTTGAGTTATGGCCAAAAATATGCTTTGTGAGGTTACCACATGACTTTGACCTTTGACCACCAAATTCAAATCAGTTCATCCTTGAGTCCAAGTGGAAGTTTGTGCCAAATTTGAATAAATTTCCTCTACGCGTTCCTGTGATAACCCGATCATGAGAATAGTGCGGATGAACGAACAGACAACCTCAAAAAACAGCCTTCAGCGACGGCTGTCACCTGCTCAGAGGCACAGCAAAAACGATTGTTGGTTTCAGCCCTACTTTGACATAAAACATATTGTCTGTCAATCTTAAATACAGGTTTACACGACTTCTAATCACTGAAGAATTGTTTAAGTCCTGCGTAAATGTGTTTAAATCCTTTTTGTCCCAAGAACCATCAATTATCATTTGACGCTTTTTGCACATGAAACACGGAAAAGGTTTAAATTACAACCTCTGAGCCAAATTAGTGACAAAGACCAAATAAACAAAACATTTCTTGCAGTCATGATTACTACCATCATCGTGTCTCTACCATCCCCGTTGAGACTCACACAGGACTGAATGAGACAGAAGGCATCTTATTTGACTTGAAACATTACAATTACCAAATCAAGGGGCCGAAAAGTAAACATGAATAAAGAACGAAGAAATCATTTGATAGTGCGACATAATAAATGAATGCATGAGAAAGTGGGGAGGGGAGGGTTGACAGTTGCAGGTTAAACAGCTTACACCATAGGAGGAGGATTTGGTTGCCTCTGCTAGAGGGGGATATTAGCAGGATTATCTGGCAACCCTGTTGCTGAGGTGAATAACAGAATCCTATTTGTAAAGACGTCTGTGCTTCCTGTCCAAAATCCCCCATTTGCTCCCCACTTAACTCCTGCCTCATCCCACAATTAGTCCACTTTATATTCTCATAACCCAGATTACACTCGTAAAGAGCATGTTCTGCATGTTACGCATATTGTTATTCATGTGCATTTGCGTGTGGGTGTTGCTTTGTATGCGTGTGCATGTGTGAGTGTCGACTCGCATTCCATTAGTAGTACAGGCCTCTCTGCTCCCATAGGCCACGAGGTGTGTGTGTCATACACACTCAGACGGAGTGGAGAACACCCTGAATACTAATACAGGAAGTGTTAGCATCTGGTTTGTGTGTGTATGTCTTTGTACATCTGTATGCATGTGCACCCATGGGGGGGTGATGGAGAGTGTTGAGATTGGAGTATGTGTGCATTTGAGTGTGATGACATCACAACTGACTGTGTGTGTGTGTGTGTGTGTGTGTCGTATGGACGCAGTCTGAGGTTAATCAATATTGACAGTGAGTTATCTCCTCTGGCAGGGTCGCAGGTGGGTTCGATGAAGCAGATTGGACACACCAAACGAGGAAAGAAAAAAAATACATGTTCTCCCACATGACATGTTCAAATCCCCCCTCCACTTCTTACTCTGGTATTACTCTCTAACATTCAAGTAAGTCCTTGAGCAAGGCAGTAATGACCAGCTGCAATCGTCTACCACTTGACCATGATGATAATCACCCTGCCAAGATAATAAAGCCGCCTTCTACTTCGCTGGTATAGATTCTCCACGGTGTCTCTTCTAGCTAGAGGCCCCCCTATCATCATAACACAACACAGCAACAACACGGTGATTAGCTGCTGCTACACACTCAGATCAGAGAGCAACAGAGAGAGGGGGAGGAGAGATAAACAAAAACAGAGAGATAAAGGGAGAAAAAGTGTTGCAGGAGAGGATGGAGAGAGAAGGGAAAGAAGGAGACAAAGGGGTGAGTGTTGAAGGGAGCACAGCAGGATGTTTTCACTGTAAAGCCACTTAAGGGAAGGATTTGCTCAACAGCGAGGGGACAGAAACACATATAGGTTTTATTTAGCCCGCTCAACGAGTGTATGGGGAGTGGTGATCGATTAATGCAGCCCAGGCCTGTGACATTGCCCAGTCATCACTCTCTCCCTCACAAAACGCACACACACCACCATTCCTCCACTCATGAGGTACACACATCCAATACACACAGCAGAGGCGAGTCCCTGTCGACGCAGTGTTCCTCTCCCTGCACGGCTGAGTCGGGCACAAAGCTATAACGTGGCGTAATGGTGCATAAATGTGGATATGGGGGATTCAGTAGAAAAAAAGGAGAGATATATTAAAAAAAAAAAAAAAAAAAAAACACCTTGCAAGGTCAAATTGGCACTTCCTGGAGCATTCATGAAAGATCCCACCGAGACCGATATCAGCACTCACACAGCTGCTACAGCCTGTAGGAAATTTTGATGTTGACAACGTTTCCCTTTTAACTTTAACACGTCTATGTTAATGATCATGGCGCATATGTTTACAGAAGCAGACACTGCTTGTTGCTCGTAGCCTCATACAACCATATCTGATCTCAGCAAGTCTGTAGGTATAGATGTACATAAAGCTAGAAATACATTGATAATATTGATATTATTACATGATACTGGATAGCTGAGATTTTGTTAATGGAAATATTGTGATAGAGTTTCAATTTGTGTTTTCCGGCCCTAAAGGTTGTATTACAACGCATTGCTACACGACGCTGGTGAATACTAAGCAGATTGCTATGCATAACAGACTGTTGCTATGGGCTCTGAGAGATCACATGCGGCATCGCCCTGTCGAGGTTTCTTTTACAGCAATGACCGGCTAAGATGAAAACACAGACAACTCCCACGCCTTGGTAGCGACCTGTTAATCACAAGCTAGCCACGGCCTAAAGCATAACCTGGTTCATGATCCATTTGACACTAAATGGGACCATAATTCATTCAATGAGCATCATGCTGTACTGAAGAAGACTTGAAACTATCTATTGAGACCATAAACTCATGTTTATAATGTTGACTGAGGTAATAAATCAAGTGAGAGGTAGACTAATTTTCTCACAGACTTCTAAACAATCAGACAGAGTCCCCTCCTACTGGCTATTAGAAAGAAGGCACGTTTAAGGCACTTCAGCAGTGGATTCACTTTTCAGCCCCAGAGGTAGCCGTCTCTGTGAAAGCACCAAAGTTATAAAGTCATGTTATATTAAAGCTTGGGTAGGCAATTTATTTTAGAAATTGTTTTTGTTCTATCTGTTGAAATTCTCATTACATCCTGACAGCAATCAATAAATCAAATGCTGTGCGAAAAAAATCCGGTATCTGTGGCTGTCGCAGGACTGTAATAACTGGCTGTCTACATACCTACCTGCATACCTCTGCCAGTGCACTCACACACTCCACGTGACTGGAGTCTTGCAACGGCTAGGCAGACTAAATTTCTCAATATTGACAGCTATGAGTACTAACAATAGCCGAGTTCTTTGTTTACATTCATTATGATAATGTCAGCTGTCTTCTAACATGTGAATGAGGTTGGCAAAGATGACAGCAATGCGCTGCACTCCTCTCCCCAGCACTCCCTCATGAACTCATCCATAAAAAAAATCTCTTCTTCTTAATGGTGCCTCCAAAGTTTTCTGACCTAGATTAAACATTAAAGTATCCAAAAACAGTGATGTGTGTGTACCTTTTTGAAGAGCAAGGAGTCGTCCATGTGCTCTGCATAGACTGAGGACAGCCTGTATTGGTTCTCAGTGGTGATATCCATCTGGTAGCCGGTCAGGACGTAGCACACCGTGCGGAACTCCTGGATTTTCCTCTGAAACACCTCCTTCAGCCTCTGGTTCCTGAGCTCTGCGCTCTCCATCTGCTTACGCAAGTCTGCAACACACACAAAACACATCAGTCAGATATTCAAACACTATATTTAGTCTTTAGTCATCACTCTTCATGGTAGGGACGTGCATTCCGAGCAAAAATACTTTTCAAAAATCACTGGGAATTAGTCGATTATTATTTGAAAATTGCTGCGTAACGCCCCTTTCTGTTGGGTTTGAATGTTGATATGTTCAGCTGCTCGAACAGATGATCAACCTGCTGAAACCACAGAAAAGAGCCGAACTGAATGTGCCACATGCTATTTACATTACACCTTACGGGACAAATACACGCATAGGCTATGACATTTTTTACAATTTAACAACAAATCAAAACTGAAAATCATGACCCATCCCTACTTTATAGCCTCAAAGATTCTGTGACACGTGTAAGGCAGAGCTCAGCAAGTACATGCTCAACTCACTTAGCTAATGCAGCATAGATGAACGGCTCCATATCAGATATACACTCCTTGAGGCACTTCATCTGCTCACTTAGTGTCGTACAAAACACTATAATACACAGAGTGTAACACTGTAACACTACAGCAGTCATCTGCGTCTCCGAGACGGGAGCAGAGAGATTCAGAGAGGAGACGCAGGATGAGGTGCTCGAATTTAATTTGTTGAAAATCAATTAGCGATAATTACTTTAATTTGAAGAGTTGATTTGAGAATGTGGAGAAATGAGTTTGTCTGAGTAAAAATTAGGAGGGAATCATTCTAAATGTTATTACTGTGGTAAAAGTTCTAAGTGATATACATGCATGTGATGGCGTATGAATATGATATAACATATAATAACATTAGAAACAGTGAAAGGAGTGAGGAGAACAGACCAGCAACAAAGAGGCTGGAAACATTCGTAATAGGTTTGTGTATGTAAAACTGGAACGTCTGACCACAGCGTCAGACAGCTGGGGCAAACTTTTATCCACACATTAAAGAGCAGCCTCCACTGAGACTGGCAGAGCCATCAATACTCAGCATCATCTGATTGCTATTTCTATGATTTCAGCCCAAAAATGGAGCTTAGCTTGTAAGCTTTTATGTGAACCCAGACATCTTTAGTGGGAGTGTGTGCTCCAGTCTTTTCAAAAGGTCCACACATGATGAAAAATGGACAAATTGCTCTAATTAAAAAGCAGTCAGTTTTGTCCCCAATCTTGTTCCTGCTATTACCAAAATGCCTAGCTTGGCCTTTTCTCATTTCTGTCAAACTTCAAGGATAACTTTGGTATTTTTTAGACTGGATTTTTCCCTTTTTATTTGTGAATAATGGGGACAACACTTTCTGAAATTGGTCCAATACTGAGAGAAAACACAGCAGCCGCCGAGGACCATTAAATAAGATAAGATAAGATAAGATATTCCTTTATTGGTCGCGCAGTGGAGAAATTCACACGTTACAGCAGCAAAGTGGATAGTGCAATAAACAAGAAGCATAGATTTTTAAAACAGTATTAATACAAATAAAATAATATATACATAATAGAAAGTAAAGCCAGAAATATGTCCAGCATATCAATAAATAATTGTCCAGTTACTATAATTTGAGCAGATGTTATAATTGCATGAGTTCTTATTGCACTTGTGTCCGGTCAGTTTGTTGTGAATGTGTATATGGTTTACTGGGAGCAGTGCTGGTTGTGGAGTCTAACAGCTGCAGGCAGGAAGGACCTTCTGTAACGCTCCTTCGTACACTTAGAGTGTAGCAGCCTGTCACTGAAGGAGCTCTCCAGAGCTCTGATGGTGTCTCTCATGGGGTGGGAGTCCTTCTCCATCATGGATGACAGCTTAGCCATCGTCCTCCTCTCTCCCACCACCTGCACTGAGTCCAGAGAGCATCCTAGGACAGAGCTGGCCCTTTTGATAATCTTATCCAGCCTCTTCCTGTCTGCAGCTGTGATGCTGCTGCCCCAGCAAACCACTCCATAAAATATCGCTGATGCCACCACGGTGTCATAAAATGTTTTCAGAAGTGTCCCCTGCATAATAAAATAAACTGTAATGAAATAATTTGGGGCGACCTGGTACTGTCATTTACATCCACCACCATCCAGTTTGCCACTGACAGGCTCATATGTGCCTGACAACATTATGGAAAGGAAACTACAGAGAAATAATATGGTTTTCTTACCTTTCACTTTCTGTTTGTTACTGTGTCATGTGACTTGTTGCCAGAAGAGAAAGCGGTGAAAACGTGAGTGAGAGTTGGAGAGAGGAGAGCCAGTGTTGTCTGAGTTTGTTGTACTGGAGTACAGAACGCATAGTTTACTGTGATCTAGAAGATCTTCATTGTCACGGCTGAATAATTAGATGAGACAAGATTTCAGAATGAGATTTCTCTGACAACAAAAAACAGATCAGATCAAGAGTAACGGTAATAATAAAAGCATTTAATTTCTCTGTAGGTTCCTTTCCATAATGTTGTCAGCCACTTATGAGCACTTTTATTAGATGTACACTGATGATACCAGGTTGCCCCAAATTAACACATTACAGTTCGTTTAGTGGCTGGTGGCTGCGGCGTTTTCAAAAAGAGTTGTCCCCCCATTAGTCACTTGACACAAAAACAGGGGAAAATAGGGTCCAGGTTGAAAAATACCAAAGTTGCCCTTTAAACAAAATATAAATTATTGAAGCGTGTAATAAAAGTAGGTAAGAGCACCAGAAAGACAATTTAAAAAGGGAGAAAAAGTATTCGACCAAAGCAGATAAAATGCTTACAAAACACAAAAAGCTTAGCTTGCCTTGGTTAATTTTATCAAGGTCAAAAACATTTCAGGTGCTAAAAATGCATCTGCTTTCATATTTGCTATTTACCTTCTCACAACCAACCAGTCACAAATGCTCAGTTCTCCTGTGCTGTCACACACATACATCTTATATTCTTGCAAGAGCAGTTAATAGTGACAGCAGTGCATTTTATTTTTCTAATCCTGCCTTGATTGATAAGCATCCCTACACTTCATACATCTTTTGCTATTACATTTCTATCCATCATTATCAAAAAGTAAATGGCCATAAAGTGTAAATGTAAAGAGTGTGAGAGCATGTCTGTCGGTGTGCCTGCCTGTCTCCTGGGTGACTGGGCTCCTCTTGAGTGTCAGTCAGTGCTGATAAATACTGTTTCAAGACTTCAGCATTGTGACAAAACTGTCACTGTATGACAGCTATCAAACTGCCCTGAAAATGGCTGGAAATTCTCAAGTGACAGCGTGAAGTAGACGCTGCTTAAATCCGCTGCAAGATGCAGACAAATGGACACCAGCACTGGGAAATGAATATCATATCGCCTGTGCAATGACGAAATGTGTGCAAGCACTCACACGCATGTGCCAATGTGTGTGTTTAGTTGCTAAATCAAAGCATTTGGGGAAAGAATATTTTTACAGCAACTGTCAGGTTTTGAGAAAGTTAGTTGACTTCTGACTTTTGCCCTTAATTGGTCTCACGAGTCTGGATCTCTGAACCTGTCAAGACACTTCCACTGCTGAGGGAGGCTCTTCACTTCAGTTTTTTTCAATTAATTTTACAGCCTGATCTCTACCAAAAGAATGCATTTGTATCTCTAGAGTAGAACATGGAAACATTAACTAAATGGGTAATGAGTCTGACACAAATCATTTGTTGTTTTACCAACAAAGAACCGCAGGAGTTTAAAAAATATGACCCATCTACGCAGGAAACCCAACACAAGTGCAATATTGTCCTGACTGTGTTTCTTTTAACTTCTGAAGACTAGTCAAGTTCAAGGGAAGAGAGGGCAATTATTCTACGATAAAAATGTCTGAAAAATGCACAATTTGTAAAAATAAACAAACACTTCAAATCAATGGGTAACGTACTGTCACATTTGATAAAAAACTTGACTTGCGGCCTTGCAGCTGTATCCCTCCGCCAACCAGTCAAGCTGTTTACATCCATGTCTTTAAATGTCATCACCTCATCATGTCATCCTATCAGACATTTGTGTGAAATTGTCATGATTACCATGTGTGCCAAATACAAAGAAATTTCATCAAGGCTTTCCTGAGATACAGTATCACCAGAATGGGACAGACTTGAAGTCACAGTGACCTTTGACCATCAAAATCTAATGACTTCATCCTTGAGTCCATGTGAACATTTGTACCCAATTTGAAGAAATTCTCTCGTTATAAGTATCTCGTTCACAAGAATAGACTAGATGAGATGGACACACAACTCGAAAACATAATGCCTCCTGCCGCAACTATCGGCGCGGAGGCGGTGGTATGGTGTGTGTGTGTGTGTGTGTGTGTGTGTGTGTGTGTGTGTGTGTGTGTGTGTGTGTGTATATATATATATATATATATATATATATATATATATATATATATATATATATATATATATATATATATATTCATTCATTTCTGTGATGAGAACTAAATCAAATTGTTCTTTTTGTGTTATTATTTAAGATATAGACCAGATCAGGGCATGATGAAGACCTGAACACAAGCTATATTTACAGAGCCTTCCCTCTCTGATAAACGGCCTCATCCTGAATTAGATAAGTACGCAGTTCAAACAGCCAAAGAGCTGACAGAACAATGACCAAGGATCAGGAGGAAGAAAACACTGAATTTGTCAAAACTGATTGTATTAAAAGTTTCTAAAACTCATTTCTGATGCATTATTCACTAAAAAATAATAAAAAAAAATAAAAAAAACACAAAATGCATCCAAATCACTCGTTTTACACAAACTTCCTGCAGTTACTGAGTTCACTATCATTTGTTATGTACTGTTACCATTATACAATGAATATAATATAAAATATTCATAAAACATGTAACTTAGTCAGGGGACATCAGTTTATTCACTGATAGAAAAAGGTGTGCCTTAAGGAAAAAGGTTGGAAACCACTGGTCTAATACCTTGCTAAACCACAGACCACTGGCCAAATGTGTTACTGAAATCAAATCTACTGTATGTGGAAGCCCTACAGCAGGAGGATGGGTGAAGAGTAATAATATTTTCACTTTTCACTGCAAAGTAACCCCCAGGACGCTTCCAAGAAGAAGCAAAAAACAAAAAAAACCTTCATTCACAAAGCGCAGTCATGTGCAAAGCTAGGAATAACACCTAATAACAGCAGTCATCTAATGCTTGATGAGGATAGTCATAATTGTTCAGAATCTCATTAAAATCTTAACTGTAAAGTGTACTTAGCTCCACGGTCACTGATAGCACTGCTCAACATGCCTGTCTATTTCTGGCTGCTATTAAAAAACGTCTCATAGAATAGAAATGTCATGAAAAAAAGCTAAAGAAAAGCTAAGAGACACTGTTTTTTGGAGAAAACATGGAAAATGATAAGACATCAATTACTAATTTCTAACTGCACAAAATATTCCAGTTGACTCTCATAATAACAAAAATTCCAAATCTATAGCTGTCTTGGGATTGTTGGATTGTTGCTGTATTAAGTTGTTTTGCAAGAGATAACTTTCAAAAGTCTATTTTAGATCTGTAATTTGTTAATTGTACATGAGACTTTCATGGTGACGTCCTACAGGGTCTATACTTATAACGTTTAATCAAATAGATATTGAAGTTAATGCTTTTTATATATAAATCTGTCTCAAATACATGACATTTATTCAGTTTATCTCTGATACTTTTCCAGACATCCCATTGCTTTGGCCCCACTTTGAAGATAAGAACAGATATCACACATTAGGTCTGTATTATCTGCTAGAGGTTAAACTGAGTACACCGGTAAGAAACTCAATTATCGTTTCGGGAGAAGAATGGGTCTGAAGCAGACAGGCAGAATTAAAGACAGGGGGAAATGACAGAGAAATGACGAGAGCCAAAGGAAGTGTAAAGAGAGAAAAGATAAGTTAGAGAGATGGTGGGTGAGAGACAGAGGAAGAGTGAATATATGAGAGAGAGAGAGAGAGAGAGAGGGAGAGAGGGAGAGCACTGTGGTCCTCTGAAGACAAATTAGCCAACAGACTTCCGGTGCTGAACTGCCCTGAACTCCAATTAAATATTTAACCCTGTCATAACTACACTTTCCCCATCTAACTGTCTGTCACATACTTTCACCTAAGAGGACAAAGGCCTCAGTGGTTTCAAATATCAATGAAGCCATTCTCTGCAGGTCACAGCCAGTAGAGGGTTGTACATACAGTTTCTTTCATTTAATATTTTTCATTAGTCTAAAATGTAACAGGACCTGAACACCCGTCAAAAGTGTGCCATGGGGAAAGTACTGAAAAATCAAAGAGCTTTTATATTAACTATGACAGTCTTCTTACCTTAATAACCTTCGTAAGTAATCAAATAAGTAACAGTTTAAACACAATAACTGTTCAAATATGCAGTAACTCTGTTCCAGTTGTATTCATGCAATCATACTGAACAGTTTTTTTATTGTACATGAAATAACCAATGACTAGGGCTGTTAATCGATTAAAATATTTAATTACAATTAATCGCATGATTGTCCATAGTTGTAATTAATTGTACAATTTTGATCTGTTCAAAATGTACCTTAAAAAGGGAGATTTGTCAGCATAGGAGTTGACAAATACGCTGCTTGATGCAAATGTATGTATATATTTATTATTGGAAATCAATTAACAACACAAGACAATGGCAAATATTGGCCAGAAACCCTCACAGGTACTGCATTTAACATAAAAAAATATACTTTCTTACGCTTTTTAAGACCACGCAAGAAGCCTGTTATTAAGTCTCAACCTATCAACTGATATCATAGGATATAAAGTCTGGAGCTACTCCATAGACAATGATTGGGAGATTGATTTTGCGGACCCACAGAATGTTTTATATGTTTTTTATTTTTATACCTATGAGTTTGATTAATGAGTTTTATTCTATTGTATTGTTGTCAGCTGAGAAACAGAAAATGTTCCCATATACTCCGATCATTCCTCTGGGTGCTCATCTCTCCCCATTCATTGTTTATGGAGCTGCTCTTTTTTGAGTTTAAGTACTCTAGTTTTTGGATTTGGGATAGAGTTGTTCAGGTTTACCAATATTTTGACTGTCTCTGACCATGGGAATAATGGATGAATTTTGAAAATAGGCGTAGTTCCCCTTTCAAAGTAGTCTGTGTTGGTCAAGATTTATCTCTATAATGTTTGCTGAGGCATCTATGATCAGTCATAGAGAATGTATGATAATGAAAATGTGATGGACAACGGGAGAGGAGTAAATGTCAAACTCTCTTTCGTTAAATACAAAGATAATACAAGCTAATGAACCAGTTCAGTAGAAGTGAGCCTGTAAATGTGGGTCTGTGCTGTGGATCTTACCCAGCACCTCCTTTGACGGCGGCAGACTGAGGCCGAGGCTGGAGGCGTGCACACTGGAGTCGTCTTGTGATTGGACCATAGAGCCTCCATCCTGCAATGAGCGCACAAGTTCCCTGAGACGTGTCACTTCCTCCTGAAGAGCCTCAACATCCTGCTGGCGCTGTTGCTTGGCAACAGTGGTAGGGTTCATTTTGATGTGGAGAACTCTGGTTTTGACTGGATCATAGTCTCCCTGAAACAGAAAGAGACAGAAAGACGATGAAAAGATAAGCCTTTACTGAGCAGACGTCCAGACGAGTTCTTTAACTTGAGAGGAATGCAATCATCTTGTCCAAACTCTGGGAGAACGAAGATTTTTTAATCAAGCAATACAGAAATGACATACTATTAATAGTACTTTAACAGATATCTTATTAGTACATGCATTTGTACAGCTGATATGTCTAAAACAGCATCAGATCCAGAATTAAAGCAGGTCAACAAAAAGGCTGTTAGCAATAACTTAGTCTATAGACACTTATTTCACTGTTGTATATGCTTTTAAGAAATCACATTATTACTTTGCTCTTTGTGTCCAAAATTTAATTTTGGTTTGGAACAACAAAAGCACACACCGCTGCTGAACCAGTGGGCTCAGTGCCATAATCTCAGTGTTTCTTTAAAGGTCCAGTGTGTAGGCTTTAGGGGGATTTATTGGCAGAAATAATCATTACTATGTTTTCATTACTGTATAATCACCTGAAAATAAGAATCGTGTTTTTGTTAGCTTAAAATGAGCCGTTTATATCTACATAGGGAGCTGGTCCTCCTCAAGGAGTCCGCCATGTTTCAACAGCAGCCCAAAAGAGACATCAAAAAACTCTACCTCTAGATAGGGCCATTCGTGTTTTAACTAGGGCTGTCAAAGTTACTGTGATAACACGTGATAGCACAAATTTGTTTTGGGGTGCTGTCGCTGTCACTAAAATGTAAAAATGCGAATTTTGCATTAACAGAGCTAGCAATTTTTGATTAACCTCTTGATTAACCTCACCAATCTTTTGGAGGTTGTAGTTGGCTCTAGCAATACAATTTCATTGAAATGGTCTATAAAAGCAACAATTGAAGTCAATTCTTAAAATGCCATGGATATAATGCTTTAAAAACAGAGTGAAGATACTGGTATCATATAAAACCAGAAAACCTAAAGAAGCCATTGGTATCCCAACCATGTCTTACTAGCTTGTCAGGGAGGAGGTTGACAAACGCTCCAAACCTACACTAAGTTGAAGGGGTCCCTTGACCTCTGACCTCCAGATGTGTGAATGTAAATGGGTTCTCTGGGTACCCACGAGTCTCCCCTTTACAGACATGCCCACTTTATGATAATCACATACAGTTTGGGACAAGTCATAGTCAAGTCAACACTCTGACAGCTGTTGTTGCCTGTTGGACTGCAGTTTATGTTATGAGTTGAGCATATCTTTTCGTGCTAAACGCAGTACATTCGAGAGTTTCTGAACAACATTTGGTTGTTGTTAATTGATTTTAATTTATTTCCAGTAATAACTACAGACGTACATTGTCATAAAGCTGCATATTTATTTGTATTAAAATATTAAATATTTGAAAAATCTCCCTTTAAATAAAATTTTGAACAGATAAGAAATGTGTGATTAAATTGTGATTAATCACAATTAACCATGAACAATCATGCAAATGATCCTAATTAAATATTTTATTTTTTTATTCGATGGACAGCCCATTACCTGAAGGCCACCGTAGCGCTCCAACACACTTGGGACAGTTTCCAGGGGACGGGTATTCAGGTGGTTGCAATGTGCAACCTCACCACTAGATGCCACTAAATCCTACATGCTGCACCTTTAAGGTCTGAAGACACTGAAGTTGTGTCCTCAAAAATTTAGAAGCGGTTTGTAAACTATGTTCTATTTAAAGTTGTAGTTTGACCTGTAGGGCCAGAACTTAGTTATTTTCATTAACAATTACATGATTAATGATTCGTCAATAAAAATGTCAGAAAATAGTCAAAAATTACCATAACAATTTCCCTGAATCCTAGGTAACATCTGCAAATGTCTTATTTTGTTCGACCAACAGTCCAAAATGCAAAGACCTTCTATTAATGAAATAAAACTGAGAAATGCGTCAAATCTTCACACTGGAGAAGCTGGGAATATGATTTAAACAAATAACAGATTATCAAAGCAGTTTCTGATTACGATTCTGTTGATAATCCTATGGCCTAATGGTGTCCATGTATACAACTGTATCAGCTGGAAATGAAAACACAAGGTCAGTCTTTGTTCAGCTGTCATTGTACTTCAGATTGAGATGTATCTTCTGTCACATCAGCTTGGTAAAAGTAGTCTTGAGATTGAGTTCATTCATTCATAGTCTATTCAGGTGCGTCTGATCTTGGTTTAAATGGAAAAGAACAGAGGAGTGAAAAACATTCGTATCCAGGAAAGAATCTCTCCCTCTGTCCTCCATGCACATTTTCCCCTATTGATCAAGTAAACAGCATCTGAAGTCCTCACACATACTCGCAGGGCTTTATATTCCTGCTGCACAAGGCTACAGCACATGAAACACCAGATGCGTCTGCACAAGCACTGAAACCGTTCAGTGTACTTATGAACTTCTGTGAAGTGTGTTTGGTGAAAACATGGACATGGCAGAAAAGCTTGAACAGACTTTCAGAAAACTCAAAATCAAAACCACCGCAGCGTGTGCCGACTGTGACTCAGAGGAAAAATGGGGAGGAGATCTGAGGTGATGTGTGAGCACAAAAGTGCTTTCCAAGGAATCAATCCTCCTAGTCACAATGACTCAAGAAAACTTGTACATTTAAACTATCACACACTCTGTTAACGTATAATATCATGTTTGTTTTTCATTTTGTCTACTGAAATGCTTCTAAAAAGATTTTGGATGCAATAAATGGCCCTTGTCTCCATTCTCTTTGTTTGCCACTCTTTGATTTTAAATAGTGAAACAAACATAAACAGATTGTTTTTGTGATGTAAGTTTTAAAGTGTTATTTTTAGTACTTTAGGTTCCTTTATAATTAAGTCTGACCTTTCCTGGTTATGTGACAAAACTGTAAATAAAAGGTAAATATACAGAAATATGTACATCCTGCACAGTGCATAAAGGTTATCTTTTGATTAATTCCAGCAGGTATACACGCAGCAGCAGTTCAGTTATTACTCATACTGAGTTAGAATGTAACTTTCACTTTTCAGAAATATACGTACATATACACATATTCACACAATTTCTGGAGAGTAAATGCACAGCACAAGTCAGGTTTCTGTCCAAATGTAGGGCAACTTTTTCCCCATATTTTAAGGATATACAGCAATAGAAAATGCAACTGCAGTCGCAATGCAACATGCAATTAAGAGAGCATCGGTCAAATCACAAATGGTGGAAAATCATACAGAAAACATGAAGCAAATATGGCATTTATGTTTGTAGCCTTCCTCGGATTAAAACATGAAACAGTCTCCTCACTGGTCCAAACATATCTTATGTTATGACAAATAAGTCACATTCGTCCTTCACGTACATCAAGATTCGCCGAGTCTGTTGTTGCATTCTGGTTTTATCGATACACTGACTCTTCCACCTCAGCCAAATAGAAAAATACTTTCATGATATTTCCGAGAAGAATTTCTAGCATTTGGAAAGTGCATTAAAAACAGGTGACTGGAAACAATCTTACAGATGTATGAAAACATCTAGACTCGCAGGATAAAAGGGACGTCACAAGAACCAACACAACATTCCTACAGTTCCTCAGGTACCGTAGGAATCGTCAGGGCTCAAGACTAACGGCGTCCCGGAGACGGTAAGAAATATTTGTAAATCGATATACACACTTAAAAATGAGTATTGAAGATAAATTCTAATGTACTCGTAATGTGTTTAAATGTCATCTTATAAAATTTAGTTTTTGGTGAGACACTTGAATAAATCCAGTTGTTTGAAGGAGATGTTTAAACTAGGGATGTGCATTCCAAGCAAAAACACTAGGTTGTTTTTTGAAAATCATACCCCACCCCCCACAGCAGCTGCTCCACGGGGAGAGAGACACACTCAGTGGGGGAAAGTGACATGTAGTGTTGGCACATTTTCCCATCCAGCGCTGTGGATTAAAAGTTTATCTCAACCATATTGTTGGAACAGTGGAAGAGGCCGGTGAAAAGACAAACTAAGACAGTTTTATTTTGTTTATGTCGGCTTTGAATGATGATATGTTCCACAGCTCGAACAGCCCACACGCACGCACACGCACACACACACAAAAGCACAGCTGAACATGCCACACACATATTACCAGAAAAAAACATTACTATCAAGCAGCGCCTAAAAACAAGGGGGAAAAAAAATAAAATTTAAGACAGGACAAACAGTCGCATAAACTAGTCGATTTTTTATAACTCAACGATTGTTTAAAAAAAAAAAAAAAAAAAAAAAAAAAAAAAAATCATGACCCATCCCTAGTTCACACAACAATATCAAATAGATATTATAAAGGAAATTATGACCTGTTTAACTTTCTAAATAAAGAGTATGCAAACAGTAATAAAGGAGTGGATGTTGAAGTACATGGGATTTATTGTTTTCTGTAGTTTTTTATGGTATTGATCTGGTCTCCAGATCTGTGGAATTTCACTGCTATTGGTATCAAATACTAAATTTCTGGTATCGTGCCATCCCTACAGCAGCAACTTAATGATTCACTTTGTAGCTTGTTCACATTCATTCAGTGCAATAAATGGTGACACTAACGTCGCATGGTTGAAGCAGCTCTGCTTGTGTAGGAGACGGGGAATCTGAACAAGTTTCTTTATTTCCAACTTTCAGTATCTAAAGATTTTTATTTTCAGTGTAAACTATGACTGCTCTGCTTTACCTAGCCTGCCAAATTCTTCTTGACATTGGCTAAACGAGAATACAGCGAAGTTATGAGCACCAGACTGCCTACCTGCTTTATTTCCCAGAGTGCCACTCTTTGCCCTCAGCACAGAGCAGTGTCCACCACAGCAGCAGAATGTACTGATTCACAGCCAATGCAAGTATTTCTTAATGTGCTGCTATGTAATGTTGTGTTTTAACCTTAGAAACACAACATGTGAAGTTCTGTATACTGTATGCAGTATACTGCCATAATAAATATGTAAACAATTTGTTTTACTGAATGTTTAACAAACACTTAATTTACTGTAACTAAAACACTAGACATAGATTTTCGGTAAATGTTCCATTGTATTTTGATGAATTGTTATGTTGTACTACAGCTCAACAAAATTTAACAATAGCAATTAAGGTTGTCAAAGTTAATGGGATAATAATGCATTAATGCATCTTAAAGAGTGAAGATACTGGTATCCTGTGAAACTAGAAAACCTGAGGAATCCATTGGTACCAACCATGTCATACTAGCTACAGAGGTTAAATAACGCTCCAATCTGTGCTAAACTTTAGTGAGAAAAACTGCCGTGGCCATTTTCTGACCCCAAGATATATGAATGAAAATGGGTTCTTTGGTTACCCACGAGTACCCACAAGTCTCCCCTTTACAGACATGCACACTGACACACTGACAGCTGTTGCTGCCTGTTGGGCTGCAGTTTGTCATGTTATTTGAGCATATTTTTATGTTAAATGCAGTACCTGTGAGGGTTTCTGAACAATATTTGTCATTGTTTTGTGTTGTTAATTGATTGATAGTAATAAATATATACCAACATTTGCATAAAGCAGCATATTTGCCCACTTCCGTTATGATAACCTACATTTTGAACAGATCAAAAAATTAATAATTCATTTGCAACTAATCAATATAAACTATGGACAATCACGTGTTTAATCATGGTTTAATTAATTAAATCGATTGACAGCACTAGTAGCAATGTATCTACCAAACAGACTAACACAAAATAATATAACATACAATGAGTGGTAAATACAGATGGATGTTAGCGATAAGAGATAACACACAGAATGAGAAGAAAAAGCAAAAATGGGGATTTTTTTTTTTCCTGAAACTGTGATTTCCTCCGTTTCTTACTTTGTTTTCTATAAGGTCTGAGTAAATGAGAAGAGTCTATCTTAGCTTAATGCCAAAATAAGGACACACACAAACAGGAACACACACAATGTGCACACACACAAACACACACCAATCTGAGCTCTTGATTACTGGCTAAATTAGATTCCATATGCCCCCAAGCGACGGTTGCCAAATAAACTACAGGCATATGGGAGAGCAAGAGGCAGACAAGGAGAAAAGAGATGTGAAGATGGGAAATGGTGAAGGACATAGAGAAGAACACTGTGAAAACAGGGTGATACCGCCTACAGCGGAGGGGAAACACAGCATGGACGAGGGGAAAAATGTTTCGCACGCTTATACATAATGCTTTGTATAATTTGAAAGGAACAGAGGGATTGAGCTTTACAAAATTTGGAGACAGAGAATGTGTGTGGCCTATTTATATCAAAACATTTTCAACTGGACTGCACACACATCACAGCCAGATAAAGTCAAGGCTTATTTTCTTCCTACATAAATCTTTTGAAGTTGTACATATGTATATGGGGGGTTAATACAAGGAGGCTTCTGTATGTGTGTTGTGATAAACAGCAAGAAAAAAAAAAATGTAAGGGAGAGCCAGATAGTGTGAGACAGATATGTAGATTAGAGCCGTAAACCCGGCACAAAAAGAAGAGTAAAGTCCTCAAAACACAGCCAACAGCTACGAGCTGTCAAAAAGCTAAAACTCTCTCAAAGATGCTTCCTTAAAATTAGGCCGAGCTAAAGAAAATTAGAATGATTTGGCTGTGGAAATCATATTTTACTTTCTGGCTGCCCGGACTGAGCTGGGGGGCAAAGTTTTAATTGACTGCTCAACAGCAAAAACAAAGGAAATGTATTTCTCTTTGGCATTAAAGCATAGCACATTCAGAGTAAGCCAGGAAAAAGCATAATCTGTTTTTAATTGGCTGAACTCTCCCCATATATCAAAATATAATACGCAAAATGAGAAAAATGGAAAAAGGCCATCTTCTTCTTCATCCATTTTACCCTCTATGCAGACAACAGGCAAACATAATGAAATGTGGGATCCACTGAAATAGAAAACATGAAATCTAAAAATTCAAACGGGGGGGTCTATAAAATGGAGAAAGGTATCATTACATTTCCTTGCACATGCAAGCCTGCATATGAGAAGAAAAAAGTAAAGTGGTACGACGCGTTGAGGAATTATAATTTAGTTCACCGCTGCAACATCAGAAAAACGCCAAATTGCCTGAGTTTCATAGTGGATGTTGGCAAACTGGTTAATATTACAGATGGCCTATTTTGTGAGTGTGTGTGTGCATATATTCAGCCTACTCTTCCACACAGTATTTACAGTGCAGCAAGGTGGAGAGCCATTCTAAGTGCCCAAGGCAACATATCTCTTATTCATAGAACAACAATAACAACACATCTAATACCAGGGAGCAGAGTCTGTTATAAAAAAAAAAAAAAAAAAAAAAAGAGCAAGAGGCAGGAGGAGAGAGCAAAAGAGCAGGAGATCACGAGCAGGAGAGAGAGAGAGAGAGAGAGAGAGAGAGAGGAGAGAGAGAGAGAGAGAGAGAGAGAGAGAGAGAGAGAGAGAGAGAGAGAGAGAGAGAGAGAGAGAGAGAGAGAGAGAGAGAGAGAGGATGAGGGGATCGAAGTCCAGGGAACGATGTCTGTTTTTAACACGACTGAGCAAATCGCTCTGAAACATCCACTTATATAATACACACAACACCGAACCACAGGGGACACATGAGTCACTGATGGAGCAGGTGACCCTCTAATGGTGAGTGAGAGTGGAGAGGTATTGTACGATCAAAAAAATAGCGAAGAAAAATAAAAAAAGGTTTATACACACACCCTTAAACCGATAAAGTGGGAGGTTGAATGGAACAGATACTACAGAGGTGAACCTCTTCCACTGAGTCACATCAACAAAAACGCATCAGGGCTCCTTTCTTGACTCTGGCTTTACAAATGAACTATACAGTACACATTTTTTTTTTTTTTTTTTTTTTTTTTTTGAATGATTCAATAAAAACTGTAGGCAGCAAGGTCATTGGAGGTCTTAATCTGGAGTAAAAACCATTTCAAACCAAGCCTGGATTTTCAGGGAAAAAATTATTTGGACGTACATTAGTTTCACCACCTGCAGAAATACGTCTAACCGATGAAATCCTTTGTTCCAACTGATGTCATAAAAAATATTACCGTCATTCTGCATAATAATTAGCCGTATGCCTGTTTGTTTCACAGAGTGAGTGTATATTCGGGGTACTGGGCGTTTGTTGTCATGGTAACGGTTTCCTTCTCCAATATCGGGCCTTCGGAACAATGGGTCACCCTCTTCCCACCCCCATAAAGACACAACCCCCCACACAAATAAAAAAACAAAAAAAAAAAAAATATATTATATTTTATTTTTTTTTATGGTGTTTTTTTTGGAATTATTTTTTTTTTTTTTTTTTAAATTTTTTTTTTTTTTTTTTTTTTTTTTTTTATTAAGAGTCTTCCATAAGATTTTATTAACAGGCTGTCTTTTTCTCTTCTTTTTTAGAATGGTGCCCCCAGGATGATTTAATATACATTAAATCATATTATTCAATATAATAATTACTAATTACATGATTTCCATTTTAATTTCTTTTGAGCTTATGTAACAATATAATTTGGTGCCATTATTCTTAATATATTGACAATATATTCATATTAATTGTATTAATATTAAAAAGTATCTTTAATATTTTATAATAACTAGACCAGCTCCTATCTGACATCCCCAGCGACTGTATTATCACGTCACACTGACGAGAAGCTGCTTTGAGCGTTCAGTATCCAAGGACACCGCTCTGGAATAAATGTAACTGTTGGGTTACTTTACAATATTCATTTTTGCTGATTTACAGCAACTAAAGATTTGTGACTTAATGTTCATATTGTCCTCAGCCATGACCAGATCCAGATGTGATAGCGTCCTCACTGCAGTTAACATGATCCATTTCTTCCATTTTCTGGGGAAGGTCTCCCCCTTATTCCATATTTCATGCCAGTTTTGAGTTGTTGCCCTTTTGTAGATAAGCAGTACAATTTTACAGAGATACACTTTGCTTCCTCGTACTACAACTGCTGTTAGTGACAAGAATCTTGCTTATGATATGGTTATGGTATAGCCATCCTAAAACTGAATGTATAAATACTGTACTGCATTTTAGTTGATGGTGCTAAGGCATTAACGCTGTTTGAGTCAAACACCACACGTCCACATACTTGGTCCAAATCATCCGTGGGCTTACCTACAAAAAAGGGCACCAAGCAGCGTACCTCGAGGAATAAGCTGCTGATAACTGCTCCTTGATGTCAATTAGAAAACAACCACAACCAGCAGAAATCCCACTGTGGCTTTTTACGATAAGTGCTGGGTATGAATGCAGAGCAGTTGCCAAGTGGGTAGTGTACCACTGTCCCTAAGGCACCGAGGGAACCATGGATGAATCTAGGTGGAGGTTACACTTTTACTACATGGGTAACATTTGACGATGACCAGCCAGCTGCAGCACTGATGTCTGGATAGAGAGTATGTTAAACAGGTCTCTGGTAGAAGGTAGACATACAGTAAGCTCAGGAGAAAGATTTGTTTGGTAATGGGCTTATCCCTGCTCGGCTTAGTCCAGGACACAAATATCTGGTATGCTTTGATAAATATTTAAAGGGACCCTGTGGCATTTTCTTGTAAATTAACAAAAGTTATGTTTACATTCTGTCACTCACCATAACGCATTGTCGGTATTCTTGAGATTTAACAAACCTGTTGAGTGCATTTCCTTTCTCATAACACATTATTTAAAGTGTGTTGTTTTCATTGATGTTCATTGGCTTATGGTCTTTTTCTTCCTCACCATCTTTGTTGGCAGCATTTCTATGCTTGTTACTAGCACAAGTTGATCAGTGGAATAATGTGACACCAACACACGTGTGTGCACATGTACACAAGATCAACAAAACAGGGACCCACTGATACTAAAACAGCTCCGTAGCGCCACCAGGTATAAAACTCTGCAGGGATTCTTTAAGCTCAAATACGCAGGCGAAGCACAAACTGGAGTAGAACCTGCTGTTCTGAAGGGCTCCAAAGTCCACAGGTCAGAATGAGGTGGTCGTCTTCGGGATTAAAGCACTATAAGGCTGCAAGGTCACCTTTAGATTTGCTAGTGTAATCCACATACTGGCAAGTCGAACTAGGAGGGTATAGATATCATCTATTTGCTTCTCTATGTTTAGAGCCAACAGCAAAGATTTAACTACAAATCTCTATCTGTCTATATGTCCGACACATATCTTGAGAAACGTTCTTCCGATGGACTTCACACTAGGTGGGTGTACCGCTGAAGACACAAGGGAGTTCAGTGTTGATTGTGGTGCAATTTGGCCAATGATGAACATTACACTTTCACCTATAACTTTTTACCCATAAGTCTCAGAAACATTTGTTTCCCTTTTTTTAATCCTACACATTTTGAGCAATTGTCACAAAATTTGGTGCAGAACATCTCTGGACCAAACCAAAAAAAAGGTTTTAGATTTATGATATTCCATTCAGTTTTGCTATAGCTGGCCCTCACAGTTTGCTCAAAGGCTGTAGGCTGGGCTCATATTACAAAAAAAAAGTCTTATCTCGCAGACAGCACCTCTGGGGACCAAGTAGTCAGCCTATTCTGAACAGGTCAGTGTCTTCAGTTGGTTTTGTGATGGTAAACAGGAAAATCCCAAGAAGTAGAAAAAGGTCTGGAGACCATTGCCTCGATACCTCTTACAAAAGAGCAGACAAGTGGATGTTAGCCTGCCGTCTTCCCTCCAAAACCATGACGGCAAGATGAAATAGCTAAGTAGTAATTTTGGGACTTCTGAGAAGAGATCCTCCTCCTTGCAGGCCAACTGGGTTACAGGACAAGCTAAAAGGCCTTGGAAAAAGGTAAAGTTGAAGAGCTTGTTAGACCATGTAGTATTAGCATCAGAATCTCTGGTAGGCTCTGCCACAGGGACCTGAGCCTTTGGGAGTTTGTGGATACGCAAGGGTAGGTTGTGGCTAGAAAGCCTGACAGCAAAGGTCTGCAGTGCAGTAGAATCTTCCATGAAAGAACGAGCTGCGAGGTCTCTCCAGTCCTCTTCCTTCTTAGTTTAACATCTTTTCAACATGGACACCAGCACAGTGCCGAATATTCCCCCAGGAACAACTGGAACGTGTCACCCTCTTCCTCAGCAGACACGCTGGTCACATTGAACCATCTCACCTGTATAAACCAATGGCTGGGAGTGACCGGTGTGGCTTTTGGGTGGTAACTGGACTTTGAGTTGCTGTGCCAGCCACTGGACAGATGGGGTCTCTCTGTATCATCACTGAAATATTTACAAGACATAGCTGCAATTCATATGGTCAAGAAATTACTGATTAGAGCTTTAAAGGGTTGTAAAGGGAAATTTTATGTGAATATTTATAAACTTTTTCTGCTATTTTTTACCCTTCTGGAAGTCTTGAAATAGAAGCAAAAAAAATACTTGAATCTGTTCAATCAAATGTGTTTCAACAGAACTGTCATTACTGACATTTCCCTCTCATCTTACACTGAGCAGACTGAAGGGGATGAGGTACTCTTTTCTGACGTCTCGAATCACTGATTTACTCGGTAAAAACAGAGCTGCGTTGACAACATCTCATTGGCTCAAAAGTCAGAAGACTGCTTTCAATTTGACACAGAAATGTCTTGATTTTTTTCTTCCTACCAATGCACACAACTCCTTACATGTCAGACCTGTGATGGGTGATGGGAAGACACTGTGTCTGGAGGGCAAGCGGCTCAGTCAACTGCATACAGTTACAACACTGGAGCACAAGCTTCATACTTATAAAAGGGACGGTTCTCATAAATTCAGACAAATTCAAAACTAAGGTTGGAATGCTACAGTATGTGGGGCGTTTCCGCCAAACCTGATTGGAAAGACAGTTCCTTCTTGCCCTCAATTGTTGCTGCTGTCCTCCAGCCACCAACCATTATCAATCTGAGCTTAACTGTCCACAGCAAGCAACGACCTCATTTATTAAATGATTTGGCGGTCATAAGAGGACACTGGTAAATAGCTGTCTTTGACACTGTCATTGAAAATATGTCTTTCACAATGCAGCATTCAATTGTCTCAGTGAAATATAGTAGGGACAAGGTTGCCCAAAGGAAATTGGTTATGAAAGTGCGAAGTGCTCATGTCATGGGGGCTTGTTGTTTTGAGTGGGCTCTGATTTCATTTTCCCTGGTGTGTCAGCTGCTGGCGTGTCCATCTGCCAAAAATTATGAAGAGTAAAATATCTCTACAGCTCCTTGCCATATTGCCACAAACACCCGTATTCTGGATGAACACTATTTTTAGCCCACTACTAGAGGAAAAGACAGAAATGAAGCCTCAAGGGAGTTGTATTTATTGCATGAATGGCTTTCATGATAACATTTAGGGCGATCTATTGGCGGATATGTAATATAATATTAATAAGTATGTTTTCTTTTGTATATAATCACCTGATGATAATAGAAAAGATTTCCGCACACTTATGTCCACTCAGTCAGACCTTCATCAGAGCATGCATCCATGTTCTGCTGAAGGTCTGACAGACTGAGAGCTCAGTATTAAAGAATCTAGTGAAAAACTACAGCGATCTAAGTGTGCAGAAATCTTTTCTATTATCTTTTGGACCCATTTATGTTTCCAGCACCGTAGCTACGATTGAGACAGGTGGAGCGGTTGTTCATCCTGTATATAATCACCTTAAAAGTAACAGTTGTTACCTTACAATGAGGTGTTTATATCTATATTAGGAGTAGGTCGAAGTGGTGAGCAATATAGCAAAAATACTCTATCACGATATAGGTCACTTCTGTATCGCTATATATGATATACAGTATATGCAGTATAACAATATATATTGTAACAATATATTTCTGGTAGTTCAATAAATAAATAGTCTTTATGCAATAACCACATAATAAAGCCTACTTTGTATACCTCTGTGAAAGTATTGAGTATCTTCTCATATTAAGAACTTGTGAATGAACAGTTTTAAGTGAAATTATAGAGAAAAAAATTTATATATATATATATATATAAGCCTAGCCTTTATTGTGCTATAAACAATATAAATATAAGTATATACAATCTATATATAGCATTAAAACGATATAAATTGTGATATTGGAAGACAGGAAAAACCTTATATGAATAGCTTCTCCCCCTAGGACTATGTCACTTTCTATCTGAATATAATGTCTAAACGTAATGCTGCTGTGGCTGAGTATTATATAATTGGGCATGCCCATGTGAGCACATGTACAACAGAGAGACTGCGTTGATGCAACCCCTTGCAATGCCAACAATTATCTTCGTCTAGACACTGGCATGACAGCAAGAGCAAAAAGACAAAGCACAGCAGTAGTATATATACAATTACTGCTGCCACCGTCTGCAGTGCAAGAAAAAAATATCAGGGAACACAAACAAACACAGAAAAGAAATTGGAATATAATTATATTAGACTACAGGACTTTTTGGTTGTTATTATCAGCTAAATTCTGACTGTCTGTAATTCTGCTGCACTTGTTGAAGCCATGACAACGATGGCATTGTCCGCCATGTGCTAAACGATACGATTTCTCAACAGAAACCGTAGAATCCGTAGAATCATCATAGAACGAGCTGTACAAAAGTAAAACTAAATTATTTCTATTCTACATTTTTTTAAGGTCTCTACCCATGTTGAGCAATAAAAATACCAGAAATATGCATACTTTTACAACTATTTACTTACTTATTTATCTATTAAATTTTTTTGCCCGGTCGCTTCCCAGAGGAGCATAAAGTGAGTGATGGACATAAATGGAGGCAGCACACAGATTTTGAGAGCAATCTCAAACTTTTTCATGTCACAGATCCAAAATCAATGGCCAATAGACCACAGGCCATGGATGTATAAGAGGTTGTGTCCTGTGCTTTTGCCCTCCATGTTAATAAACAGCCTACAACTACATTAAATTTTATGTTAAAGTTTATGTCATGCTACTGGCACTACTAGCTACTGGCTGATAGCCAGTTGTTTGGGTCCAGAGATGTTAATACATCCACCACGGTACAGGCTTACAGCATACAGCCCATGGGTGCATTATAAGATAATAAAGGTGATGAATTACAGCCAATATATCCATTATTACAGCTGCATACAGCTAGCAGGAAGCTGGCAGAACTGGATATGTCATATGAGTGTGCAGGGCGGTGCAGTCCTGTGGGTCTGATGTTCTGTATGCCGAAAAAATAACTCTGAATACGGCTATTAGTTCATCGTACAACTTTTAGGACATAATGATTTAAATGAGGGTTATTTAAGTGTCCGTACTGGGAAGTAGATTTACCGAAAAATAAATAAATAAATAAAAATCAGACTCACTGACTCATCCTTTTCAGTACAATATGGTGGCAGCGTTACCGCAGCAGCTGTTGTCAAAAAAGTACTGGTCGTATCTTTGCTTCTGTATTTTTTGATGTAAGGAAAGAGGGAACATACATGGAGGAGAGCAGAAGCAACACTGTCTGTGTCTGTAAGTAACTTCATTCTTCATAATAAGGCTGAATGTTGAGTGCAGGTTCTTTGAGATGGCCTTGTCAGACAAATTTGAAACAAATATCCTTAAAACCACCCTTCAAAATTCAAAACAATCATCCAGCACACTCCTCCCCTCCACTCCAACAACTGAACAACTGAGTAGGTGGTGGAAAAAAAAAAATCTATTGCACACACAGTACGTAATGTGTTTACGTTTCTGTCATCAGTAATGAATGTCTGGAATAAATAGAGAATCCAGTGGTTGTGAAAATAAGAAGATGAAAGCTTTGCAGCAGCTCTGCTTTTCCCCATACATCACATACATCCTGTCCCTTCTCAAGGAGAGAACTCATTAGCTGGCATGACCAACAACAGCAACCATGCATTAGAGGAGAAAGAAAAGAGCTGCTTAAAGAAACATATAATTGAAAAACATCAAACCAAAGTAAAGTCACAAACCTTTGATTAGGAAGTGAACTGGAGAGGAAAACCCAATTACAAGGCTTGCAAAACATTAAAATTTCAAATATTTTCATCCACTTTGATTTCTTTTCTGTAAGACAGTATATTAAATGAGACACATTAGGTTTCAAGCTTCCACAATGACTAACATACCGCTATCCGGTATACAGTATATACCAGAGCTGTCAAAGTTAACACAATAATAATGTGTTAACGCAACACTAGCTTATTTACAGCATTAACAGCAGGCACAGGCTTTACAGCTAGAGTTAAGATGTTGGTATCATATGAAACTTTCAAACTTGCATTAAATGTTGGCGAGGAAAAACTGGCATGGCCATTTTCAAAGGGGTCCCTTGACCTCTGACCTCCAGACGTGGGAATGTAAATGGGTTCTCTGGGTACCTACGAGTCTCCCCTTTACAGACATGCCCACTTTATGATAATCACATGCAGTTTGGGGCAAGTCATAGTCAAGTCAACACACTGACACACTGACAGCTGTTGTTGTCTGTTGGGCTGTTGTCTGTTCTAGTAACGAATATATACATACATTTGCATAAAGCAGCATATTTGCCCACTCCCATGTTGATAAGAGTATTAAATATTAAACAAAGCTCCCTATACGGTGCATTTTGAACAGATAAAAGATGTGTGATTAATTTGATATTAATCATGGACAATCACGGGATTAATCGTGATTACATATTTGAATCGATTGACAGCTCTAACATACACACAACATATCAATCCTATTTGGTTTTAAAGCTAGACGTGAGTTTGGGGCCAGGTTTGCAACATGTAATTTGCGACTTTAAGGAGTCAAAACAAAAAAACAAATGGGATTAGTATGTTGTGTATATATTAGGGCTATGAATTGATTTAAATAAATATTTAATCTCATGTTGCAAATCTGGCCCCAGACTCATGTCTGGGTTTAGCTACCGTGACAATGCTAACATTAGCTATACCTACTGAAGTGCACACTGTTTGCAGTGCTGATATCCGAGAGAGAGAGCATGCACTTTACACAACTGGCAAAGACAAAATTTGGTGCCTCAATGGCGTACGTTAAAATAAACCTGTGATGAAGGTTTCATTTCAATTTGTAACACAGCTCACAATACATGACAAGCATAGAGAAGTAAAATACAGATTCACTGTTCAGGGTTTGATAAAATTAAAAGGTAAACAGTGTGAAGTAATTCTAATACAGTAATAGTAAAAATTGTGTATCGAATAGTAGTATATCATATTTTCAGCTAAATTTGATGCAATATTTTGATAAAAATGATATTTTTGGCCACAATTATTGTAGCATGAAAATCTGTCATATCCCTAATGAGTATTCTTTAATGGCATGATACAGATTGAATCAGATGTACTTACACAATGAAAGGTGTACACAGGGTATCTGCACATTTTACAAAGTACAAATTTAATAACTTTTAAGACCTTTTTAATACCTCTTAAAGTTAAAAATAATAAAATTGCTGCAGGCTCCAATGTTAAATCTACAAACTAGATTACAGTATACACAGTTATTGAGTTTTACTGAATTTGAATAACTGAAATATCAGTGGACAATAGCTAACACAACTGCCTTCTTAGTATTCCGGCTAAAGGTGTATGGCAGTAGACCCAGTTCAATGAAACGCTACCCAGGTAGTAGGGGGGTTGTCCGGTCAGGATGAGGCCCTGGGGGATGGTTTGAAATGCGGGTCCCACAACTACCTGCCCGGACAACACCTGACACGAACAGGTGACGAGAGACACAACAGGACTTAAGCACGCCTCAGCGAATCCCCGCCCAGAAGTATCACGGACAGAATAACAAGGGAAAGCAAGGCGAAGGGGAGCCATACAGATCTCACTGACCTAGACTTAATACCACCCCTGCAACAATTCAAGACATTTTATTATACCTCGAATATCAAAAACTAAATTTAAGACATTAAGACTTTTTGAGGATACACAGGGATTCCAGGTGCACAGCTCTTTAAAATGTCCATCATACAATACATATTTACTTAAAATACAGATGTATGAACATCAGGAGTGCCTCCTGACAGATAAGTGGAGGGGATGACTGAACACAAGTCCACAAAACCCATTACACTGATAATCTGAGTAGCTGACAGTCGTCAGGATGATCTCAATATAAAGACAGGGCGGAAATGATGGGTTAGACTGCAGGAATCTGACATCTAAGTTGATATAATGAAAAAACTCATTGTCAATTTATCCAGGCATTCAATTCTGTCCCTCTTTCATGCCTGTTCATTCAGGCATCCACTCCTCCTTTCAAATGCTTCTCAATTCAGTCACTCATGTCTTCACTCAACTGATGTAGAGGTTTCTCTGAGTGCATTAGACCATGGAGGAGTCATAAAAATTACTCCTAAGAACTGACCTGATCCATTGACCGTGCAACCTTGAAACCTGTGTGCACACACACACATACATACACTCCTACGCACACTCAGTTGTGAATTGCCTTAAAAGTGGTGGCCATGCTTGAGAACACATGGATTTCATTCACCCCACGGCTAAATGGAACCAGCACGCTTGCTCACACACGTTTCATTAAAGTGCCCTGGTAGGCTTAGTTTGGTACAGTATGAGTCAGGGGAGTTAGAGGACCTGGATGAGATGAAGCACACACACACACACTAAGAGCCAATTTAAAAGGGAGAAGGGATCGGGTGTAACTGAGGGAGCTAGTTAAGTAACTTGGCAAGATGAGAGTAGCTACATTAGATGCACACACTCATGCATGTGTTTGTGTGTGTGATGTTAAGGTGGCTACCAATCATTTCAGCCAGTTTCATTCCCAGCTGACAATGAGGAAGGTCTGCATTTATTTTGACGATAACCCGCCGCCACCACCACCATTCTAATCCCTTCAACCAATAAAGGAAGACTAAACCAGCTACAGGTTCTACAACTTTTCCATTGGGCACCGCTGGAAATCACACCTGGGTCCAATTGTACTTGAGAAACTGTCAGATATGGGAAGCATTTGTGTGAATCAATCTGCACTGTCATACGGGCAAGGCCGCTGCCCTTGGGATTATTAAATTGGTTCCTTTGTGCCAGACGAATAAATCCATCACAGTAAACTGTTTCAGGGAAGTCTTACCTGTAGATTGTGTCTCTCCAGTCTTATCTCCAGGATGTTGTTCTGCTCCTCCAAACGCTGCCGCTCTGCCTCTAAACTTTCAATTTTCTGTCTGAAAAATGCATGCACACACAGTCACTGGTCTGTTCAGTAATATAACGACTGTGCACATTGTTGACTCAATAGGGTAATCCGAGAGGTATAGCTCTGCTCAAAGACACGTTAATCCACTCTTATATGCACGAATCATTCATTGTCTCAGGTTTTGAATTGGTTGGTGTGCTACAGAAATGAGCCCTAAAACCCAAAAATGAGTCTGAAGGTCACTGGGTTATTTTGAATGTTTTCTTAGTTAGATGCCTGAAATAAGGTCAGTGGTTTAGATTTTAATGCTTTGTTCTACAACTTAAAATGCATCAATAAATATCCCACTCATGAATTTTGAAGCCTTTGTGTCTGGAAAAAGGTGGATGCTAACAAGCGGCTAAATGAGACTACTAAACTAAACGTCATCACGCTGGCTCGACTTTACAGCCTTTTTAAAACTCACGCTCTACCATGATGCAGCTTGCTTATAGCCTAATATTAGCTTTTTACTTCTGCCGATTATATTTACACTTCAAAAATCATAAAAGTGGTGTTTATTTGTGGAGATTATCTTGCTGAACAAAACATAAGTATCATAAATGTGCGTTTGCCAAAGAGTTTATTTTCTGCAATAATCCAAAACCCAGTGGAACCATCGAGGGAACCAGGGTGAAGCTTACTGGACCTACAAAAATATGTCATTTATTGTCTCAGGTTTATAATTGTTGTCTTGGAGAAATTTCTTGATATGAGGATGCACTGTGATGCGGATATGAACGATTCTGCATCAATGTAGCGACAGGGCATGATCGGGAGTTTGGTTTCATTTCAGCTCAGTGAGAGTCTTTACTGCACTTTGTTGTCATTTACTGTCGCACTTGATTCTCTCCTCTTTCCTCTGATCGTTGTGTCATTGAGGGCGAAGGTTTGCGCACACTGAGTGCACAGAGCTGAGAGACGGGTCTCAGCAGTCCGCTAGCTTGTTGCTCTCGCTACCAATAAGGAATGGGAAGGTCACGTCACTGCCAACAAGTCGACCATTTTCAGAGGATAAAAAGCTAAAAGTGCCATCCGATGGCTGTTTACTGCATCAAAAGCTAAAACAAAACACTGCACAGTGAAGTATACAGTGTACAGTCCACAGTAAGACACACAGGAATACTATGGGGAACATTAGGGGTTTTATTTTGCAAGGTACTGGTAGATTAAATACGTAGTATTAGCCGACGTTTTCTTAATATTACGTTAACGCAACATCAGCTAGCTTATCTTTATCCGGATGGTTGTGCAGTATATGGCTTGTAGATCTTAATATCATATACCTACCTGTTTGTAAATTGGTCATCGGCCTCCAAAGATTAACATATTTTGAACTACTGACAGCTATTCACCAACGCCAAAACACATTAGTGTCCATATTGGGTGGCAAACTGTCAAGGATCAATATCATTAACTAACTTAACATTGTCTTTTGTACATACTTTATACATTTGTGATGATGAATGACTGACAGATGACTAGACCACTGACAGATAATGATGGTCTACCGTACCCTCAGAAAAATGACAAAGTGCCTCAGAATGATACCTGTTCCCGTCCCCTTTATTAGCTGCTCTGTTTGGGCTGAAATTACGCACATGCAGGCTGAAATTCAACCATGGTGTTGTTCTGTCGGGAGATGCAAAGTCTCAACATTAAACCAGAAGAAAAAGAGCAGAAGAGCTGTGTGTAAGGAAAAGTAACAAACCAACTAATCTCCTAGCCACTAGGCTAATTCATGCAGCATCAAATGCCACAGGCATTCAGGAAGTGCCGTCTTAGAGCTGCTGTGACAATATCTTGTATTTTTGTAGATTACGGCACACTTGTAACACACTGCAAAAGGATGCATGGTTTTTTTTCCCCACAGATACTGGTATTTAAGATATTTTTAGATGATAGATCGATAGATCGATAGATCGATAGATAGAGAGATAGATAGATAGATAGATAGATAGATAGATAGACATGCAGAAATACAGAAAATTGAGGATGCAACACATTGAGATGCATCAAGAGAGAATCATTATGCATTTGAATCACTGAAAGGTGAAATGTAATCAAAACAAATCGAGATTCCAGTGAAGATTCACACCTTTACTTTACACTGGATTGTGTGTGTGTGTGTGTGTGTGTGTGTGTGGGTGTGTGTGGGGGGGGTGGGCATGTATTACTATATAAAGTCACATTGTGGGAACATGCCTTCCTTACGAGGACAAAACACATGTCCTGATAATGTAAAACATTAAATTGTAGGGTGAGGACTTGGTTTAGAGTTAGGGTAAGGTTAGAATTAGGTTAAGGTTAGGGTAAGGGTAAAGGTTAGGGTTAGGCAAGTAACAGTTACACTTGGGTTAAGTTTCCAGGAAATGAATGCAAGTCAATGTAATGTCCTCAAAAGCCATGGGCGTGTGTGTGTGTGCGCGTGTGCGGGCGTGCATGCGGGCGTGTGTGTGTCTATCTACCTGAGTATGCCGACCTCTTCTTTGGTGACTGAAGAGTTGCTATCAGCAGAGGAGGCCTGCTGCTTCTTTAGAGTCTCCAGCTCCAGCTCCACCTGAGACAGACAGAGAATGGGCCAGGTGCACTAACATCAGATCACCTTTGGTCGTCTGCCTGGCAGAAACCTTTTGGCAGCAGATAGATCCTGAGGACTCTTTTCTGCTATCTTTTCGAGACAGACATCCAAACAAACGGCTATATCCTTTATACACCATTAGTCCACTGACTCGTTTTCCATTTCACAATGTCCCAATCTTTTTCTCCCGAGTACTTGTTTATAGTCTGCCTGCGTCTTAGTTTCTCTCCAATCTCACTCTCCTCTGCAATTATCCTTCGTTTCTATTTGCACACCCATTTTCCTCTTCTTCAGAGAGCATCTGTCCGTCTCTCAGCTCATCCTCATTCCCAGTCTTCCCCAGACGGATAAGTAATTACTGCTATACCAGACAGGTGGATTTCACGCGTCAATACTCATTGCCATGGCTATGTTGATGTCTCCTCGGCAACAAGGAGCCATGAAAAGAAGAGAGATCAGAGAACGAGTGAAGACACAAAGACAGTGCCACAGAGTGTGTAAGAGAGTTCAGGTCACACCTGACAACACTCTGTTTATGCCGGTTTTATACGGGATTTTAAAGCAGTCTACTTTTTAGTGACTTTTCATTTCCACAACCCTCAATTAAAGAGGACATATCATGTTCATTTTCAGGTGCATACTTGTATTTTAGGTTTCTCCTAGAACATGTTTGCATGCTTTAATGTTGAAAAAAACACATTATTTTTCTCATCCTGTCTGTCTCAAAACACCCGTATTCACCCTCTGAAATGCTCTGTTATAGCGTCTGTCTCTTTAACCTTTTCCACTTCCCCCTTTTTTTCATAGACCCATTTTTGTGTTTTTTAGGGGGATACAGGAGGTTTTTAGGGGTAGATAGCAGGTCAACAGTAAATGTCACATAAAAAGCTGAAAACTGGGAACCCGAAGATTAATTTGATTTCATTAATTTGCAACTGTGTGTCAAGTTGTTCCAGTCGTGAATCAGATAGAAGCATGAATTAAATAATTAATTACTTAATTGAAATAAATGTTGTCAGTGTATAAGGGTTTAAAGCATTATAATGCAATCACATGGTGGCCATTCTCAGGCTCACTTATGTCTTATAAATTACTGCAGCAATGTTTGGGTTGATGCCATTTGTCACACTGATTTTGTGCTAAATGTGACCATTTTTACCAAACAAAAATGATCAATAATGCCTCCAAAATATCACATTAAAACACTGAGACCTTGAGGAACACCATAGGAAAAGCCATGCTGTGATTACAGATTAGACAGTTTGTCATTCACAGACCAAATTATTCAGAGCAACTACTCACACCAAGTGAACAATTGAAAAAAGTAGCATGCGTCACCTGTCAATTAGTGTTCGTCAGAATGCAAGAGCAGTGAGAAGCTACTATACTTGTGCCATAAATACAAAGCCAGCTGCTAGATAAGACTGTCCTTTTGAAAAGGTCCACAGACCCGACTTCACTGTTAGTCAGCATGTTAGTCACAGAGGCATTAGAGCATCTTTGACTCACAGAAAGGCCAAGTACACCTGCCAGGATTACAGTCATGACTAAAAAAATACCCGAGACGGCTTGAGTGCTAATGGCTGAGGTTAAAATGGCTAATCATGAAGCACTAATTAAGATTGCTTTTTATAGCTCTAATAAATGTTTCAAAGTGATATTTTTGCCTGTTTTATTGTTTCTTGTTATTGGTGGGTTATGAATAGAAGTTAATTCGGGTCTAATATGTTAAACACCGTTTTGTCTGTATGTCACAGAATAAAACACTACCAATGACTTGCATGGAAGCATGCATATGTTACTACATATATTTTACTAAGTGACTTATTTAACCAGGACAGTGCACAGCTTCTTAGCTGTGCATAGATATAAAGATAATTCACATCTGTGAGCAGGAAACAGAGACTGACATCTCTGTTAAGAGCATGTACACATGTATACTTACTGTTTGCAGCTGAAGTTTCAGAGTTCCTGTCTCTTCCTGAGCTTTAGTTAGCTGGCTCTGAATCAGAGGACACAACAAAGGGACAAAAGTTATATATAACACACTGTCCTTATCAAGCCCAAAGGAAAAGCACCAGGCTTTAAGCAAATTTGCATAGAGGCCAAACTGTGGAATTACAACTTCTGTACATATGGCATATATATTTAAATAATTTCCAAATGTAGTAAAATTCACTAATAGCCAAACCCAGAGTTACTTCTCTCAGCATAATGAACTGACATTCATGTGAGCAAGCTGAGATCGAGCGGTTGGGAGGCGGGGTTAAAGGAAACACTGGTTCTCCTGCTCTACGGGCATTTTTGGCTTCATACACCACTGAGCGACATTCAAAGGAATGAACGGGATCCTACCTCTGGGACACTGACTAGGTTCACATGCACAAAAAAATATTATTCCAATCCATTCCAATCTATTAAAAAAAAAACACAATATTCCTACTAAGCTGTATTCATGGCTAATGGAAATGAATATTCCACTAATATTGCCAGTTTTTCCTCGTCAAAATTTAACACAACTTTGGAGCCTCCTTTGCCACATGCAACTAAGACATGGTTTGGATTCATATCATGACAGTATATTCATTCTAGCTTTAAAACTGAGCCCGCTACAACCTCCGAAAGACAAAGTCATGGTTGGGTTTGCCAGTGATCTGTCAGGTTTTAAAGAGGTTAATTAAAAATCGATGTGACGTTTTTGAGACTTTATACAGTATCGAAAAATATAATAGTGCGCATGTCCAAAAACCTGTTGCTAGCTGAGTCTTTTATAATGTTTAAAACTAGGTGTGTCTCTCCTTCCAGAAAGAAATGTGGGCTTTTCTTTTGGGCATGCATCTCAGCAAACTGCCAGCTAGATAGTTTGTGTACAACGTACAGAGGAGACCATAAACAGACAAGAAGCTGTGTGTCGCAAGTTGCGGTAAAATCCCAGATTGAGTCGCATATACTGAATGTATACATGTCCACAGAAAATGCTCCTAAATCCTGAATAATATCAGCATATCCCACATGTTTTAATCAGAAAATGCTCCATTTGGAATAAGACCTAATTTGGAAACTGAATATACCGTTTACATGACTTGTATCAAAATGAAAATATTGTCATATTCTGAATAGTAGTGGAATATCAGTGTGTACGTAAACTTATCACACAGCTTTGTTGATTAGTCTGTAGCAACTGGTCAATCACAGCATTCTAGTTATTTCTTTATAGCAGACCATTGCTATAGGCACAGTTGTGAGGTCGGCCTCTAGCAAGCTTGATGTCAAATTATTGATTTCTTAAGTATGCAACCATGTAATAAGTGGGATAATGTACAGCTAGCAGGTCATTGTTGTGAAACAAACCCTTTCAGAGCGATTAAAGAGCCCTCTGCTCCGCATCGGGCATCACCCTATCAGGGTTTCTTTCACAACAATGACCGGCTCGCTGTACACCATCCCTTACATAGTCACTGTATCCAGTTCTCTTTATACATCCATGCCCCTTATCCTACTGATATACAGTATTAAGAGAAACAGAGGATTTGAGCAGAGCAGAGGCAGGGATGACTATATATTATTATAAGTGTGAATTTCATTTAGTTTTTCAAGCACTGACACTCTAGCCTTCTCATATTTTGTTCCAGTGTTGCTCACAATGCCCCTGTGTGCCACAAGTGCAGTTTTATCAGTTTTCAGCGCAGATAGCTGTCAATTTGTCCACTAAGCAAGAGTACTGAGCGTGTAGACATGGAGCAGCTGAGCATCACACATTCACAGTGCCTTTAGCTATGGACAAAGTGTCACTCACCAACCCATTTAAGAGACTATGAATAAAAGTGTTGTCTGTCTGTGTGTGTGAGTGTGTGTGTGAGCGTGTGTGTATGTGCATGGCGGAGGTGGCTTACTGTTGCAGAGAAAATGCATGTCCCCATAATTTACAACATTAATATTTTAGGGTGAAAACTTGGTTTAAGGTTAGTAGCAGGAACAGCTACAGTTAGGGTAAGTCTGTGTGTGTGTGTGTGTGTGTGTGTGTGTGTGTGTGTGTGTGTGTGTGTGTGTGTGTGTGTGTGAGGTGTGTGTAGGGTGTGTGTGTGTGTGTGTGTGTGTGTGTGTGTGTGTGTGTGTGTGTGTGTGTGTGTGTGTGTGTGTGTATGTGTGTGTAGGTGTGTGTGTGTGTGTGTGTGTGTGTGTGTGTGTGTGTGTGTGAGCCTGCACACCCACCTCCATTTCTACATTGTGGTGCTGCGTCTTCTGCAGCACGTCCTCTGCCTCTCTGAGCCGTTTGCTGAGCTGAGGCGAGTACTCGGTGGGAGCCAGCTCGCTGTCGTAGGACTCTAGTATGGCACGCATACCGTCACGCTCCTGTAACACACAAACACACATTGACATAACACTACAAAATGGAAATCCTGCTGTATACTTAACACATATCTATGTAGCCGAGAAGGAGGAAAGTGGCAGCATTACAGACGTTTCTGCCATCAGATATGTAATGTTTGCGTGCACCAGATTGATTTAACTGAGAAGCTCTTTGAAGTTTTTTTGGATTTGTCTGTGTTACTTTTGCATGACTCTTTGGTGTGTTATTATGATGGGCAAATGCCTTTGTAAATGAGGAACAAAGTATGAGGCAGCAGCATTTTTCTCATCCATGCTGAGACAAGAGAAGCTCAGGGTTATGGTCATGCTCATGTGAGTTTCTCCTCATGTAATAATCAAACAAGAGACAAATGTCTTTGTAGATAAAGGATAACTAATAATAATAATAATAATAAATAATCAGGGTTATGACCGATGTATTGGCAAACAAAGCATATAATATTATGCTGCCTCATCCCTCTTATTGCAGATAATTTCAAAAGTCTAATGATTTTTTTTCTCCTCTATAATACTTGAATGAAAGACGGGTACTCTGTCCAGGAAATCAACACGGCAGAAGTTGCTTCTCTTAAAGAGGAGAGGATAAAAAAAATCCTCAAATCAACATCTTCACTCAGACTGACATGGCGTCTACAAATAGCTCACGTCTCTGTCAGTGTGTGTCTGTACGCTTGATGCTTGAGTGTGTGTTCATTCTCACACACAAGAACATGCATGTCTTGTCAAAACAGACAAATATATAGAAACTAGTTCTGTCAAAGTTAATACGATCTGTTGAACATGTTTGTCGCAAAGAAGGTTACATAAATGCTCAAATCTTTTGGAGAGGAAAAACTGCCAAGGTTATTTTCAAAGGGGTCCCTTGACCTCTGATCTCAAGATATGTGAATGTAAATAGGTTCTCTGGGTACCCACCAGTCTCCCCTTTACAGACATGCCCACTTTATGATAATCACATGCAGTTTGTGAAAGTCATAGTCAAGTCAGCACTCTACAACTGACAGCTGTTGTTGTCTGTTGGGCTGCAGTTTGCCATGTTATGATTTGAGCATATTTTTTATGCTAAATGCAGTACCTGTAAGGGTTTGTGGATATTTGTCATTGTTTTGTGTTATTAATTGATTTCTAGTAAAAAATATATACATACATTTGCATAAAGCAGCATATTTACCCACTCTATGTTGATGAGAGTATTGAATACTTAACAAAACTCCCTTTAAGGTACATTTTGAACAGGTAAGAAATGTGCGAATAATGTGCAATTAATCAGGATTAACTATGGACACATGCAATTAATCACTATTAAATATCTTCATTGTCCCTAACATCAATGTATTGACCAGCCCTATGCAGGTGTTTGAAGAGAAAGGAAGAGTGCATACTGTAGCCAGCCAAATGGCTAAAAGTGGACAGAAAAAATTTAATATTACTTTTTTTGTTTATGTTACCGAATTTCCCTCCGGGGATTAATAAAGGTTCATCTTATCTTATCTTATCTTATCTTACCAATACGGTATCTAATCAATGCATAATATCTTACAGAGCAACAATGTTATCAGCCACTGGTTAATTACCTGTGACACTATAAAATACCATCTAATAATAAACTTTAATTTCAAAAACTGCATAATCCATTACACTTCTGAGAAATGTACCTGACACAACATTTTAGCCTGTAACAGTGATAAATGATTGCTATTTAACATGTGACATAGTAAATCTATACTGGTTGCCAGGTAACACGATGAGTGAGCACAGTTTAATCTGTTTAAAAACAGCCTGTTTATTAATGCAAACTCACTGTCAGTCAACACTGTTAAAATGCTGCATCTCCTCCCCTCCCGCCAGCTCGCTGCTCCGCACGCCGGCATTTTGTGGCGACCAAGCCTTTAATAAACATCTCACACACAGCCAGGCTGCTGAGGACCATCCTTGACTTGTGAGGGTCACTAAAAGCTCAATAGTCTCTTATAAACAGGGCTAATTTGGGGAAAGTAATAAATACCAACAGTGAGTACCATTTCAGATAACTGCATGCAATATAACGTGTTGATTGCCAACTGCTGCTGTCTTTTTACATTGGCTTAAAAGCACCTTGTGATTCCTGGATGTAAAAATCTATGAATAATTGGCTGCAATTGCTCTGTCAGATTAGCTCGTAGGCTAGCATCTGAAAACAAACCATGATTACCCTAATCAGATTCTGCTGATCATTAGCCAGATCGAAACCAACATAATCTATTTAAAGATGACAGAGTCTGGGTCATTTAAAAACAATATATGTGAAATCATCCTTAATTCAACTTTATTTGCTCTGGCAGAGAAGCAGCATCATTCGTCACGCAACATTACATAACGCATCCTGTGAGAACCTTGGAAAGGAGAGAAGACGACCAACAGGAGGACAGACTACAAAACGGTACATTTAGAGGTTAGTGCGTGCATGTGTGTGCATGTGTGTGTGTGCATGTGTGTGCGTGTGTTGCCAATCCTAACCAGCCCTTCAGCTATTTACCGTCTATTAACCTGCAATGAAATTCACTCAATCTAAATCAAAAATCTGCCAGCTCTTCTCTGATAAAAACTCTAATTTTAAAAAACGCACAAACAGAGAGAGGGAGGACAGAGTGATAAAACTATCATTGCGGTTTTCATCATCTATTTTTTCAAATTGCTTTTATGTCAACAGTTTATCTGGTGTGTGAAGATGTGACTGTGCCTCTAATGGGTCAGCGATTCTGTCCTACTGAAGGATATTATGAGAAAGAAAACATGTGAGCAGGCCAGCGGTAGCTTTAAGAAGGCGCAGCCTTGTGGCAGAGAGGGACCTCCTTAACAACCTGCTGTCAAGGTGCAGCTGAGCAAGGCACTTCATCATCATTGATTTGTGAGCCAGTGTGGCTACAGTAACTCCCACAGGTGGAGCAGGGAACTGGAAATCTGTATAGAGCTCAGACAGTTAGTTGATTAATCATATATGGTCAATAGATATGAATTGACAACAATTTTGATGTATTCATAGTTTAAGTCTATTGTTCTTAAATGTGAGGACTTGCTGCTCCTGTTTCACATCCTGGTAGGGCATTGGGATCTATCAAATTAATTCAATTTTTTGTAATTGCATAACGTACAAAATGTCTACATCTTAAAAATCAAGTTATTAAACCATGCACAAAGAGGCTACTTTAAGGCAAAAATTAACAATGATAGCTGGCTTCATTAGTTCTACGGTCGGTTATTTCTTTAAAACAGACCGTTGCTATGGGCGCAGTTCTGATGTTAGACTGGCTGAGTGTTTCTGTGTGAAATTATTGATTTCTAGTAAGCAGCTGTGTAATAAGCGGGATAATGTACAGCTAGAGGGTCACTGTTGTGAAAGAAACCGATGCAAGACCCTTCTGCGTCAGGACTGAAATTTCTTTATATCAATGACCGGCTCGTTGTACATTGTACAGAGTTGGGCTGACAATTGGAAAATTTTAACATAATTGCCCTAATCCCTAACAGGGCTATTAGTGTGTCTTCTTGGAAATATATAAAATGAATGAAAGAAAAATGATAAATAAAAGATTAAATATACTTTAGCTGAGTATATTAATGCCTCTCACCAAACTATATCTACAACTGCTTAAGTTAAAGGAATACTCCACCCACAAAATGACCATTTGTATATCTGTTACTCACCCTGTTACCTTGAATTAAGGAAGAAAATTTCTTTTTTTCTCTCATGTCTCCACAGTGAACGAAGAATCCAAAAAAAATAGAAAAGTTTAACAGCAAAACCACACAAAACATCCCTACTATTTAACAAAACATTTAAAACACTTCAGACTCAAAACGACTGGGTAAATGAGACTTGGATTAAACTGCACGAACTGTTTAAGAGTTTGTAAACTGCTGTTTTGACTTTTCTTTGTTTTTTGATTCTTTGTTCACAGTGGAGGCATGCAAAAACAACTTTGTTCAAGAATTCAAGGTAACATACGGTGAGTGATAGTTCTTTAATCTTGATATAACTTTATGAACATTTGGCTGGTTAGAACAAAATGTTCAGCACCATATCGAAAAACAAAAGGATCAAAGTTTTTAAAAAGTCTGCAATGGATATTTTTTTATAATCCATCATGATTAGATAGTAAAAAAAAAAAAGAAAATTCATACCCTCTGAATGCTTGGATAAGTTCAAATGGTTGAATGCCAGATCAGTCTTGGGCCAAGTCATATTTCCAACACGCCTGTAGCTCTGCTTAGTTATGGAGGTGCCTGAGAGTGAGTGAATGAGTGTGTGTGTGTGTGTGTGTGTGTGTGTGTGTGTGTGTGTGTGTGTGATTTGTGTACTAACAGACTGAGCATGTTGACCTCAGGAATTACACACACTGAGAAATCAATATCACAGGGAGGTCTAGTCAGGAACTGCAGAGCAGTGGGGGGGCTAGATAGACAGATAGAGGAGTCACATGACCTTCATCAACCAATCAGAGGGAGAGAGGGGTAAAGGGCACATTAGGAATTCTGCACTGGCCTTGAGATTCAAGAGCCTACTGTGTCCTCTGAGTGAACCCATTTGTGCCCAAAGACTACCTTTAGTATGGTAAGGAGACATGCCACAACATCCTGGGGGCAAATACCTAACAGTGCAACTTTGAATATGATCGACTGCGATATTGACGTTTAAAATGCGTGTTCCGCTCACAGAAAACTCCATTGCATATCAAATCAAGAGCTTCCTAAACTAACAGCCAGCCACCAGGGGGTGAGACAGATGTTTTGGCGTCACTTTTAGAGAGCTCCCAACACTTTCATGAATGTTGCAGCTGCAGTCCACAGTAGAAGAATAATACACTGCAACAAACATGCACTGAATTTAGAAGAAACTTATTTTAAGGCTTATTTTGATGCAAAGATTTAATTAGCAGGAATGTAGCACAAAATAGAAGTGACAGCAGTGCTCTGTTTATTTAAATGTAAAAGTACAATAGAAATATTTTATTCCTAAAACCAATGAATAATCAAGATAAATAATCATGATCTCAATATTGATTAAAAGAATCATGATTGTCATTTTGGCCATAATCATGCAGCTCTGCAGCATGTGTGCATATCTTTGATATTCAACTTGTTAAGAATTCATAGATATACTTGAGAATACTTGATTGTGCTCCTTGTGGTTTCTGAGATTAAAACCATTTTCTTGTACTATGTTTAGTTTGACCGATTTTGAACATTTTTTTGTCACAGGAACAAATGGGTTAATGTTAAATTCTGGCACTGGACGACGGTCGATAGGGATGTCACAAGAACCAATACTTAGGGACCAAGTCAAGGCCAAAATTCGAAAATGTGCCTTACTTGTTTACAGCGTCCCGTCGTCCTGGGAGCAATAGAAAATGTGTTTGAGACGCATAAAACTCCCTATCGACATAGCCAGGTGACTCACCCTATTTTTCCCTGACAATGCTTCATTGTGAACAACAAATCTGTGCTGAAATCGGCAGGACAAGAGCCAGTTGGGAGGAGCTACTGATTTACATTACGCCCAGGCTGTAAAATGAGTGTTAAAAATGAGTAAGGTAAATTAAAACCTTATCATGATGTGTTCAAATGTAACCTTGTAAAATGAAGTTTTGGGCTAGAAACTTGAATAAATACAGCTGATTGAAGGAGCATGGCAATATAAAATAGACATCAGAGAGGGAATTATGACCTGTTTACCTTCCTAACAAAAAACAGCGTGCAAACGGTAATAAAGGAGTGGATGTTGAAGGAGATGAGATTTATTGTTGTACTTTTGTTTCTTACTGTGGTATCAAATTAGTACTGAATCGTGTAATTTCACTGGTATGGCTATAGCCTACTTAATTTCTGGTATGACATCCCTAATGGTGGAAAGGCGGTGTCGTGAGGGTTTGAGTACTTGCTAATGTGTCTGTATTTGTGGGTTTTGTTTTTGTATGTGTGTCGCTGATCGCCGGGCACCTTGGTTAATAGCAGCACTCTCTTCTGTAGTCGGCGGACAAGAGCGTCCTGCACCTCCCTCTTCTTCTGCTCCTCCAGAGTCTTGCTGCGCTGCTGGGACAGTTCTGCACGGAGCTCAGACTGGGAACGCTCCGCATGCCTCACACTGACAGACCAGGAGAAATGAATGGGTGGAAAGACATTAAAGTGAGTGTGGGGGGTAATAACAAGGGAGACGAGATGGAAACGTGTTATTTAGTGCTGAATGTTCAGACAGTGTTAGGAAATCAATTCAGAAAAATACTCTTCACAGATAACTGACCTGACTGACACTAAATAATTCACAGACAACTGTCCAGAAATTATTTGCAGCAGCGTCTTGTGCCAGGTCTGATCAATAGGATAATAATTATATCACAAGCTCCCTTCATTCCCTCCCACAGCCAGTGCTCTCCCATTCTGGTGTTTCTAATATTTCATAATGAGCCCAATACACTCGGCAGAAGAGGGACGCTTGTTAGCTAATGAAAGCTTTCTTAGCTGGACTGAGCTGCCGCATGAACACACCGGAGCATGCGCACAGCCGTCCCTGCAGACATCACCTCTGCCTAAACAGGACAAGTTTAATTAGAGAACTCCCTCTCTCTCACTCACAATCTCTCACGCATACACACACCAGTGGTTACTGTCAGGAGTGCTATCAGAATCAGGACCAGTTTAATTAACTTTGTGACAATTAAGGACTTCTCAGAGATACGCTCTAATAGATACATGGGGGAAGGGGGGCAGACAGAAAGAGAGGAAAAAGTCTGAAGGCAGAGAGAGCAGGGATTTAGTGTCCATGAGAGGAAGTGTGTTACCGGCTGTTGAGTGTGTAGTTCTGCTCTTTCAGAGCAATTTCTCTCTGCTGGATCTGAATCACCTCCCTGGACAGATCCTCTGGTTTCCTACAGACGAGACACACAGAGAACAGTTAGCATACACATGTGTACACGCAGACACACACAATGAAAAATCAATACAACTGAGAGAGCAGAAAAGCCAGAGAACAGATGAAAACGACAGCGTTTCCATATTCTATTGTTAGTCGGCCAGTGGGGAGCTGGGAAATAAAGTGACATGAGCAGCAGAGTGAGAGATGAGAGGATGATAGTGGGCTAAATACTGGTCACAGTTCTACAAAACAAACTCGCTCCGTGGGAGAGATTGACAGATCACACACACACAGACACACAGACACACAGACACACAATGGGAGACAACAATGCAGGAGGTCACATACTCCGACAGAGATGCACCACATGACCTCCAAACTCTAAATCCTGGCTGTAACTATGGATCTGCCCAAAAAGTGATTGCCATTATCTCTTTATCTCTTGTGAAATGGGCATACATTGGAGGAGCTTAGCTCAGAAATCGTGCATCTGCCGCCACCTCGCAGTTAAAATTACACACCTGAAAAAGTCATTGCTCTGTAATGCAACTCAGCTTCATGACTTTGGCTCATAAAAGGCAAAACACTTGAAACTTATCACCAATAGTGGGTCAGAGTGACATAGCTTTTCTTCCATAACAAAAAGCAAACATGGCATCAAACTTTAGGTTTCACTAGAGACTGTCAGTGGCAGCCTGAGGCCTGGTCTTGTGGACATACATGGCAAGAAAAGACTGAAAAACCACAGTATGTCATGTGAAGGCTGGGTGGCGTGGATTTATCACCACTTCCAGTTCCGCTACGTGGAGCCTTAGGTATGAAAATAATCTCATGACTAAAATATGAGTTCATGAATCATACCATGGAATAACGATGGTACCCGAAGTAAGCATTTCCACATCAGCCTGAGCACAGAGAGATTAGCCTTCCCCTCATCTTATGAGGGAGTCTGTTTTTAAGCGTTCTCTGGGGGTTTCACAGGCCACGAGCAGGCCTTCTCTGTTGCTGCTGCAAATAACAGCTTGGTTGCATATTATTGGGTGAGATGTTGTGAACTACTATGAGGTAACTACAAGTAAATGTACTGTCAGGGTAGTGCAAGTCAACTGGGAGTCTAGCTTTTAGCACACACCTTAAAGGGTAACTTCAGTATTTACCAACCTGGACCCTATTCTCCCGTTTTTGTGTCTGACTGACAAATAGGGACAACAATTTTGAAAGTGGTCCAGTATTGAGAAATAAAAGCTGTAACTGGCAGCCATGAAATGAGCTGCGAGGGCAAGTGAGCAGCATCAACGTAATGTTGTGTTCACTGAAAATGTTTGATTTTGCCACTGACAGGCTCAGATTGTTATTATAAGTGACTGACAACTTTATAGAAAGGACCCTGTGGAGAAATGAAACATTTTTTCTTACCATTCTCTTCATCCATTTGTTATTGTGTCCAAGTCCCGCTCAATGACAAGCCTTCTGAATATCTGTATACTGGCTCAAATAAATACAGACGTCCATTGAATTCAAGGACCTCAGCCACATTGTGGAAAGCACCTAAATATTCAGCCATGACATTAGATTTGATAACACTTATCTATGCTCTCTGAGCTCCAACACAACAAACTATCGCATTTCTAGTATTTCACTATTCCACCGTTGTCTTACGGCAACACGTCACCTCGCCAGATTTAGTCTGGCCAGACCAGCCACGTCAGGAGGGCATGGCAGCTGCGTTACATCATGGCTGGATGATTTACGTTTCCCTTGGTCACACCAGCGGCATGTCAGCTGCGTTTCTGCAGCACCTCTGCTGCTGCTCTTTCTACTCAGTTTGACTTTCATGTTATTGTAATTGTCATTTTTAGTTATTTTAGATAAGAGAAAGGTCAAGAAACGTACTATATTTATTCATGGAGCCATACAAGTCACTGCATGTTCTGCAACACTGTCCTGCACATATTTCAGAATAAAAGCCTTGTGTTAACAAATGAAGGAGATCTGTTCACAGAAGGGTAAAAAATGCTAGAAGGGTTTTACTGTTGATTTAAAAATAAATCGTTACCTTGTTTCATGTCCATGACATTTTCTACAGATATAGATATTTAAAGTGCAGTAATGTTGCTGATATGATGTCAAGAATCTCTAGAAGAGACGCAGCTGAGACGCACATGAGACGCTCGTTTCATGCGGGCAGTGTGGCTGCTCCGACCTGTTGACATGAAAGCCGAATTAAAAACAACAGGTAACGCAGCCGCCACATGTTCCTCACACATTTGGTCTAGCCCTGGCTTTTCAGAGCAGGACTTTTCCTTGAGCGACTCTCTTTCCATAATGTCAGACACTTTTAATAACAATCAGAGGCTCTCATGGCAAAAAACAAGAACTTTTAGTGGACGGAAATGACGGTGCCAGCTTGCCCCAATAGTACCATATCGCATCCCGTGAGCCGCTGCCATCTACAGCGCTCTCCCTCAATAGTGGATCCATTTCAGACACTGTTGTCCCAATTAGTCAATTAAACACAAAAACACAGTACAATAGCACCCAAGTGGAAATATACCAACGTTTCCCTTTCAGTGGGAAGTGATTCCAGAGTTTTGTTAAATTGTTGGGGGTTGAGTTTTGGGAAACAGTATATAAAGCTAAGACAGAAATTTCAACTGACAGCATTTTCTGATCATTTAGTAGCATGACAAAATGCACTAAATTCAGACTAAAACAGTTTTTTGTTGTTTTGCAAAATGCAAGACAAAAATTTTCAACTCAGGGAACTTGTGAGGTGTTAGGAAAAGACAGAATCCATTATTGTGGGAAACAGGATCAAGACACGTCTATTGTGTACACAAATACACACATTAACACCTCAAACTGTATTTCTAACTTCTTTCTTAAGACAGACGTGCACCTAAACTGTCTCAATGATCTCTTTAGCTGGTGAAAACGCTACTGAAAAGGAAATCTATGTCCAGAAAACCTCCATATTTCTATCATCTTTCCCTTCAATGCTGTTCCACACAGCCTAATTTTAAGAAAATATTTTCATTCCTTTTCTGTCAATCTTACATTCAATTGTCAACCGCATGGGTATGCACATATGCAAGCACAATGTCATCAGCCTGTGTAACAGAAGGAAAGGAAATAAACACCAGCAACCAGCCAACTGCTGGCAAATTCAGGCTGCGGCTGTGAGGTTTGCCTCCTCCACCAGGCAGCCACACTGGCCAACTGCTGTTGGGGGTTAACTTCAGTCCAAAAGTTATTTTCGTGTTGCAAAACAGCACAAATGGCTGGTGAGGAACCAAATCCTGTGTTACAGGAAACAAACTCCTCATTTACAGCACCAATATGTTTACTCCTCATTAACAACTGCTTCACAACTCATTCTTTTCACACCAGTAATGACCACCCTGAAACGCAGTGACATAGAGTACTAGAATATGTAAACGAAGGCAAAACCAAGTTATCAGTAGCTTGCAGTTATGAGAAATGACTTACAGGCCAGCAAAAATAACAAATCAATAGTACAAATATACACTAGTGTGCCAAAGCACTGCCGCCCCTTATGAGATATTTCATATTTAATGACAGAACAAGAAGCAGCCTAAACTTGAGCTCTGAGATGAAGCTTTGTATTGATGTCAACATTCATTCAGACGCTGTTACATCACCGATGGCACTGTGATATTATCATTCTACCGCTGCAGTGTCATCTATTTTCTTTTCTGTTGAAACTTGCTGATCGTTTTTAACTCCAAAAACAGCATGATGACATAAATCCAGACTCAATTTCACTCATGCCACCATTCTTTAGCTTCCTCATTAAACACATAAAACTTACGTACCTGAAAAGATTCAGCACATTACAAACTATGATATAATGACAATGTTTAACAGCCTAAAAGGATCCAATATGCCACTAATGCTCAAATCTGAGTCAATATGCAGCGGCATTGTTGTTCTGGGTGAAATAAAGGTGAACAGATTGCTGAATGAAACACTTGCTCTCCCATTTGCCTCTACATCACAGGACTGTGTTGGGAAAACAACATCCTCACAATTAAGTTGGCCATTTAGTAAACAGTAAAAACAGCTTGAAGGAGTTTCTAACTGTTGGTTTGCAAGCTGCATTAACCTTTACTTTTGATCAGTATGGGCCTCACACATATGGCTGCCCTTTAGAAGCCGTATGTGCGATGCAGTTGTTTTTTTGTCTTTTCAGCAAAAGCACTCAGGGCAGCCAGTGACATGGCCATCTGAACACCTGAATTTTGAGGAGGGTTTCAAATTTTCAACTCAATTCACATCAGGTAAATGATGGACAGCCCGACCAAATTATTATGTCTATTAAAATGAGACTGGTATTACATTCCTGTGATCCCTCCAGGTATTTTAATAACGGTACATTTAACAACCGCCATCAGGCCCAATGACGCATCACATAAGACCAAAATGAAACCTTAGCAGGAGGAAATACTTTTATATTTCATTTCATTATTTTACATGTACCTCTATACTTCTTGTCCTGGAGGAATGTGTAACTCACATTGTGCGCACACACACACACACACACACACACACACACACACACACACACACACACACACACACACACAAACACACACCACACACACTGGACAAAACCAACTGTGTGCTGTGTGTATTTGCTCCATTTAACATTCTGTTTACATCAGAGTTAATCACAGAGAAAATGGTGCTCGTGCGTGTGTGCACGAGTGCATGCATGCATGCGATGGACAAGGCTGCAGTGTTTATAATCTGTCAGATCTGCTCCACCGCTCACAAGGAAACATGCAATCATTCTCTCATTACCAGTTTTGACTGGATGCATTGAGACGCACGCAGTACAAACACAGGCAGGTATAAAACAAACACACACACCTTCTCACGCTGGTGGAATCAATCTACAGTGATGAGGCACATTTAAATGGAGGGACCACAGCTCCACCTAGAGGTGCTCAGTCATATTTCATGCAAAAATATACTGATACAACTTGAAAACAAACCTGTGTACCTCTTGTTTTTCTGTTTCATAATCACACACACACTTTGATAGTATCTGACCTTATGTTCAGTCCGGTAGATTGCCCAAGGTTTTCCCAGGCTTTGAGTTTCTCCACCAATCTCTGAGGATTCAAGAAACAGTACACGTTTGTCATGTATAGGAAGTACGTGGTATTGTTGTTATGACAGCATTCAAGCGCAAGAAAAATATAAGCTATAGCACAGCTGAACAACAAAATGTAGAAATCATCACTGGAAATGTAATAAATATTTAAAATACAACTACTACAAAAATATTTCCACTTTAGAGCTGCAATGATCAATCAATTAATCAATTTGTTATTAAATAAATTGCCCACAAACTGGATAATCGATTAATCCGCTTAGTTTTATTTTTAAGAAAAAAAAAGAGAAAGATATACAAATCTTCTTAAATATGAATATATTCCAGTTTCTTTACTTCTCTTTGACAGTAAACTGAATATCTTTGAGTTGTGGACAAAACAAGACATTTGAAGGCGTCATCTAATCAACAACTAATCGATTAATTGAGTAAACAATCAACAGAGTAATCGACAATAAAAATAACTGTTAGTTACATCCCCAGAAAAGTCAAAAATACACAAATAAGCAGCCTAAAACATAATCCGGTGTAATTAGCGAATATAAAATTCTGGCTTCCCAATGTATTGGTCGGCTCTAATGTAGGTAAAACATTTAATTAGGGCAATCGATAAAATATTTAATCACCATTAATCGCATAATTGTCCATATTTAATTGGGATTGATCACAAATTAATCAATTAACAAGACAAAACAATGATAAATAATGTCCATCACAGGTACTGCATTTAGCATAAAAATATGCTCAAATCATAACATGGCAAACTGCAGCCCAACAGGCAACAACAGCTGTCAGTGTGTCAGAGTGCTGACTTGACTATTTTGTCCCAAACTGCATGTGATTATCATGAAGTGGACATGCCAATAAAGGGGAGACTGGTGGGTACCCAGAGAACCCGTTTTCATTCACGTCTTGAGGTCAGAGGTCAACGGACCCCTTGGCTATGATGTCAGTATCTTGACTCTACCTTTAAAAATGAGCATTAACTGTATGCAGTTACATTAATGTGTTAAAGACATTAGCGACACTAAAATGATTTTCCGTTATTGCATTGACGTTGACAGCCCTGCTCTTAATGTCATTATTTCATGTTTGGAGTGGTAAAATTGTACTTGAACTACATATAAGTGAGTAATTCACCTCCTTCTCCAGTTCCATATTGACCAGCTCTTCTTTGGTTTTCTCCATCCTCTCCAGCTTCCTCCTCAGCCCCTCTACCTCCTCTTTCAACAGACTGCAATTCTCCCGGCTCTCCCTGGATGGAGCGGAGTGAAAATAGCAAAGACAAAAACAAATCACAGAGTTAACTTCAAATCTCAGTGTCTGATGTAGAAAGGGCATACTTTTGATCCCCGGCTACATTCACACTCTGACATGATTTTAAAATTCATTCAACTTCTATTCAAATCTCGAGGAATCACTGAGGGCATGCCCTCATTTTAAATAATGAGAGTATAATAAACAGAATATATAATAAATAAACACACACACACAGAACATAATAAACAAATTACAAGAGGCAATCACCCAGACAACAGTGGAACAATGTGAAAAACACTACATTCAAGAGCAGAGTACTATACAATCATGCATTTAAAATCACCTGTAGGTCTGATTCAGTGTGTTTTGTCAGCAGTGACATGGATTGTCTGAGCATTACGGTAACAGTAGTCAGACGCCTGGCGGAGTAATACATACTGTTACTGTGCTTCGACATATAGACACCGTAACATTATCATGTGTGTATAAGGAGCCAAAAATGGCCCCTGTGAAGAGACATGCTTACGAAGCGGATTTCAAGCTTAAGGCTATCAGTCACGCAGCAGAACATGGGAATAGAGCAGTGGCGAGAGAATTTAATATTAATGAATCAATGGTACGGAAGTGGAGAAACCAAGAAGATGACCAGCACCACGTAAAGAAGACCAAACAGAGTTTCTGAGGGAACAAAGCAAGATGGCCACAGTTAAAGGACAAAACTGAACAGTGGGTTGTTCAACAGAGAGCAGCAGGTAGAAGCGTCTCTACAGTTTGCATTCAACTCAAGGCAGCAGCGGTAGCACATGAAAATCAGCCACTTTGGAGGAAGTTCTTCTTGGTGCTTTCGTTTTATAAAAAGGCGTAATCTCTCCATACGCACAAAAACTACCATCTCGCAGCAACTGCCACAGGATTACAAAGAAAAGCTAGCTATTTTCCGCACCTACCGCAAGGACAAGATCACAGTTGTATACAGTTGGATGACAGAAGGCGAACACACATTCAGAAAGACAGGGAGGCAACGCCGGGCGAGTTACTCCACTATCTGCCAATGGATCACAAAGGCAGGAATCATCACTGAACAGCTAAGTAACAGCAACGAGACTGACTCGGATAATGACGAGACGGATTCGGGCGTGCTTGATGCCGAAGTCGTCCAACTGTTTAACTCAGACACTGATGATGACAGATCTGATGGATTTATGGACGAGGAATGAACTGAAAAAAACTGAGTGTATTGTTTTGTTTTGTATTTCGTGTGTTGCAACTGAAAAATGTTGAGAGTTATTGAAGTTATTGAGTTGTTAAATTAATAGAATCAAGTCTGACTTATCTGACCGTTTTGTTTCGCTTATAATCTGGTGCGTTTTATAATCTGGAGTGCCTTACATATGAAAAAAGACAGTGATATTGATATTTATTGATGGTGCGCCTTATATTTCGGCGCGCCTTATGGTCCAGAAAATGCGGTACTGTTTTCACACCACTATTTCAACTGCAGTTTACAACCTTTTACTGCTGCAGAGGAGAGCCAATATGTGTTATCAATGATGACATTTATTAGAGATGACACTTTCTGACATCAAATTTCTTTATCCATTCTGCTGCTTAAAATAAAGTCTTAAAACTAGCACAGAGTTGATGTGACCAAGCAGTCAGTTACAGTATCTTCAGCAGAATTCCAGTTGTGTAAGCAACATTATTTTTAATACATTATCTTGAGAAATGAAATTGAGTTTCATGCTTTAAATTGATGTTTTTGAAAACAGAGCTCTGTCAAGAGGGGGATAAGAATGTGCATGAATTCTGTATTTCTGCACTTACTCTTAAGGTTAACATTTCTCATGTGGCATGACTTTTCTCCACTTTCCCTCCTCACCTAATGCCTCCTAGTGTGGTATGATGACCCAAAGTCACACTGAAATGTCAAGAGGTTCAAGGCAAAGTTTTTGAGCTCTGTGGGGTCACACCAGACTGTACAGTAGTCTTGAAATGAAAGCCTGTCTATCCTTGTGAAAGGCATTAAAAACTTAAAAAAGTATTTGACCTGAGAAAAGCATTATCATCTTTCAGGCGCTTCAAATCTTTTTCCAGGTCTGGAACCTTGGCCGCCTCTGATTTTACAGTCTTCACAATGGCCATGTCTTGCTCCTGGAGGGCAAGACGCCACTCCAACTCCTGCCAAAATATGCAGAGAGGAATTAGATCAGCCTAAAGAAATACCAACAGTACATGTGTATTCAGTAAATACTATGAGCATAAATATTTATCATGTAAAAATGTGTGAAAAAGTGAGATAAAAAAACATTTCAATCTATGTTATAGAATTTGAAAATGGAAAAAGTAGTTCAAACAAAAATCCAGTAACCTAAATGATAAGCTATACATGTGACAATGGGCCTCATGAAGGAAGAGCTATGCGAGCAAATTTCCTCTTATTTTTGTTCATATACATTTTTTTAATTTTGTTAGCACCCATTGATTTCTGGGATTTACCAGTGTTTTCTTATTTTTGCTCTTCTCTAAGGTAAGGTAAGGTAAACACTGCTGCATTGCATGGCAGACAAGCTCTGACCCATCATGCACAAAGTCTGTGATCACAGAGATTGCTGAGTGGCCCAAAGTAATGTAAACTGTAACATACCTTAATCTTGACGATGTGCTCTGAGCAGGAAGATTGGGCAGCTTGGAGACTTTGGCAAAGCTGAGAGGCTTCCTGATTCTTCCTGATTATAATACAAAGCAGACAGAAGAGTGTGGTCAGCATTTATGTTATGCAGTACAGCCTGAAACAGAGCTTAGTAGTCTCAGTGTGTGTCTGCACCTGCGTTGTAGATCTAATTGCTCCTGCAGTTCCTGGTTTTCCAGGGTTTGAGAAGAAATTGTCAAATCTTGGTTTTGAATCTTCTGCTTCAGCTCTCTGATCTCATCCTTCAAAGAACTGATGGTCTGGGAACAGATTACAGAAGTAAGTCAACATCAGATAAGATACACCACCAGAATACAAATGCAGTGTGCAAGTTTGTGTGCGTACCTGGTTAGCAGCATTCAGTCTAGTATCTAGGTCCTCCAGTTTCGTGTTCAGGCCCTCCATGTTGTTACGGAGAGCACGATTTACCTCCACCTGCTCTGATAGGTTCTTAACTGCCTCTGTCTCTCTCTCCTCCACCTTTTTTATTCTCCCCAAGAGATCCTGGTTCCGGTCAACCTCATGCTATAACATATAAGGATGAAAAAGAGGTTTTACCTAATGTCTTCTCAAATGCTTATTAGTTCAATGTGTACAGGTGTGTGACCTGTACCTGCAAGTCTCGTGCATTGTCAGAGGCAGCCCTCTCAAGTTCAAATCGAGCTCGCTTGTGACTCAGCTCCATCTGCTTCTTCTCCTGGTCCAACTGAAGGTAGCGATTTGTGGAGTGAACCCTCTCTGCTGCCTCCAACAACTAAAAGGAGAGATAAGTCAGGCAGTGCAGAAGGTTGCATGTTAATACCACCTTTGAACAGCTTACAGTTGATGCCGTCAGTTTCTGCATACCTCCATGCTGCGTTTGTACTGACTCTGCAGAGCCCCACTCCCTGCTGAGTGCTCCGACAGCCGCTGTGGCGGTTCAGTGCGGCTGATGAAGGAATTGAAGGACTTCAAAGTTGTTAACACAGTGGTGTCATCTTCCAAATCCATTTTAAGAGTCGCTGATGTTGTAGTGCACAAATGGAAGATTCAGAGATAAGAGCAGGAGTCAGTAAAGATATAATTCAGTATTAAAAACAGCACAACACAAGCTGTAGTCCGCTGGGGGAGCAGTATTGTACCCAGTGACACCAACAGACTTATTAAACTAAATAAATAGGCCCGCGCTGTAATTGGCTGCAAACCAGACACTTTTGAAGTTGTGCTGGAGAAAAGGACACTGAACAAAGAAACTGTTATCCATCATGGATAATCCTGCAGAGTTCTTTCTCTAATACCTCCTTTACACCAATGACCAGGGTCGGACCAGAGCTATCTGACCCATGTTCAACTCTTCTTTTGTCAATTCAAACTAAGCCAGTCGACACATGTTAATCCCCGGTCATGACAATTCAGATACGACCTGTGTCACAAACTGGGATCAATGCACACCAATTAGTTCAGGTGTTGGAAATGGGCAGGAGGGTTAGACCTCTGGAGGATTACAGAAAAAGGGGATGACAGTGGCATCATCAGTGTAGACAAAAATGTAACATGTCACAGAATGATGTTATTGGGATAATATAGTGGAAATATAGGAGGCCTACATACAGTATTTTTACCTACCATATAGTGTTACGTGGAGCTGTAATGTAGCCTATGCAAAAACATACAGATTTACAGTATCTATCTATCAATACTATGAATTTTTTTTTCCTCTGTCAATCTACAGTACCTATTTATCATATAACACAGTACACTGTGCTATTAAATATGACAGTATAGGCTACAATTTACAAAAGGATTAGAAACATAAGGGGACTGCACGGTGGTGTAGTGGTTAGCGCTGTCGCCTCACAGCAAGAGGGTCGCAGGTTCGATTCCAGCTTGCGGCTCTTCTGTGTGGAGTTTGCATGTTCTCCCTGTGTAAGCATGGGTTTTCTCCGGGTACTCCGGCTTCCTCCCACCATCCAAAGATATGCTGTTTAGGTTAATTGATTAATTGATTACTCTAAATTGCCCGTAGGTGTGGATGTGAGCGTGAATGGTTGTCTGTCTATATGTTGTCTGTCTCTATGTGCCCTGCGATGGACTGGCGACCTGTGGGGTACCCTGCCTTCGCCCAATGCCAGCTGGGAGCGGCATCCAGCTCCACGCGACCCCTAACGGGATAAGCGGTTGACGATGGATGGATAGAAACATAAGGAGACTACTGTATACTTCACTCACTCCACCATCCCAATAAAGATGTACTTCATATAGCACATAGCATATATAGCACATAGAACTGGGTTTGTTATCTTGTAACACATGAACAGGTGCCAGGTGGATGCTTTTGCAGGTTTATATGGAAACAGACTAATTCAGCTTCAAAGTTACAAGGACCCATACAGGAAAAGTCTTTCCTGTCCAAAGCAATAACTCTCTACAACACCTCACCTCTGTCTAACAGACCTCTCAGCTTTATAGTTTCTATCTCAACAAGTCTCCTTTCTGTTTTAGCCCTGTAATAATCATGTACATGAGGAATCGGCACGTTGGTTTACCAGCTCGTTTAATTCTATTAAATTGTAACTTGCACACTTTGCTATTGTATATAGTATGTTATTGTTATTCTGTGCTCATATCTTATATTTTCTAAGCTAGTTGTAGTCATCTAGTATATTTGGGATTTGGGATCAATAAGGGACATCTATCTATCTATCTATCTGTCTATCAACACCGCTATGTCAGCTAATATAGATAGATGGATAGCTAGCTAGCTACGTAACGGCAAATGACGTTAGCTTCCTTGCTCGCTACATAAACTGCAACAGAAGTTATCCAAGCTAAGCTAGCAGCTTAAAATACAAGCTAATGTTTAGTCGCTACATTACATACAGTTGTCCCAGCACTTTTTCGGTCTTGTCTCCGTGTTTAGCTGTTTAAACTGTCGCACCTGAGTGACTACAGGCTCGGCATAACGCCAAGTTAAATTTAAGGTGTTAGTTCCTACAGCCATTCAGAAGGTGTTAGCATGCTTACAATTCTCAAAGGATCAGCTAACATTCCCGTTAACACGGTCTCGCTTGGGAGCATATGTCCTCACCTCAGAGCTGACTTGACTGTGAAGAAGAGCAAGTTCGTGGTAGATAAGTTATCTCTGCTCAGCTAGCTCTGTTAGCTGCACACACCACTGTACACTCACTGAAATCCCTCCAGTTTAGCTCGAATGAGAATGAGATATCGCGATACTTCTTGACGTATCGCGAGAGTGACAGTTTCACTTTCCTTTAGACAGAAGGAGAAATTGAACTTCACACCAGTGCTTCACAGATGATAATTAAACTAAAAATATGTAAGCGTTTTACACCTCAGGCTATATATGAGCAGATGTTATTGGCAGTTTATATGCCTTTTTATGAGGAGGGAAGACAATTAGCATCCCTAATGTGTCAGAAATAGTTCAGTAAAACAGAGGCTCTCTATCTTTTTGGGGCCAGGAATCAAACAGGGTAGAAAATCTTTCCAAGGACCCAGCATAATCACAACAATTAATTGTAACTGACAATCGTAATCAAGCATATACGTACTACCATCTGTACTCTTAGCCACTGGAACTGTTGTGCTAACCTGACTCTTCAGACCTGTTTCATAGTGATATACAGAAACACACTTTAATTTGAATCATGTTATATGAATCCAGACATTTAAAATTACCAGTTCAATGCTGACTTTCACTACATGCTTCAACTTTAAACAATTAACATATTGCTCCTTATCCAAATCATTGGCAGAAAGCTCTCATAATAATGTTACTGAACAAATCATAGTACTTAAGCATATTCCTTCAGATTTTTTTATTTGAATATCTGCATTAGAGTGAGTGAAATGACAGATTCATGACAGATTGACATAATGTGTCACAATCATAACACACTTTTATTGATCCAGAGCTAATGTGGGTGGGGGTAATGGACACAAAATGCTTGTTTTATTGGTGAAAATGGTCTCATCTATAGATATGTACTTTTTAATGATACAGCACAATTTTATGATTTATAGGCAATTGTTTTACAGTCACCCTAACAAAGCATCACAGACCCCTGGGGGTCCCCGAACCCCACTTTGAGAATCACTGCGCTAACAACAAAATCATCACTACAACTGTCAGGTAGGTATAATACAAACACGGAAATATTTGTATTGTATATATTTCCATCATTAGCCTGGTACATGTAAGCACTAGGATGTGTGTGAATGCATTGAAAAAAATGTAGCTGCATAGTTTGTCCAACAGAGAGCAGCACTGCTACATTCATCAGTCTGCATTTTACACAGCACCAGGATGAGGGAAGTGGTCAACAGCAGGCTGTGGCTGGAATTATGAAAATACACATGCTATTCTTTAAGCATGAATGAGTGAATATGATATTGTGCCCACATAGCAAAATGGTTACTAATGGCATTCATTTGGCACTGGCATAAGGTATATAGGCCCAAGTGTGGCATGAATAGTACAGTTTGAAAGATGGCAAATCAGTTATGGGCTGATCAACACAGGTGACATGAAATAAGATCATCTGGGTAACACATTAAAATCTGTGTTGAACTGAATCACCACAAACTACTACAGCATAAACTACCTTATCCAAACTTGATTTAGCTACAAACAGCCGGTGTCATCAAACCTTGTAACCAACAGTGGCTCAGATTGTCATATGTCCAGTTTAGCTTGTTCATAAATATTTCATTGATTCCCACAACAAAGAAATTCATCATCTGCCACAGTGTAGCGCCCAAGGACCAACTCTAGTTCTATGACAAGTGCTGTGGTTTTAGGCATTGGCCAGAGTATTCCTTATATACTCAGCATGCAATAATGTGTGTTGCTGTGTGGGAAGAAATTGTAAAACTCAGGGGGATTAATGTAAACATACACTGGGAGAGAGAAAGCCCAGAGAGGACCAAGGCCTCGCCGGTGGGATGAGAATACAAAACACTGAGCTGCTGTGTCACCTACATACAAACAAATAAACAGAAAAAGCATAGAAGTACATACACAGAAGTGATCGAAAGACATACAGAGATGTTTTACAGTATTTAATTGTCTTCTTGTTTACAGGAAGTAGTCATGCCACCTTGTCAACTGTAGACACTGGGAGGCTACAACACTGTCATACTGTATTTTGGACATTAGGGTTGTGTCTTTCACAAACTTGTCAGGGAACTACAGTGGCCATCAGGTAATGAAAAAACGTGAAAGGCCCTGTCCACAGCCAGTTTTTGGTTTGTCCATTCTGGGCTACTAGAAACATGGGGGAGCGACATGGTGGACTCCATGAAGAGGATCTGCTCCCTATGTAGATATGAAGGACTCACTGGTAGTTAACGAAAACACAACAATTCTTAGTTTCAGGTGATTATAAACTAATGAAACAGTAGTTATGAATATTATCTTCCATTTCTGCTAATAGATCCCCTAAATATTACACACTGTTCCTTTGATTTCTAATTACAAAAAGTTTCTAGTGGAGAGCAGCAGCTCAATAGCTCAATAGGTCAGAGCCAATGCCCTCCCTCAACCAATATTTATGTGAGAAAAGAGCTTTATATTAAAGCTAGGGGGAGCCACAGAGGGCAGATTCTTAAAAGGTTGGGTGAGATCCATGAGGGAAAGGGTGGAGGGGTGTGAATTCATCTGAAAAGGTCAGACGGAAGAGACATCCTCCTCAGAGTGACACTAGAGCTCCCGATCTCTCTGCCACTGTCTCATTCTTTCTCGTCCTTTCACCCCCAAGAGTATTATGTCTGTTACGGTCCCCTGTCCTCACACCGCCTGCCCATCCCAGTCTCTCGTCTCCTTTTCTTGGACCCAGTATATCCCTCGCTTAGCAGCTAATAACACTTCCCCCACCACTGTCTTTCTTTATCTGTCACAGTCTGACTCAGTCGCTCTCTCTCGGGGTATTCTGTCGCCCTTCTCGCCATCTCCACCTGCCCTCGCCCTCCTGAGGTCGGCCTGAATGCAGTGATCTCTGTGAGATGACGTAAATGCACAAACACACATTCAGATGCGCATTTACACACACACACACACACCATAAGAAGTAAATCAGCAGAAGTGCCTGCAGATGTGCCCTTCATTGCCATCTGTTGTAAAAAGAAAATATGAAAGCAGCTCACAAAAAGCCATCTTCCATTCATTGGCTTTTCAACCCTCAGCGTGTAAACACTACCACAAACATAAATACTTCAGCTTTATGCCGACATCTAATCTATATAAATATATTTTGTTACCTTGTCTTGTTGGCAGTAATGTTGACTTTTATAACTTGTCATTGAAGTTCAGAATATTGAAAACAGTTGATTCAAATAGCCATAAAAAGGCTTTTAGCATCACCAGTCACCTGGTATAGAGGATGGATGAATAAATTAATAAATGACTCGATAAATAAATAAATATGCCAGTAAAAGTATGAAAATCCATCCATCGTCAACCCGTTAGGGGTCGTGGGGGGGCTGGAGCCGATCCCAGCTGGCATTGGGCGAAGGCAGACAGTCCATCGCAGGTCATATAGAGACAGACAACATAGAGACAGACAACCAATCACGCTCACATTCACATCTACGGGCAATTTAAAGTCATCAGTTAACCTAAATTGCATGTCTTTGGACTGTGGGAGGAAGCTGGAGAACCCGGAGAAAACCCATGCTTACACGGGGAGAACATGCAAACTCCACACAGAAGAGTCCCAAGCTGGAATCGAACCTGCAACGCTCTTGCTGTGAGGCGAGAGTGCTGACCACTGCACCACTGTGCAGCCCAAGTATGAAAATAATATTATAAATGAATGGTCATTAATTAATTGAGAATATCTGGCATTAATCGATATTTCTGTTTTAATTAGCTTTTTTTATTTATTTACCTTTGTATTAATTCCCTCATTTATCTACTGTTCTGTTTAATTTCCACCATTACTTCTGTATTTATTTTTAAATATTTTTTTATTCTTGTTAATGTATCCTTTGCATTTATGTTATATTTATTTATTAACATTTTTTATTTATTATTTCTTTTTAAAAATAAATATTTTTTTACGTGAACTTGAACATCCACCAAGCAAGGATGAAGTGTCAGGTGTCCAACCTGGTGAGAATCAAGAGAAGCCAGGCCCACAGTCACCCTGTACTGACCAGAACCTCCAAGTGTTGCACACTAACCCCTCTAGCATCAGGTCTAACAGGAGGTGAGTCAAATGGCCTGCAGCTAACATGACCTCAACGACCAAATTCTGTAAGCAACGCAGAAGGAAGAGGCCTATGGGAAGCTACAAGCCATGACCCATCATTGTCAGTATGCTGCTGAACGGTTTGGAGAAGAGGGGAATAAAGGCTCTAGAACACTTTATGCAACAAAAAAAAAACGAGCGGTGAGGATCCATAACATCAGGCTGGAGATGAAAGCACAACACAGTACAAGGAGGCAGGAGAAGAGGAACGCATTGGCTTGGCCCGGCTGATGTGTATCCTACAAAAGAAGACCACGGTCCTCTCTCGGGCCAAGTGGCATTGGAGGCGGTGGCGTGAAAAGGCCCGGAAATTTGCAGCCTTCGTCGCCAACCCCTTCAAGTTCACCAAGGAGCTGCTGGGGCAGAAGTGCAATGGGAAACTGCCCTGCTTGTAGGAGGAAATAGATCAACATCTGATGCAGACATACAACAGCCCAGAAAGAGAGCAGGAATTGGAAAAGTGGAACATCAATAGACTCTCCTGAACTGGAAATGCAGTTTGACCTGTCAGAGCTACAACTTAAGGAAGTCAGAGAGGTCATCTGCAAAGCATGGGCAGGTGGCACTTCTTACAAAGTGTACAAGAACTGTCCCATATTCCTGCTGCATCTGTGGACAATCCTGTGAGTCTTCTGGAGAAGAGGGAAGATCCTAGAATAGTAGAGAGTGGCTGAAGGGGTGTGGATCCCAAAGGAGGACCAGTTTCACATCATCTCCCTGCTTTGTTTCGATGCAAAGGTCTTCTTCAGTGCTGTCTCCAATTGACTGTGCACCTCAAAGAACACCTCCAGCAACACATCAGTCATTTGGCATTTCAGGGATGTCATGCTGTCTGGAACACAGGTGTGGTGACACAACTCATCAAGGAGGCCAGAGAGAACAAGGGCAACCTGTCAGTGTTGTGGCTCGACCTGGCCAATGAATATGGCTCCATTCCACACAAGCTGGTGCAGCTTATACCAACCAATCATCATATCCCCAGCAGGACCAGAGACCTTGTATGACCTTGCCTGCACTGAGTTGGATAGCTGGGTGAAAGCCATAGGCCTCTGGCCTACCTGGAAAGTTCAAAGCCTGGGTCTATGGTGGCTGGGGCTGCCGAAGATCCTGAGCAGCATTGCACTTTATAGACACAACAATGAACTACAACTGCCCTTCAAGTCATTGGAGGAGGAATTCAAAGGAACAAAAGCCAAAGAAGTGGTACAGTACAGAGACTCAACTGATCTTAAGGTAGTGAAAGCATGGATCCACGTGAGGACTTGCAGGAAGTTTAGGGCAGAGGAAGCTGTTCTAGAAGCAGAGGTAAGGCTGCATCACAGGAGGCTGGTGGGAGTGGTCACACGATGCAGAGCCGGGCTAGGATCCTTTCCAACTCCCCAGACAACTAGACAGCTAGATAACTAGACAACTAGACATGTCACCTAGTTCAGGAAGAGGTGAGAGGCTCACCGCATCAAATTTCTCATTCAGGCAGTGTATGATGTGCATCCAAGCCCATCATATCTGCACACATGGGGCATAGCAGAGACACCCGCATGACAAATTCATGAATTTGTTTTTACATTTCTTTATGCATTTCTGCTTCATTATGGAAATGAGAGGGTGTTGCTTTCATGCTGTGTGATGCTTTCAGTCTTTGCAATCAAACTCAGAAAGGGAAGAGCAGGCAGTTAGTAGCGGTAGGAAGAAGAGTGACGGGCCTGGGCACATGGGAAAAGTTTGCTTTCTCTCACAAGTCTCCTTAGGTTTAGGCAACAAACCCACTCAGCTGAACACTGTGGAAATGTAAAAGTCAGACACCAGTGACTACTGTTGTTGCAATTCTCACCCACTTGTATTCAGGACGTTTACAGAGTTGAGAAGCTCGTCAATGCCTCTACATTTATTTATCCAGTCATTTATTTTTGATTTTGTCAGTTCTCCATATATCTGAGGTGTAGGTAAGTTTTAAAGTTCATTATTACTACACACCTTTAAGCTTTTTGCACATTTCTGTCATTGCTTCAGTGCATTTAGATCATCTTTTTATTTCCAGACGCTCATATTCGTGTCCTGTAGAAATTACTTTTTAGAATTTAGAGTCACGACGTCTTCGTGATGCAGAAAATGCCCCTCATGGGAGCTGCTGTGCAACGAGCCTGAAATAGGAAGTCAGTCAAATCATGTTTCACTCACACTAGACAGAGAGAGAGGTCAGTCCAAGGTCACCCAGTGACTATTGTAACTGTAAATCTGCGAGGGGAAGACAGAGGAGGAAAGTGCGTCATTAGGAGAAAAAAATGATATGAAATAGAAAAGAGGGAGCAGGAGGTGAAGACAGAGAAATGGGAATTTTCAGTCACAATGGGTCCACAAAGTGGAGGGTAAGGTAGGATCAATGGACAGAAAGGAAGATAAAACGAAGGAAACTGCAGAAAAAAGCACACGGAGGGACAGAAAACAACATTAGCGATAAAATGAGGCAAAAGGTTAAAGAGAGGAATCAATAAAGTAGTGATTTTATATTCTTCTAATGAAGGAGGACAGAGTCAATAGCTGATTCAGGTTTCCTGCGTTCTCCAGCCCCAGGGAATACTTCAGCAATATTAGTTTATGGGTGACGCGCATGCTCTCTCTAGCACACACACACACACACACACACACACACACACACACACACACACACACACACAATACACACACTTACACACACATGACAGCAACACACATAACAATAATTAGTACTTTAAAAAATGTCATTAATAACTATTAGATGTACACCATGGACTTGAAGCACTGTAAAACAAAGCAATGCAATAAAAGACAACATGTAGAGACTGGTGAACACAGTGGAGCATTCAGCAGCTGAAGAGATATATTTTCTTCAGGAGTTGGTGGAGACCAAAAACAGAGCTAAAAACATAGAAGGAAATAGGAAATATTGGACACACGAGTTGAATGCTAATGTTGCACCGTGTCTGCTGGAAGTGTGATAGGCACCTGTATGTTTGCTGTTAGTGTTGTGATACCAGACAATCGGAGATCTCTTCCTAGGTGCAAAGTTAAATGCAAAGTTGCTAGAACGGCCGCTAACAAACCTACACTCCTTACATGTCCTGGATTTAGACAGGCCAATCACAACCACATATATACATGTGTGGGGATGTATGGGCAAAGAGTATAGAATCAAAAAGACAAAACTCTGGTGTTTGTTTGTTTTTTTACAACAGCTGTTGCCATTTTGGATTAAAAACACTTATTATATGTATATTATTTTTATTGTTCAACACAGGCCATTTTGGTAGAGAAATTATCTAAATGGGGCGGGCATGGCTCAGAGGGTAGAGTGGGTCATCCACCATTCACCAGGTGGTTCAATCCTTGGCTGCTCCATTCCAATCCATGTCCAAATCAATTGCTCCTGAAGTGCCATTGGTGTGTGAATGAGTATTTATATTAGATCCTGGTGGGCAAAGTTGGCACCTTGCATGGCAACCTCTGCCAATGAGTGCATGAGTGTGTATGAATGGGTGAATGCTGACATAGTGTAAAGCACTTTGAGTGGTCAGAAGACTAGAGAAGGCCGACATAAATGCAAGTCTATTTACCATTAAACATGACAATAGAATAGAAATAATATTTGTTTAACTTTTGTACGTCACTTTGTAGACAGATGTTTGGTGTCTCAAACTCAAATTTGTGATGTCATAGGGTATAAAGTGTGGAGCTGCTCCATAGACAATGAATGGGGAGAGATGTTCAAGATGACATTGAGAGCACTCAGGGAAATGATCTGAGTATTTGGGAACATTTTCTCTATCACAGTTGACAACACTACAAGAGAATAAAACTCAGTTGGGTATAAAAAAGAAAACAAACACACTGTGGGTCCATAAAATCAGTCTCCCATTCATCCTCTATGGAGCAGCTCCAGACTTTATACCCTATGACATCACAAGTTTGAGACTTACTTATCTGGTTTCTGGATTTGAGCGAGAGTAGCTCATGTTCACTAAAACAGATGCAAAACTGCAATTCTTAATTTGGGTGTTGTTCCCCTTTAACACGGAGGTCTGTGGGAGCTGACTCGCTTTTGGATCCAGCCTCAACTGGCCATTCGACTCCGTGTTGGCTTCATTTCTCAGCACAGGAGGTTACCGCTTGGATCAAGCTAGGCGAAGAGATGATGTTTTTTTATTTTTCATTACTGTAACTCATGCTTTATTTTTTGTCTAATCTATTTACAATATGTTCTGATTTTCAGTGTGAAATGCAACCTGTAGTAGTAGTAGTGTGTAGTAGCAGTACTGGTCTTGTGTGTAGTGTGTGTGTACTTTACCCAGAGTATATCATTAGAGAAAGTTTTAGATTGACACACAGCAGTGTGTAACTGGTTCAAACATGAACCATGTTTGTGTCATACAGTGAAAAAAAATCGTTTTTTTAATAAATGATTGTGTAGTTTTGAATGAAGTGTTCCATTTTGCAAATGACCTGAGTTGTGAGGTGGTCTGCTGCTTGTGTGTAGTGTTTTGATAAAATGATATACCCAGGAGATACCAGATGCAAGTGGGAAGATGGATTTTAGAACCATATGTTACTTAGCTAACGGTTCATTGAGTGATTTATGTGTCTTTGTACCCTGCTATCTGTATGTCAGCATGTTTTGTATGTGCAGTAATCTGTAATATTTTTGTCTTGTAGTGACAAAATCCACTGTCCGCATATTGATTCATCTCAAATGAATTGTTGAAACAGCTGCTGGGTCCTTGTGATTTAATGTGCATCCAGCTCCAGATGTTCTTTGAACCGGCAGCATCATTACTCCTTCATTAAGGCGTTTTCATTGCCTTTGTGACCACAGCAGCTGTCTGCTGCATATGAGTAAAGCTGTGCTAACCACATGTGAAGTTTCTCTACAAAGCCAACTGTTGTGCTGAAGGTCTTCATCATGTATGAAGGAGAAGCAGGACAGAGAAAATCAATATGGCAGAGGCATCAACTGATGAAATGGCTCACCTCTGTTAGATGTTAACCCTCTCCTCTTCCCTTTTGTGAGACTTTGAGACGTGCCAGCCTCTGTGTGACTTGCACCAGCCAAAGCTATCAGATCTGCAAAGGTCGAGGTGGAAAGAGTCATTTTCTACGTGGTGTAGCACAGATCACAGGGGAAGCAATCTTTGAGGCTTCACTGATTACTAAGGATAGTCACAGTCTGTGTTTGTTTCCCACAAGCACAGCTGTGCACCTCTCTCTCTTTCATACAGTTCTTTCTTCACATCAATTCAATATGCTAAATAAGTAATAAGTAAACAACCATTGTTGCCAAAGCAGAACAATCAACAATAATATATTATATTACACCATATCTTATTGTCTTAAAGGAACAGTATGTGACATTTCGGGGGATTTATTAACAGAAATGTAATATTTATTCACAACTCTGTTTTCATTAATGTATAATCAGTCATAAGGATCATTGTGTTTTCATCAGCTTAGAATGAGTCCTTCTTATCTACATAGGGAGCAGGTCCTCCATGTTGCTCCGCCATGTTTCTACAGTAGTCCAGAACAGACAAACCAAACACTGGCTCAAACACTGAGAGTCTTTTGAATTTTTTTTTTTTCCTGAAGGTCATCGTAGTTCTCTGACACACTTGTGAAAATGCAGCAGAGTGCAAAACCGTGGTACCGCCAGCAGCTGCCTGACTTCTATTGCTCCTAGAGTAGTGATGTTATGGTAAGGATGACCTCTGAGCGAGGCGAACAGCGTTATGATGGCTCACATTACCACAGTCTTGAAAAGGGGCAGGTCAGTGGAGGAGTATTCAGTTGGTTGTAATATGCAACCACACCATTAGATGCTACCAAATGTACTAGTTATCTACTAGATAAATACATAACTGAGATATAAAATGAATTACAATCAAAATTCAAAGTTTGTTTATAAAAGAACAACCAGAAGAGTAACTAATATGATGACAGTGTTCAGTGTACTGTATCCTGGTTTAGGAAAGTCTTTGCCAGCTTCTCCTCACAGGAGGCAGAAGAGGAGAACGTGGTGCTTATTTATGGTGTAACAGATTCTCTCCTCTCAGGGTTTTTTCTTTGGTTCTGAAAGGCTCTAACACACCAAGCTGATGGTCAGTCATCAGATAGTTTGGGGCCGCCGGTGAGCGTCTGTTGGCCTAGTTTTTGCATTGTCTCCCACACCAATGTCTCTAGTCTGCCCGTGTCTGAGGTTCTTCGGGCGATTCAGCATGTTGAGTCGGTGGCACCTCCCGTCGGTGGGAGAAATCACTCTGATTGGCTTAAACGAATCGGTGTATTAGAAGAGAAAAGGAAAGCAAGCCAACGACTGAAGTCAAGAGGAAAAACACATTTTTCATCTTCATCTCATCTGCTCATTCCAATACACGGATATTTTCACAACGACATGGCCATCTGGAATGAAGCTAGGTGGTGAGTATTCTCTTTTCACTTAATATTCTAGTTTGGTGATAGATTTTCAATGCACCTGGATTTGTTTTCCTTGTCAGTTGTTTTCAGATGTATTTTGGAGAACTGATGGTTTTTGAGCTGGTTGCTTTGGTTGTGTGATTGTTGGATTTAGGATCAGCTTGTGCTAAGTGAACCTGGAACTGGATCACTCTTTCAATCATGTAGTGAGACACAGGGAATTCCCTCTGGGCTGTTTGGGCTGTTTCGGAGGATTTCTTCACAGAACCTAGATGACATTTTTCAGCGCGGGTTTTGTCCCAGGATGGGGATTGAGTTTATATAGAGATTTCCTTATGCTATAGTAGGCCTTATATGTGAGGGAATTTATTTATTTGTGTCTGTCTCTTTTAACTCAGGCTTCTCTGCTGGACCATCGGCCGCCTTGGGACCTCGTCTCTCTTTTCAGGCTGTCAGTGCCTCATTCCACATGTTGGATCTGGATCTCCCTCCTCAAGGAGATGCAGCCTGTCCCCTTTTCTCTGTGTCTGTGTTTGCTTCCTTCTCCTATCTGCGTGTCTGTATAGGCTGTCCTGACCTCTTTCCTGCTTACATGGTGGAAATGTATCCTCATCATAGTTTGTATTATATCATACAAAACGGTATTTCTCATTTTTGTGTGTTTTCCCGTCCTCTCGTTACCATACATACATACCGTCTTTTCAAAATAGGCATCAAAGCAACTTAGATTTAGGAAAAGATCATGGTTTGGGTTAAAATAAACATGCTTGAATTACCTAGTTAGGTTTAGGCAACAAAACTGCTTAGGTTTAGGAAAAGACTGCTGGAGTGGCATTACTTAAGTATGGAAGTTACTTGACTCACATGGGGTTCAAACACCGGTCTCCTGGGCGAAAGTCTGGTGTTTTTCCATTCACCCATCCACCCCAACCTCCTCCCTATGTGGTGTTCGTCACTCTATACTTCCTGGTTCACGATTACGTGGATAATTAGAGGAGGAGCAAATGTGCATCATGTTGTATCAGCGTTTTACATCTTGCTGTTAAACTGCTCGTCAAATACAGAGGATTAGACTGAAACATCAGTTTGCCTGCATGTGTGACCAATAGAAGCGGTAATCACCACAGCTGAGTGTTGAGGATCATCCAGAAGTGAATTTGACAAAACTGTGATGCCACCATCCATCCTGATCACCACCATATGAACAAACGTACCGCCTGGTTGTTGCAGTGAACGGGTAGACCTCTGAGACCAGGAGGAAAACAAAGCAATATCTTGGAAAAAGTAAAGGTCATAAATCGACAGTGATCCAAAGTACATCACAGTCAGCCGTCTGTGAGCATTTGAAATGTGGCCAGAGATTGAGTTTCCTCACACATACTGTATGTATGTACAGAAATAACAACAGACAAAGGCTTTACGCCACACAGACAGGCAGTGTTTTAAAGCAGGACTTTGTCACTCTGATCAAAATAAAGAAGACTTTTGGTTTTCAGGTTTGTAACAATATTGTTTTTTATTATGTTTTAATCAGAAATGTGCGTGTACTCAGTTATACAGACCCTTAGAAAGTATTACCTCATATTGCTTCTCTTTAGCCTTTAGTAGTCAGTGAAAACTTTACTTTATCTTAATTTTGTTCTTCTTTTTTGATGTTTTGAATGCAGATAGTGACTCACCTTCTACAGATAGGATGGCAAATTTGGACTCATCAGACCAAAACACAGATTTCCACTGGTCTAATGTGCAGTCCTTGTGTTTCTTGGCCCAAACAAGTCTCTTCTTCATCCTCAGTAGTGGCTTCTTTCCAGCAGTTCAACCATGAAGGCCTGATTCACGCAGTCTCCTCTGAACTGTTGATGTTGAGATTTGTCTGATACTTGAACTCTGTCAAGACTTTATGCGCGCTCTAATCTGAGGTGCTGTTAATTTGCGGTTTCTAAGGCAGGTAACTCTGATGAATTTATCCTCTGCAACAGTCTTCCTTTCCTGAGGCGGTCCTCACAAGAGCCAGTTTCATGATAGTGTTTGATGGTTTTCTGGATCGACTCACCTTCCTGTCTTAAAGTAATGATGAAATGTCATTTCTCTTTACTGAGCTGAGTGGCTCTCGCCATAATATGGGGGGGGATCCCCCATTTTTGGGGGGTTTCTTTTTCCCCCCCCCACCCCCCCCCTCTCCGCCCCCCCCCCCTCTCCCTTATTTTTTTTTTTGTGAAAAAAGGTAAAAATGAATTTCCCCCCTTGGGATAATAAAGGAATATCTTTCTTTCTTTCTTTCTTTCTTTCTAATTGGATTACAACAATAGTCAAATAGGGCTATCCACTTTGTACTAACCCTACCCTAACTCTTGACAAGGCCCACCTGTTAATTCAAAACCACTCCAGGAGACGATCTCATGAAGCTGATTGAGATAATACCAAGAGTGTGCAAAGCTGCCATTAAAACAGAAGGAGGCTACTTTAAAGAACCTAAAATATAAAACATATTGTGGTTAGTTTAACGCTTTATTGTTTACTATATAATTCTATATGTGGTCTTTCACAGTTTTGATGTCTTCAGTATTAATCTACAATGAAGAAAATAATAAAAATAAATAAAAACCATTGAATGAGAAGGTGTGTCCAAACATTTGACTGGTACTTTACATAGATACACTGTGTTTACTCTCACTCTTCTTGCTATTCCTCTCTCTCCTGTTGCCATCCATTGCTCCAAAACATAAGACCTCACCTGTTTCTCTTTTATTGCTAAAGCTCTGTTTGCTAATTGCACAATTGTGCAACATGTGTTGGCCCATGAAAGGAGTCAGAGTGGATAGCAGGGTATGTAAGTTCAACATTTTGAATGTCAGGGTGGTCCATGTGAAGACAGGAGATTTTATGCTTGAAGATAAGGCCCAATGAGAATTGTGTGCTTTGAAGAGGGTGTGCTTTAGAACTGCAATCTGAGTGTTAAGCAGTAAATGTGCTTGTATTTTAGCAGAATGGGTTCAGGGGCTGATATCTGACTGATCCCAGTGTCTGAGAAAAACTGTAACAATGGATCACATGTCTATGTGTGATGTTAGAGGGCTGCTCGTAGTGATGAACCAACATAATATGATTATACAACTTTGCAGTTGTCCTTAGCTTAAAGGCCTTTACACACCAGGGGCATTTTTTTGCGAAATTAATTCACGTAACAATATATTTTTTCAAACTGTTGTTTTTGTTGTAACAATTTTCACACAGAACATGAATATTATTCATAAGCAACATCATTTTTTTTTGAAACGGTGTTGATTTTTGCTTCTATCAACATTGGAGTGTTCAAATATGCTTGCTTTATGCAAATGTACAGTATGTATATATTTACTATTGGACATCAATTAACAACACAAAACAATGACAAATATTGTCCAGAAAGCCTCACAGGTACTGAAATCATAACATGACAAACTGCAGCCCAACAGAAAACAGCAGCTGTCAGCATGTCAGTGTGTTGACTTGACTATGACTTGCCCCAAACTGCATGTGATTATCATAAAGTGAGCATGTCTGTAAAGGGGAGACTGGTGGGTACCCAGAGAACCCATTTACATTCACATATCTGGAGGTCAGAGGTCAAGAGACCCCTTTGAAAATGGCCATGACAGTTTTTTTCCCTCTAAAATTTAGTGTAAATTTGTGGCATCATTTAGCCTCATTGGCAACAAGCTAGTGTGACGTGGTTGGTACAGGTGGATTCCTTAAGCTTTCTAGTTCCTTCAGTACATTCAACAACCTTAGAAAGATCGATTAAAGAAATTATTGTCATTAAAACAATTTTGCGTTAATGCCTTATTATCGCATTAACTTTGACAGCCCTAATATAAAAAAAATAGTCACTATAGCTACCTTTGTGTCTGAAATGTAGTGGAGTAGAAGTATATAGTGGCATGAAATGGACTCTACTAAAGCCCAAGTACTTAAGTTTATACTTGAGTACATTACATGGGTTATTGTACTTTCATTCCACCACGTCAAACCTTCAGGAACTGTTTTATACTCTGTCAGCATCCAGAGTATTGAATATTACTCCAATTAGCTCCATTAACTCATTCAGTCTGGATGGATGGATGGATGATCAGCTTGAAAAGACCAAACAGGCACACTGAATACAAAATACGTATTATGTAAATTCTCTTCATCGTGGAAATATTTATGTTAATAATCTTTCACATTTTCACCATCTGTCTTTGACCAACTCCCTGGTGTTTGAAGTACAGAGGGCGACTGCTGACAGGTTCATAAAGAGGACAGATTTCAAACGGCAGCTGCTAGAAATCAGCGAGGAAATGATGAGAACAGAGGAGAGAACAGAAGCCAGATATACTGTAGATTTGTGTGTGAATCAGTGCGTTTGATTTGAAGAGAGAAATAAGCGAAAAGGAATAAACATTAATGACAGAAAAGAAAAAAAACAACCTGTCATAGCATTTTACAGGTGACATTTGTGAGAGATAAAATCCACATTTAGCCAGGAAACACACACACACACACACTCCTCTGCTAATCTTAGAGGCCTTTTATGTGAGATAGGTCGATCTATCAGACAAGGCTTTTTAATATTTCTCTGATTTTTTTTCTTTAATACTCAAAGACAGGGTGGTGGAGTATTTAAAGCAACAAAACCAGGAAACATCTTTGACACTGGACTGATGCTTTGTATTTAACATCTTATTATAAATATAGACTGTTTAAATATAACAATATAAAGCTGTAAATATAGAAGCAAATAAATAAGTAAATTAGTGAAAGTTTGTCATCCATAATTGCTTTCGAGATTACTTTGTGAAATGCAGACCTATAATACTGTGACAATTTTGTGTTATTTATAGACTAATACACTTAAACATCTCCTATACTCTGCCATATGTGCTTGTATGGGATTCTGTGTCTTGCTATTGACTCAGATTGACTTCATATTTTCCTATAGTATTGCCTAATTAGAAAACAGTGAAGCAAAAAGCAGCGCACATTGCATCTTAATGTGTGGGCGCCACAGGCCGTTGGCTTCCTGAACTTTGATGTCCTGATACGTAGTAATTAATTCTCAACAGACATGACTGCTTTTTGCAGGTTCATGATGCCGGAGGAGTGAAAGGGGGAAAGGGGGAGAAAATACACTAGACCTGACGAATGAAGACACAAATCGATGTAGACATGAAACACGAGAAAACGCTAAATCTGTCTGTTCTTACTTTCACTGTCCCTTTAGAAAATCTGTCTGAACCAAACCAGGAAATGTTTCATTTATTTAATGCATATATAGGGACAAGTATAGTGCATGAATATAGCATATAGTGTGTGCTTCATAACATGAGTAAGAGTCTACAGCCATGCTAGCGGCTAAAATGCTAATGAGCATGCTAACATGCTCACCATAGCCATGTTTTGTGTGGAGGTGCGCAGAGTTAGATGTGTGTTTATTTGTGTGTTTAGAATGTGAAACAATCAGAAAATAATGTTTTATTTCTCTAATTCACTGCTTTGTCCCCACTAGCGGTACAGTCTGTCGGACACTCGCTAACGTTATGCTAGGCTGACATACCGTGTGTGTGCGACAAAGGTGTACATGAGGTTATAAGGTTGTAATGTTATAGCTGTGAACGTAGCACGCACACATACACACACACACCAAGCCCCCAGGAAGAGTGGCGGTCGTTGACCCCAACATGGTCATAGTGGCCAATGGAGGTACTGCAACTTCTGTGTCCGTCACGTGATGCCATTGGGCCCAAAAAGACTTTTTCTCATAGACTTACATTGATAAAGAGACGTCTGTAACTCAGTGAATCTTTTTTTTTTTTGTAGATGAATCACCTCACCAGTATGAACACTCTAATAGCCCTTATTTAAATCATTAGGTCCTAAAAGTTGCAAAAGACACTAATAGTTGAATCCAGAGTTATTTCCTTCCTCTGTTTATGTCTATGGAGACCCAGACTGTGACGACAGCATAAGCCGTGATGTCGGGACCCCATGATCGAGTCATATGACTGAGTGGATGCTACTGTGCATATCGGACATGCACACTAAGGCCCAATAAGACCCGAAAGACACAGAAGATCCAAAGTCTGCCCATTGGCTTCATGCACCACTGACAGCTCTCATAGGAATCAACTGGGGCCTGCCTCCAATGCTGTATCCAGTTCTTATACATCCATGACACACACACACGTGCACAGTATGTTGACACTCATTACTGTTACGCCCATGGTTGTATTAAGAGAACTGCATACAGTGTTGGAGGTGGGGTCCCGTTCATTCCTATGAGAGTTGTCAGTGGCGCATAAAGTCAAAATTGCTCGACTTTCAGCTGGAAAAAGTACCTGGATGTTCCTGTGATCTTCCGCATCCATCAGGCCCATACAGCAGGTGCTGTGGCGTCACATGGCTTTTTCACAACTTTCTAACTCACTCGCTCCAGCCTCGGTCTGGGTCTAATTAAATAACTTTAAGGACATAATGATTTAATTAAGGCCTATTCAAGTGTTCATACTGGGAAGATGAAAAAAAAAATATCCGCTGAGTTACAGATGTCTCTTTCCCAGTGTAGGTCTATGGGAAAAAGTCTTTTTGGGCACAATGATGTAACATGATGAACACAGAAGTTGTAATACTGCTGTTTGGCCACTATAAAAACTGGCTCGCTCTTCCTGGGGACTTGGTTACGCCTGGCAGACAGAGTAGCCAGGCAGACATGCAGCTGACAACCTTGCAGCTAAACCAAATGATGCAGTGGAGACTTTACTGGAAAAGTGGCTGCATGTGTCCTCAACAATATATGCAGCTTTGTGGCTGCTACAGTAACTCTCCCAGAAGGGTGAACTCGGGACTCCGTTGTCTGTTTTGCACGTACACTGCAGCTGGTGATAAATGACGGATTTAATCTGTTTGTGCGTCGGCTTATCGTTGCACAATGTTGCTGGGTGGCTTGTTAGGCACTACATCCACAGCATCACTGCATGCAATGCACTGATCTTGTCGGGTAATGATCAGTTTACGTTTATCGATCAGAAAAAGAATAAAAAATTTGCATCCCTACTGGAAACATGAATGCTTTTACAAAACTTTATGACTATACATCCTGCAGATGAGATATGAGGATAACTGTCAGCAGGAATCAGTTTCAAAGACCTTAAAGTTCCCATGAAGCGGCTAGCAGAACTCTGTTTGAGTCTGCATACTCACGTTTACTGTAAAAAGAGTACGCTAGGGAAGGACTTTTCACAGATATTGATTGGCATTGACAGTATAGTACTAGAGAAACTCTCACCCACTGCCCTCAGCATTCCCCTGGAGTGGGATGATGATTAATGAACCCGCAGTTGGCCAGCAAAAGTAATCCATTTCTCAGAAATAAAGCAGCACACACTCACACAGAGCAAGAGGGATGCCTGATGACGCATGACGAATCCACAATCACAGGAGAGATTAAAAATAAGTCATACTTACGAATTAATAAAAATAAGCAGATTCACTGAGGCAGTCAAGATGTGTGTGTCCCATGATTTTCTGAATTTTCCCTCCCTGGGGTTTTCCAACATCCTGAACATTTCTACGGTTGACAGAGCAGCCCTCCAGAGAGCAGCAATATCATCAGCGATGAACACATCACAAAGATGTGAGTGCTTTCTTCTGCACAACCCTAACATGTAATACACATTCATTTTTTTTAAAGTATACATTACATATATTATGACTCTGCATTATATATCATAAACTGCTGTCACTCATGTGTTTTCAGATCAATAATTTCCACTGGGACACACTTGCTGTGCTATGAGAGATAGGGCTATGCTGTAATGTAATGGAGTGTGTAGGTGTGTGTGAGATGAGCCATCAGCTGGAATACAACCAATCACACAGATGTGTTTTACCCTCAGGGTGGCCTGATTGACACAGAAAATAAGAAGCATCAAGACCTTACTGCAGGTGAACCGGGTGAATGGAAGAAGATAAGAATATAAATGGCACAAAGTGGCAGAGTATAGAGGGAGGAGGCGTACCAAGGAGGTGGAATGAAAGGGGAGAAGGAGGGTATGAACAGAGGAGGCAGGAAAAGGCAGAGGAGGTGGAGGAGGAGGTGTGTGGAGAGAGGTGGTGATAAACAGCTGCAGCCAACAGACAGATAAGCAGATAGAAGAATTCGTTCCATATGGAGTGATCCGTGTTGTGAATGGAGTGTGTGCTGATACTGCAGTTCCCCCCATATTGGATTTTAAAGGCTGATAGGAATGCCAATATCAACAGAGTCAATAATGGAGGATATCATCAATAACTCGGAGGATAACGACATTCTTTAAGGTCAACTGGTACTGGTGAGCCACCTCACCTACTCAGCAGGGAAGTCATTACGGTGTCGTTTTTAAAATATATAAAGTAGGGCTGTAACTTGATTAAAATATTTAATGAAAATACTGGTATTATATGAAACTAGGGCTCCATTGGTACCAAGCATGTCGTTTTAGCATGTCTCAAAGGAGTCTAAATAACGCTGGGAACTTGTGTTATTTTGCTGAGGAAAAACTGTCATGGCCATTTTCAAATAGGTCCCTTGACCTCTGACCTCAACATATGTGAATGAAAATTTGCTCTCTGGGTACCAACGAGTCTCCCCTTTACAGACATCATCACTTAATGATAATCACATACAGTTTGGATCAAGTCATAGTCAAGTCAGCACTCTGACACACTGACAGCTGTTGTTACCTGTTGGGCTGCAGTTTACCATGTTATGATCTGAGCATTTTTTATGCTAAATGCAGTACCTGTGAGGGTTTCTGGACAATATTTGTCAGTGCTTTGTGTTGTTAATTGTTTTTCAATAATAAATATATACATACATTTAGTAATTGCCCATTCCCATGTTGATAAGAATATTAAATACTCAACAAAACTCTTTTTAAGGTACATTTAAAACAGATATGAAATGTGCAATTAATCGTGATTAACTGTGGACAATATTTAAATTGACTGACAGCTGTATTCTTTATATTTTATTTTACATCATTTTGGCTAATGGGACAGCCAAAATGCAAATAACTGCCATGGTTCGTGATGGCCTGAAAAATTTGATATTCAAGAAAACATGAACCAGAACCATGAACATATCCTCCTCAATCTTCAGTGTGTTATTAACAGTAATTGTCACTACTATCTGTTAGGGGTGGGACTGTTTCGGTTGTTGATGTTTCGGTTCATATCACAGTTTGGGGTCACGGTTTTCGGTTCAGTACATTTATGGTAGAGCAAGGAGGCCAATTTACAATATCAATTTGAGCGTGCTTTTCATTTATTTGGCAAAATAAGTTAACAACTGTTTGTCTTCACAACAGTAGACTAACATAAGGAGCAAAACACTTCTTCATTATCACATCTTACGGCTGGACTTCTTATCTAGAAGAAAAGTGTCACTCTGTTATTTAAAAAGAATTAATAAATAAAAACGAATCATCAAGAAAAAGGTCAGCATCAGGTCAGTCAGCACTGGAGCTTTTTTAAACAACAGTAACATCTACTAGACCAGCGTCATATGAGGGAAATCTGCCATGTGTGATAACACTGCTCAGTATTGCAATGATAATATGACTTATGATAAATATAAACAAATACTGAAGTGTGCATATCAGCTATACTTCTGTCAGCCTGTTGGTTTTTAAATTTAGAACCAGATTAGAGTTGAATATTTAAATACAACTAGGACACATGTTTCTAGAGCAGCAACAGTAATGTTTACAACAGCAACGTCACCATAGAAACTCATTAATATCTCACTGGAAACAATCTAACATGTTAATAAAATAAATCATATTCCTGAGTGAAGTTTATAAAGACTGAAGAACACAAACATCAGTCAGTATCAGTCCTTCCTCCTGTTCTCTGTCCTCCTCCATCAGTCAGTATCAGTCCTTCCTCCTGTCCTCTGTCCTCCTCCATCAGTCAGTATCGTCCTTCCTTCTGTCCTCCTCCATCAGTCAGTATCAGTCCTTCCTCCTGTCCTCTGTCCTCCTCCATCAGTCAGTATCAGTCCTTCCTCCTGTCCTCTGTCCTCCTCCATCAGTCAGTATCAGTCCTTCCTCCTGTCCTCTGTCCTCCTCCATCAGTCAGTATCAGTCCTTCCTCCTGTCCTCGATCCTCCTCC